>QEPC01012897.1:1098011-1112064 GCA_003113815.1 Sphenodon punctatus | reverse complement strand
CGTGCTGTGTTCCGGGCACCCCTGCCCCCCCTTCCCGACCTGTCCCTTGTGTGTGTGTGTGTGTGTGTGTGTGTGTGTGCGTGTGTGTATGTGCCCACGATGGTTCGGCCCGGTTCCCGGCCATGGTCCCGGTCCCGGCACGTCTGTTTGGGTCGTTTTTCCACCCCTGCGCATGGTTGCGCTGTTCACACCCCCTGGGGGTTCACTGTGGTGAACCGGCCGCCCGTATCGTCTGAAATCACCCAATGTGTCTCAAACGTCTGTTTAGCGGCTGCCAGATATTCGCCACGGTCAATACCCACATGGGGTCAATTTGAACCACGCTTCCCGGGCTAGCAGGGGGAATGTCCCGGGAAGTGTGGTCAAAGAGATCCCCAGCGGGGACCCAAAAAAAGTAACGTCTGGCTGGGCGCCACAGCCCAGGATCTCCGGCGGGATCCCGGGCCATGGCGAATCCGGCCCGACGCGGCGGCCACATTGGCCCCACCGCCCGCCCATCTCCTCGGAGGGTGGGCGGCGGGAGTGTGGAGGGGGCGGGGCCATGCGGCTGCACGTTGCGCCATGCGGCCCCGCCCCCTCCCAGATTCCCCGCCGGGATCCCCCCGGCATGTCTGTTGCGGCGTTACGGGGTGACCCCGGTGGGGAATGAATAGGGTGATTTCGGTACGGGGCCAATGGGCCCCGTAACATCTGAAATCACCCAATGTTTCCAATTCCATCCAAATTGGAGAAGTAGAAAAGAAGTTACAGCTAGAAAAGCATTACAAACTTTGATGTTCATTAAATTGAAATGCTTTAGCCAATCTTTCTGAAATGTGTAGTGGATGTTCCAGTGGGTGAGCGGTACAAGACTTCCACATTTGATACAAATTGGATGGAAACCGAAAATATTACAGCCTAAAATGTACATCCAAACAATTTTTTAAAATTTCAAAATGTAGTATTTATTTCCAAAATTTCAGAATTATATTTTGTTTTGTTAGTGTAATACTGGGTGTTTTTACACACACATTTCCCCTGCATGTTTGCTGTTACATCCTGAACTTTCTGTGTGTCTAAATCACTCACCCAGATCTTAAACATCTGGCTCTTTGAATTTCTGCATAGAACTTCTCCCAGACTTTTTGTGTGTAGAAAGTTCTCCTGGTTAACGGCTTTGCTTCAGGCAGCTGTGATCTCTTCATTTCCATGGCAACCTGTCACATCTACAACTGCGGCTACTTTAGGCTGCCTCCAGGCAGTGTGTGCGTGAAGAATGCATCCAGCAACTTACTTGTGGACTTGTAAACCCAGAAGATTGAAAATGCCAGAACTTTAAAGTGTGTGTAAAAATGTCCACTGATAACAAAAATGGGTTTTTTATTACCGCTATCATAAAAAATGAAAATGAATTGCACACCCTTAGGACAAAGGACTCATATCTGGCTGAGAAGAGAGTATTATAACTCTTGATAGTGTTGTGCTGGTGCCACCATTCCAATCATAGCACAGTCCTCTAAAATGATCTATACTGCAATCAGTCAGCTTCAGCATGAGTTTAGCGCCACGTGTGCTCTAACTGCCTACCCTTCCACTTCGGCCGCTTCAGATGTACCGTAAACCAGGGCGACCTCTTCTGTCACAACGGAGAGAGTGGATGCCCGGGTGTAACTGTGTTGATGACTATGGTCAAGATGTCATTCCATAAAATAACCAGGTCATCAACAAAGTAACCACCAAGTTCAGTAGTAGGTAAATCTCCCAGAGAGTTCTGGAAACCAGTTGGATCCATTAGTCTCTGAGGATGGACCATCACACTAGGTCCACCACCCCAATGGGGACATAGAATAGTGGGAATCTGAGCCTTCAGAAGATAATGATCCGACGATGACAAAGGTGTTGTAACAACAACACCCCCAATAGTCAGAACCCCTGTTTCCAAACTGGTGCAAAACATCAAATCCAATGTGTGCTCTGCATCATGGGCCAGGCCAGATATTACCTGGCATAGGCCCATGGTTGTCATGGCGGCCATGATTTCCTGCTCTGCCCCTGAAAGGCTGACCTCAGAGTGCATGTTAAAATTTCCCAAGACAATAAGTCTGGGTGATTCCAACACCACCTCTGAGACCAGTTCATTAAGAGCAGTCAGGGAGTCAGCCATGCAACAGGGTGATTGGTACACCAGCAGAAACCCCAGTCTATCCCCTTTCAAATCCAACATGAGGTGGACACACTCCATATTGGATGAGTCAGGCACCAGATACCTTCAAAAGGTCAATGTGTCTTTACAGAGCACAGCCCCAATCCTAGGCTGATGCTGCACCGAGTACCCAACTGGCACCATCTGGGACAAAATTGGTCCACACGCCTGGTCCAGCTAGGTCTCTGTAATGCAGATGAGGTCAGCAGCCTCATCCTGAATAAGATCACAGATGGCTAATCATTTATTAGCAACCAATCTTGCATTAAGCAGCATCAGTGTCAGATCAAAGGCCCTACTGGTCTTAATCCCCAGATATCCTGAAATAGGGGGGGGAAGAGGGACAGACACCAAGTGACTCCCCCAGGAGTCCCGATGGTATATCCTCCCCCTCACCATACTTCCCTATGCTCAACACGACCCCAATAGTCGTCCCCCTCATGACCTCTTCAAACAGGGTTCCCCCTCCAGCATGTGATTATTGATCCCCACCCTCCCAGAATAGCCCGCAAGGACTCAGGGAGTTGGACAGCCAGAGAGAGTCTCCTGAGGCCAGAATCCTCAGAGGCAGAGCAGCAGAGGTGGCAGGTAAGGAAACAATACCCCCACATCCTTATACTCCTCCGCTGTCCTCTAATGGGGGGGCATGGCACTCGCTCCCTCCCTCCCTCCTCCTGCGCTGTGCCTGTACCGTCTCACAGTATATGTTTGTGTGTGTGTGTGTGTGTGTGTGCGTGGTTAGATAGATCGATAGATCGATAGATAGATCTGTCAATGAACTCAACACCATATATATTTTAGATGAATCAGTAATTCTATATATTTCCCAAACGTATTGTTCTGTTACTTCCATAATTTTGCACTTAACTTTCTCAACTATCACCCATCACAGAGCCAAGTATGAAAACAGTGATCTTCACTAATAAACATTTTAAATTTAAAAAACAATTTTAAAACCTTCTATTCCAGTAACAATATTTGAGAAAAGGATTTAAGTCTCAGATTTGATATATAATAAACATCCTCTTCATTCAGATATTGGATGGTATTCCCACTGATATCATGTATCATGTCTCTATATAAAAATAACAGCCAACTGCCTGTCTGTTTGACTTCAACCACAGTGATTGTGCTTCTGTGATATAATCATCCCAACTGATGCAAAGGAAGGGAAAGTTGGCATTTATCATGTACATACATAGCTATAGGTTTGAGGTATAATTCATGTTTTCCATTGCTTATTAGAGATTGTTCAAATTCCACATCCTTT
Source organism: Sphenodon punctatus (assembly GCA_003113815.1). Classification (NCBI taxonomy): domain Eukaryota; kingdom Metazoa; phylum Chordata; class Lepidosauria; order Sphenodontia; family Sphenodontidae; genus Sphenodon; species Sphenodon punctatus. Next base: position 1,108,612 of record QEPC01012897.1, on the reverse strand, counting down.
TTGAAATTAACCATTCAAATCTTTAGCTGTACATCTTTGGTTTATGTAAATGCTCAAGAATATATCATTAGTTCTTTAATAACAGTCTCATTTCATTCTGAAAGTTGAAATTTAGTTGATAAATATACATTATATACTTTCAGAAAAGCACTTTAAATTAAATGAGTCACCCAATAACTCTGCATAGTATGATGAACATTATAATAAGAACAAAAGATGTGCCATATTGGGTCAGACCAATGATCCATTGAGCCCTGCATCCTACCTCTGCCAGTGGCTTTTCTGAAGTAACTCAAGTGATCAGTCACTCCAGAGAAGCACAAAACAGATCATAATGGAGTAATCCAATCTCTGCTATATACTCCCTTTTTCCAACAGTCAGTGAGGCCAATCCCATGCCCTTCCCTGCCCCCCTTCCCCCGGTGCCCTCTGCCCCCCTTTCTACTCCCCACCACGCCTGAGTACCATAGTACGTGCTCTATGCAGCACTCCGTGGGGCATGGTACCAGCCCTATCAATTGCATATCTCAACCAACCAAACTAAGACTGCTTTTAAATGGACCGCCAGTCAGAGGGCCGTCTGTGTGCAGCAGGTGGAGCGCCGCTGCAGGGGCTGTGTGAGGGGGAGGGAGAAGACGGGTGCACACCTATCTCCACCCACCTCAACCATGGAGCAACCCACCTTTTTGCCGGTTGCTCCGTGCGTGGGAGTGGGTGGAGGTGCGTGGGTCATGGGAGCGCACACCCACGTACCTCCACATTTAAACAGGATGCTCCCACTCATGTCTTTGGCATCTCGTTTAAGAACGGTCTAATAGCCATTTATAGCCCCAATCGATGCGGAGGAATTGATAACTTTTTTCCATGCACTTTTTGGACCAAGACTGGAAGGTGATGATGAACTGCCTCCAGATTTTCTTAATTCTCTACACCAATTGAATGGTTCAACCTTTGATCCACAAGTAACCCCCGCCAAGGTGGCTGATGCGATACAATCTCTTAAACGCAATAAATTGCCTGGTATCGACTGTGTTGTTGCTGAAGTCTTGCAGGCTTGCCCTGACTGGTGGTCCCCCTTGTTAGCTTCCTATTTTACGTCTATTAACTTTACGAGGAGGATACCCCGAGTCTGGGGTGTATTCATCATGGTGCCTATTTTTAAAAAGGGCGACCCTAGGGATCCAGCCTGCTATCGCCCTATTAGTCTCTTATCAGTGATAGGCAAACTCTATTCCAAGTTACTGCTCAATCATCTTGAGACCTGGGTCTATGAGCAGAAATTAATTCCCCAGGAACAGAATGCTTTTTGGAAAAATTCCTCTATTTTTGACTTGGCTTATTGGAAGGTGGCCCCCCCAGTTCTATTGCTTCAAACAGTTGCATAGGGTTGAGCTGTACCTTGATGTGTTAAAAGATGCTACACTGCGCAGAGCTTTTACATGCCTTCGATTTGAGCTTCTTCCGTCTGCTGTTGTGGAGGGTCGCTATAATAACATACCTTATGACCAACGATTCTGCCCCTGTTAGAAATTTGCAGTGGAAGACCTGGAACATTTTCTTTTCTACTGCCCTCTGTATGAGTCTCTTTGGCAGATTTGGTTGGTCCCCCTCTGGGATGAGAGATGCTTCTCATCAAAGAGTAAATTAATTGAACTCCTGCAATCTCAGGATGAGAAATCCATACAGGCTGTAGCTACCTTTGCCCTGTTAGCCATAAGAATCTGGAAAGCAGTGACCTGATTTTTGTTCTGGTTGTTCAGTGGTTTCATTGTCTGAAGTTGACCTTCTCTCTTTTTTTCTGTCTCCCCTGCCCTTTTGATTAATATGTACGTTTGTATATATGTTTGCATATATGTTTTATAAGCCTTATCAACATCCTCTGGCAACAACTTCCAAAGTTTAATTGTATGTTTAGTGAAAAAGTACTTCCCTTTGGTTGTTTTAAATCTGCTGCAAGTTAGTTTTATAGGCCCTTTTTATACGGGCTACAGCTGCGTGGGTGCTGGTGCACATAAACGCACACTCACCCCTCACACATCCCCATGCACGGAGCAACCTCCATTTTCCCTGGTTGCTCTGTGCATAGGGATGCATGGGGGCTGAGTGGGGATACATGTTTTGTGGGAGCGCGCATGCACCCCCACTCACTGGCTGCAGGATTTACACAAGACGGTACCACTCATACCTACACAGATACTCTGTGTGGGCATGAGTGGTACCTTCTCATGTAAAAAGGGCCATAGAATGTCCACCAATTCTAGTATTATTTGGGAGGGTAAATAACAACTCCCTATTTATTTGTTCCACAACACGTACAATTTTGTAAACTTTCATCATATCCCTTCTCAATCATCTCTTATCCAACCTGAAGAACCCTAAAGCCTATCAAACCTCTCTTTGTACAGAAGCCATTCTGTACCGTTGATTGTTTTTGTTGCCCTTCTCTGAACCTTTTCCAGTTCTACTGTTACCATTTTTGAGTGGTCTGAACTACACATGGTTCTCAAGATGTGGTTGCGTCGAAAGTCTGGAAAAAGTTGAATAATATACGAATTTGACTGTACCCTTTTTATATTAGGGATATGGCCTAAAGAGTTGGAAAATCACTCAAATGCCCCCGCTGGAAAGGCAATGATCCTGGCGGATATACACTCCATAGAGTACAAATGGAAAATTCCAGGTGGCCCAGCTATCTCAGAGTGGATTCAAAGAATCTGGTTTGTTTTGTCTATGGACAGGATTACCGCTGGCCTACAGGATAAATTGGAAGAGTTTTATACTACATGGACTCCATGCTGGAATTTAATTACAGACTGTATTCATGTAGAGAAGTCAGAACTCTCTATAAATCTACATTCAATTTAATGGTCACACCTGGACTCACTCTCTACAGACTTTAATACGTGACTGGACTTTGGGATTATATTTATGTTTTTGTCACATCATTTCCTTGTTTTCCTATGTTAGTGATCAGATCTTTTCTGTTTGTTAGATGTTATGTATTTTTGTTGAACATTAATAATTTTTTTTGTTTTTTAAATGTGGTTGCGTCATTTTGGGAAAGGGCTGCACGTGCGCAGAACAGTCCAGCAACCAGTTAGCACCCGTGCAGTGATTTTTTAAAATTATTATTTCAATACATTTAAATGAAAGAAAAAAGAAAAAAACCCAAGACAAATGGTTGTGTTTATGACAACTCACGAAAATGAAAACAGTGACAAAAATGAACAATGTGCCTGCTGCACACCCCTACTTTGTGCCATCTGCAAATTTGGTCACCTCACCTTTTACTCCCTTTCCCACATCATAATTAAAATTTTAAAAATCACTGGTCCCAGTGCAGATTCCTGGAGAGCTTACTTCTCTCCTTTGTGAAAACTGACCATTTAGTCCTATCCTTTAACCAATTACTTATCCATGACAGGATACTTCCTCTTAGCTCAAGAGTCTCTCACCTGAAAATCTGAAAACCCTGATACTAGGGATGGGACATCGGGGAGAATACCGGATTTATCAGTATTGGATCTCCCCTGTATCGGATTTACCGGTATCAACATACTGGATTTTAAACATTGGCCATGGCCTGCTTCACCGGTTTTTTTACATTACAGCCATTTACTTCAATGGCCACGATGTAAAAAAATTGGTAAAGCAGCCAAAGTTAAAAATCCAGTATGCCGATACCTGTGATTATTGGATTAATCTGATATACCTGATTATCGGGTGTATCAGATTTTTCTGATACCGATATTCCCACCCCTACCAGATACACTACCTGCTTTTAAATATAATTGCTCCATTAGCTGAAAGTTAAACATAACAGATTGCTTTTCTAGGTGCATGAGTCTTCCAGACTAGTTTACGGTTGCCTTTTTATATGGAAAGCATGATTCACTAAAATGCTTCCAACAGGGGCATTTTGAAGATCTTTGTGTTAGGCAGATTTTAATAGATTCAGTGGGTTTTAAAAACGTACGTATGCTGTTGAATAAATAAACCCCTGCAGTGATATGAGCCACTGTTGGAGTCCATCCCTTTATGTTCCATTATGTGCACTGCATTGTTAAGATTTAACTGCAGTGATTTACTGCATCTTGGCCTTTTGTATGTTAGTGACTATGGGCTATATCCAAAGCCTATTTAAACCAATGTACTTACATCACGTAGTTGTGGAGGGAGTGGGCTCCAGGGTTCACTAGATCTTCCCCATCTTTAACCACTATGATCCTATGAACTACAGACCCATAGTGAATTCTAGCACGTTTCACCTAGGTAATTTTAAAGTGCCCTCGACTACTTTAAAGTCATTACTTTTGCTGAGAACAAGGGGCCAAGACGTTTTAACTCACGGCAGTATATTAATATGACAAGATTGGCAGGGACCTGTACTGTATTTCAGCTTTGCTGAAGCAACTAGTTGCAATATTGGCTCTGATTTATTGCCTTAATTATGCAACACTCCATCACCAAACAGTGGCATTGCCACATTCTGCAATCTTCTTGTGTGGGTCGGTCTTTTGTCTTCATGTCAATTATGCACCTTTCATCTTCCCTCCAGAAGAAATCTCTGAGGCGGAAAGTGCTCCAGTGCTCTCTGAAGGCTAGGAAAGGTATTTCCAACATAGCATTTTCTTTTATTAACATGCAAATCAGCTTGGAGCACAGAGGAGCCTTATAAATGTTTGGTACAGGTTGGTAGATATAAGAGACTTAATTGTAATAAGCAGAACAAATATGTCTCTAGAACAATGCTAGCAATTTACATATGCTGGAAAATCCAAATAATTTCCTTGTCTAAAAAGTGAATGTTTGAAAAACTAGATATTAAATGAACTCTACATTTTGTCTTTCTAACATGACAAGTGCAAACTAAGGAATGGGGAAACTTTCCCCCTATATGGGTTACTTTTGGTTTTAGCTGTGGGGACTCAAGTAGGATGGGGGAGACAGAGGTAGGGCCTGAAGGACTGCACTTGTGGAAAGGATTGAAGATGATTGTAACAGGGTGTGGTCCATCCTGGGATAAATCCTTAACAGGATTAGACACCCCCCACCCCCACCCCAAAAATCACTGGCTGCATCCAGACAAGCTGTGGTGGCCTGATCCCTGAGCAGCCCTGTGGCATACAAGCATGGCTGTTACATGAGTTTGGGGAGCCAGGAAGATGGTTATCAGGAAGTTGGGCGGCCCTGCTGCTGTCAGAGCTGCTGCCACAGCCAGAGCAGGCTGAGTCACCAGCCACATGAGAGGCCATTTGTCCCATCCAGGCCCCACCTCCCTCCCTCAGTCCGACCTTAATCCTACCACTAGCCATGATGTGACCGTGCACAATGGGCACAGTGCCCACTGCTCAAAGCCCTTCTGTGAAGCTCGCCACGCAGCAGGAGCTCCAGCACGGGAGGAGCTTGGGAACATGGGAAGACATGCCTTCAGAAACCTTACCCGAATTGGGGTAAGGCTGCTCTGCGACGCATTCTCAGAATTTTTCCAAGGACATGCCATGGAACAGCCAGTTGCTTGCCCTGCCCCAGGGAAGAAAGAACATCTGGTGAGCATTGGCAACACCATGCACTGAATCACATGGCCAAGCTGCCCAGAGTGGGGTAAGGCTATCCACGGCATTGTAACCTCCCTAGGCTGTCTCGTGTGGCTTCACACACTGTGTCTTCAGTCAAATTAACTCAGTTGTCCTTTGTATATGACCAATACAGATCTACACCAATATAGAGTTATACACATAGACAGTTCAGTTATCTTTAACAGGCTTCTCAACTTACAGTTGGTGGCTCTGATCCTATACCCTGAGGATCCTGTGCGTAAGTTGTGTGCGCGCACATGCATGTGCGTGGGTTCCACATGGCACAATGTGCCACTAATGTAGATGCATGTGGGTCCCACACAGCTGCGTGTGCATGCAGCTCTGTACTAGATCCGCAGGGTATAGGATCAGGGCTTCTGTGGGCCAGGCACAGTCCCTCTTGTAGTCCACCAAAACCCTTCTGCTCAGGTACCTCCATCTGAGCAGGTGTCTGAGGAGCCAGAGCCCAACTCCTCACTCCTGTCTCCTTAATTTCTCCAAGGAGTCTTCTGTCAATGCTTTTGGCTCATCCTCCTACACCCTGAAGCTTCAAGATGGCTCCTGAGTCCCTTGGCCATTTAGAGGCAGAGTGTGCTCTCTCTCTCTCTCTCTCTCTCTCTCTCTCTCTCTCTCCTCTTCCCAGTCTTCTTGGCTGCTGCTCTGAAACAGTTTACTATCAGAGGCAGTGCTTTCTCTTCGCTCCTACCTCTCCCAGGTCTCCCAAACTAAGCCCCACTCAGGCTTTCTAAGGTTTGGGCTGGCCTAGCCATGCCCAAAGCCAGATGCAAGTCAACCAGGCATGCTACACCTTCACTTCAACACCTGACCATCAAGTAGCACCAGCAAGGGTGAAGCCGGTGCTATCCCCCTTAAAAGGGCAGTGTCCTCTTTAGGCTGCACCCTGACACAATGAGTCTGTATTAAAGGAGCTGAGATGTACCTTTTGGGGAAGAAGGGAGCTGTGGGTGTTATCCAGAAGTCCCACATGGATGGCTTGCCCAGGGCCTGAGGCGGTCCCACAGGTAAGTAGGGCCCAAGCCGTTTAGGGCCTTATAGGTCAACACCAACACCTTGAAGCAGGCCTGGAAGACAATAGGCAGCTAGTGCAGAGAACAGAGCACTGGTATAACGTGCTCATGACGACCTGTCCCCATAAGAAGACAGGCTGCCGCATTCTGCAGCATCTGCAGTCTCCAGACCGTCACCAATGTAAAGTGCATTGCAGTAGTCCAGTCTAGAGGTGAGGAAGGCATGGATGATGGTGGCCAAGTCAGAGTTTGAAACGTACGGCTGTAGCTGTTTTACCAGATGTAACTGGCAAAAGCCACGCTTTGCCACAGTCTCTACCTGGGAACCCAGGTGGAGCTGTGAATTGAGAAGCACCCCCAAACTACAGACCTGAGCAGCTTGGGGTCATCAAACCGCATTAATAATGGGGATCACCACTCCCCCAGCCCTACCCAACCAACATCACCCCCGTCTCATCAGGATTCAGCTTCAGATGACTCACCCACATCCAGTCCCCCACAGACACCAAACACCAGGTAAGCATGGAGACTGCCAGGACTGGGTCTGTTGAAAAAGAGAGGTAAAGCTGTGTATCGTTGGCATACTGATGACATTGCATGCCGACCCCTCTCATGACCTCACCCAAAGGCTGCATATACACATTGAAAAGAAGGAGGGACAGAATAGAACCCTGAGGGACCCCACACGTGAGATCCCAGGGAGATGATGAACACTCCCCGAGCACCACCCACTGAGTTCTTCCAGCCAGGAAAGAGTGGAGCCATTTAAGAACAATTCCACCCACCCCCACCCAATCCCGCAGGCAAGCCACCAACATCTTGTGGTCAATGGTATCAAACACTGCCGACAGATCTAATAAGATCAAAGATGATCTACCCATATCCATCTCATGGTGCAGGTCATCGACCAAAGCCACAAGTGAAGTCTCCGTGCCAAACCCAGGATGAAAGTTGGACTGCAAAGGATCAAGAAAACTGATCTGATCTGCATGTCCCTGAAGCTGCCGAGCCAGCACCTGTTCAATAACCTTCCCTAAAAAGGGAAGGTTGGAGACTGGCTGATAGCTGGTGAGGAACTCAATGTCAAGCAATGGTTTCTTGAGCAGAGGCTGCACCACTGCCTCTTTGAAGCGGCCCGGCACTCTGCCATCCCTAAAGGAGGCATTGACAACCCCAGTCAGCAATGGTCCAAATGTCACCTGGCAAGCTGTAATCCGCCAGGATGGGCAGGGATCTAATTCAAAACAAGTGGCTCTGACAGCCACTAAATGGCACTAAATGAAGATCAAGACATGATAGGCATCTCATATATCTGGTGGAAAGAGGATAACCAATGGACACTATAATACCGGGTTACAAAATATATCAAAATGCCAGAGTAGATCAAGTTGGTGGTGAGGTGGTGCTATATGTTAAAGACAGCATTGAGTCAAGTAGGATTAAAATGTTACAGGAAGTGAACTGTACTCTGGAATCTCTACGGATAGAAATTCCATGTGTAATGGGGAAGTGTATAGCAGGCCCTTTTTACATGGATGCCCCTCCCCCCCGCCCACATATGCAACTGCATCAGTGAGGGGGGACGCATCCATGTGACCACCAGTGGGGAGGGATGGGGTGCGTGCATGCTCCTCTGATCCCCCACACATGGTGGCATTGGGGGAAATGGAGGTGCTTCCATGTATGGAGATCAGTGAAGATGGGTGTGCGTCCGTGTGCTGGCCTGCACATGCGCCACACATCTGCCACCAGTTTCACCCATCCCCCATGGACTGTGGCACCTCCATGATACATTTGAACATGCCGCAGTGGAGCTCTACTATCATCCCTCTGACCAGGAAGGCAAGCCTGTTAAAGAAATGCTAATGGAGATTAGACAGGCTATTAAAGTTGGAAATATAATAATAATAATGGGTGATTTCAATTATTCCAGTATTGACTGGGTGAATGACTCCTCAGGGTGTGATATGGAGGGAAAGATTATAGATGCCATAAATGACTGCTTCTTGAAGCTAGTTCTTCTTCTGCAGCTGGTCCTGGAACCACCAAGAGGAGGATCTGCTTTAAATCTTATCCTAAATGGAGCTCAGAACCTTGTTGCTTGGCAATAATATAATCAGATTTTACATAATTACTGGAGGGAGAATAATAAACAAAATTACTGCAGTAATATTGAACTTTAAAAAGGGAGACTATGGCCCTTTTTACACAGACACTCTAACACCGATAAATTGGTGTTACATTTTATTATACATGGTACAGAGCAACACTGCAGCCCTGCAACATGAGCCCTTTTCACACGAGATGCCTCCACCCAGTTTCTCTGGGTGGAGATGGGTGGAGGCATCTGTGTAAACACCACTTGCAGTGGGTGTAGGTGCCTGCATGCTCACGTGAAACACCCCTCTCCACCCACCACCCACCCACCGAGCAATGGACTCCACTGCCAATTGCTCCGTAAGTGGAGATGGGTGTTGCGCAGGAGCATGTACGCACCTACACCCACCGCAAGTGGTGTCACAGATGCCTCCACCCATCTCCACCCAGAGAAACTGGGTGGAGGCATCTCGTGTGAAAAGGGCCCATGTTGCAGGGCTGCAGTATTGCCCTGTACCAATAATATGTAACACCCATTTTATCGGTGTCTGTGTAAAAGGGGCCTAAACTAAAATGAGGAAGCTAGTTAGAAGGAAACTAAATGGAGGAATAGAGAGGATTAAATGTCTGCAAGAGTCATGAAGACTATATAAAAATACCATCTTGGAAGTCCAGATTAAATGTATTCCACAATTAAGAAAAGGTAACAAGAGGACCAAACCTCTCCCAGCATGTCTAAATGGTGACATGAAGGAGGCCATTAGAGTCAAAAAGACATCCTTTTAAAAATGGAAAGCTAGTCCTAATGAGGAAAATTGGAAAGAGCATAAGCACTAGCAAAAGAGATGTAAAACATTAATAAGGCAGGCCAAGGGAAAATTTAAAGAAAGACTTGCTAAAGAGGCAAGAGCTAATAACAAAAACTTTTAAAAGTACATCAGAAGCAAGAATCCTGCTTGAGAGTGAGGCCATTAGATGGCATGGGGTAAAAGGGGCAGTCAGGGAGAATAAGAACATAAGAAGTGCCATACTGGGTCAGACCAATAGTCCATCGAGTCCAGCACCTGTCTCTGACAGTGGCCAATCACGCTGGCTTGGGAGAAGCACCCACATAGGAGAGATACTGAACTATAGGTCTAGCAAATATGTAAAACTGAAACTTACACATGCATGTAATGTTAAAGATAAGAACTCAAAATTCGCTTCATATAATCATGTAATGTAAACCGAGAACAGGAAACTCAATTAATGCAAGGGAAGGAGACAAAAGCCACGATAATGTGTATTCCCCACAAGACCCAGACAGAAACCAATTGAGTTGCAAATGGATCTTCCTGTTCACCTTTCTGCAGACGTGCTTGGAACCACAGTGTTTCTCTAGGGGGGAAAGTTAAAACAAAGGGACTGGAAAACTTATAAAAGGTGAAGATCTTTGCCATAGAGACAATGAGGAATGGAATGTAACGAGGGATGGGCAAACAGGTCACGATTCGGGTTCGGCCGTTAAGTTCGGTTCGCCCGTTCGGTTCGGCCAATCCATCCATTCGCCGCATTCAGGTTCAGCCATTCGGTTCGGTCGTGTTCAGTTCAGTTTGGGCATTTGGAAAAAGACTCTCTGTGCAAGAAAGTATGGCCCCAGAACCATGATGGTGGGTCCTGGGGCTAGAGTGGCAGCTTAAAGATATTGGCCACAGCCCTCCCTGCCTGTAACTTGGCCCCAGAACCCTGGTGGCGGATCCTGGGGCTGGAGTGGCTGTTTCTTGATGTGGTTGAATGAAGTCTCTCGGTGTGAAGAATGATGGCCCCAGATCCATGATGGTGGATCCTGGGGCTAAGGTGGCAGCTTGTAGATATTGGCCACAGCCCTCCCTGCCTGTAACTTGGCCCCAGAACCCTG
>QEPC01012897.1:1060023-1080493 GCA_003113815.1 Sphenodon punctatus | reverse complement strand
TGTTCGGCCATTTCGTAGTTCGGTGTTCGGTTCCGTTCGGTGTGTTCGGCCATTTCGTAGTTCGGTGTTCGGTTCGGTTCGGTGTGTTCGCCATTTCGGTGTTCGGTGTTCGGTGTTCGGTCCGTTCGGTGCGTTCGTGTTCGTGTTCGTGTTCGGTTGTCCGAACAGGCCGAGTTCGGGCCGAACACCAAACTACCGAACCGCGTTCACCCATCCCTAGAAAGCAGACCAGGCTGGGAACCAGGACTATTATGTTGTCTGTAAAGGGTGTGCAGTCTACTGGATTAGAGTGGGGTGGAGGGGCTGGAAGCCAGGAGTCCTGAGTTGTCTGTTAAAAGGTTGGGACCTAGTAAGTTAGAGGGGGGGGGTGAGAGTCAAGACTCTTACATTCTCTGGGAGGGCAGTGGGGACTAGTGGGTAAGAGGGAGGGTTGTGAGCCATTACTCAACTGTCCCATTCTCCCCAATCCAAATGAAAGTCTTCATGTTTAAGGCAGCTCTAATTTGCATACAAGCATGAATCTGACCCATGCATGCAAATTAATGGTTCAGATGTATGTAACATATGTATGGGAGGTAACTGGGAAGGAAAGGGGACCATTTTCAGCCCCCTTGAACAATAAGAATTTGTTTCACTGGGGCAACAAGGGTTCCTTAAAACAACAAAGCACTAGTACTGGGTTACTGAATTTGGGTCACTCATCATACCCTGAAAAGCTGTGGGGAGTGGTGGCCACCAGCCTACTAAGTTTGTTAATTTAACTTGTACGCTCACTTATTTAGGAAAAAGAAAAAATAAGCGTAGGCATTGTTCTCTAGTTAGGTGGAAGAGAACAGCTGATAAGTCAGGAAGGGCTAGAAGCCCCATGAACTTTTGCTTATAAGTTGGTAGGTTGGGGAAAACCAGTCTTTATAAATTAAAAGTGCTGACCGTGACTGTAAATTTCAAAGGGACTGAGAAGCAACATGTTTTGGAAACATTGTGAGATTTCACAAGTGCTATGAGAATGTCAAAGTACTCTCATTAGAAGCATCAGGCTTCTTGTTTCATTCTTAATTTTTATATAGTTAATTTAATGGGAGTTATATGATTTTTATATAGCTTCATTGTTATGGGTTTTATTTTTGTATATTTTATACATGTGTGTGTGTAGTATATACACATATGTTGTTACCTACGCTCGGCCTTCAGGAAAGGGTGGGTCAAAAATCCAACTAAATAAATAAAACAAAATAAAATAAGTATAGGTACTGGAACCCTGAATGCAGGTCCTGCTGAAAAGCTCAGAGCATGGAACATGATCCTTCACTGTTATTTTGGTAGCAGAAAGCAGATGATATCTTTCTAGGCAAGTATAAACATCAATATTGGAATGTGAATGGCCTGCAGGTCAACATGCCAAAGCAGTATGATGTATCAGATGTGCACACTTGTGCTGACAAACCTTAGCCTAAGAGAGCTGCTCACGTCCTACTTGTTGAAGCTAAATTGGGATATTTACACATTGTAAAAGCTCCGGGAAGCATCCTGCCTGAAACTCCAGGTTGTATTTGAAGGTCGCATTAGCCTCCATTTTAAAATCATTAAATTGTTTCATGTTTAAATGTTCAATTTTTTCCTCCAATTTTTAAACCAGCAAAGTTGGAAGCTGGTTTCCATGGGTCTCTACTGTAGTCAGCCTCACAAATGACACACAGCACCAAGATGGCTGCCTCCAGTGGAAAAATGAGCGCCAACTGGGCTTAAACAATTTGGGCTGGTTTATACAGCTTGCATTGAGCTGTATATAGAGGAAAGTATCTTGCATTGGGGGAGCACAGGGAGAGATTACCCAAAAGGACAGTCAGTCTCTCCCATGACTGTTTGGTGCACAAAGGGGGCAACCCTAATCCCATTGAAGTCAGTGAGGAAAGTCCAAAATGAGTGTGCAAACGCTGAAATAACCATTGGAACATAAGAGCTGCCATGATGGGTCACACCAACAGTCCATCTGGCTCAAGCTACTGTGTCCAGTGGCACCAGAAGCTTCAGAAGAAGCACATACATTGATTGACCACTAATGCCCTGTTGTTCATCCCAGTTTCCAGCAGTCAGAGGTTACACCCCCCTGATCATCTTGGCTAACAACTATCAATGGATCTGTCCTCCATATACTTATTTAATCCTTTATGAACCCATGCCTTTATGTCACCTGCAGCATCCACAGCCACGGGTGTCCTGTTTTGTGCAGGCTCCAACAGTACCCTGCCATCCAGGATGGTGCCAGTTCCCAGTTAGCACCAGATGCAGGGACACCATCCACCAGCCAAGATGGTGTTGGCCCACAGGTAGCACCATCACCACACCTTGTGCCTCAACTTTGGCCTGTAAGCGGTCACCCTGGGACTAAAGGGGGCAGGGGGAGCAGGAATCTCCTACAACTTCTTCTCCTCTATATTTAGGAGAGGCAGCCATTCCACTCTTAGCTTGCCATCTGTGCAGATCTTCTGCTCTGGCTTATTATAATTAGTTCCCATCTCCACCCTTTGCTCTCGCATCTACCCTCAACTCTTGTGTTCTGGCCTCAGCCCCTGTTGCCACACCTTGCTTCAGCTTCTGTATTTCCACCTCCACCTTGGCACCTGCTTTTCAATCCAGTTCTTGAGTCCCCACTTCAGTCTGCCCCTGTGTCTGCCCCAGCTTCTGGATTCCTGCACCACACTCCTGACCGGTTCACCCTCTTCCAGCCCTTGCCCACTCCCTTAGACTGCCTTCTGAAATTCTACTTGGACCCACAACCTGAACTTCACTTCTTGCCTTGGTGCCTGTTCTTCGGACTGTCTCCTGGAATTTGACGTGGACTCATGAACTGACTTGGAACTCTGACTTGCCTTGTGCCTGGGTGAGTGTCTAGCCAGAATTGAGGGTTGCTCCCAGCCACACACCTTACACTATATTGGCCATTTTGAACCCCATTGACTTTCACAACCTTCCAGCAATGAGTTGCACAGGTTAATCCTGCCTTGAAAAGTCAGAGTACACCACATGGTAGAATCAAGGATTTACAAAGTACCTCAAAGATATTCTAGTCCAATTCCATGCTTTGATGCAGCATCCCCCACAGATGGCTGTCCAGCCTCTCTTTAAAAACCTCCCGTGACAGAGAGCCTACCACCTCCCAAGGCAACTTGTTCCATTGCCTAACAGCTCTCATTGTTAGGAGGTTTTTCTTAATTATCAACCAAAGTCTACCGGCTGTCAGTGGGAAGGGGGAGATGAGGGAAGGAATAGGGGTCCAAGCCAAACACACACTCCTTAAGACTCTGATAAGTTGCACACGGGGTTAAAGATTCCTTCAGGATAGAATTATGGTCTAATGACTTCACAGAAGTCAGGCCTCTATCATCATAAGGATCAGAGCTCTTGAACAACCACTGGTAAAAAAAGGGTAGGTAGGGTACAGTCTAGCACAAAAACTTTCAAAGAACGCCAAGCAAAACTTATTTTATTTATTTGGATTTATACCACACCCTTTCCGACATGCTCAGGGTCACTTAAAGGCATTAAAAAAAATATAAAAATCAATTAAAATGAACCATATAAAATTCCAGTTAAAACTAGTCCTGCACCCATAGCCCCCAAACCTATCCTGACCTACCAAAAGCCAAGCCAAATAAATAGGTCATACATTGCTTTTTGATGATGCTCAGACTTATACTTTGCTGAACCTCCAGAGGATAGGAGTTCGAAAGCCGTGGGACAGCCATATTGTGGGGTAGCCACTCTGTGTGCCAGTGTTCATTGGACCTGGTGGAATGGTAGAACCTGAAAGAGGGTGCCCTCGACTGACCTAAGGGAGCATGGCAGAACTTAGAGTAGGAAGGCAGACTTTTAGACATGCCAGGACCCAGCTATTAAGGGATTTATAAGTCAAAAACAGCACTTTGAATTGATCTCGGAACACTATTGGCAGGTAGTGCAGACTTTGGAGCACTGGTGTAATATGCTCCCAGAGACCTACCACTCTCAAAAGGCATGCCACAGCATTCTGCACCAGCTGAAGTCTCTGAACAGTCTTCTGTTTTTCTGTTACAATTTCCTGTAGCTTTGGATTACAAAAAAGATCCCTTCCTGGAACCATCATTTTAAGAATAATTGGTTCCTGGAGTTTATCATCCTTGCTACCACCAATGGGCCCAATCTATGGGTGTCTTTAGACAGACATAATGTCAACAGGTGTCTGAATGTGTGTTTTGTCTTTGATATGAACACCGGTTTGGCCCTGTGTTCACTGCTTAGACACACAGCCCATTTGGGGCAAATTAGTGTTCTGCTCACCACACGATCCCAGCACTCAAGCCGTGCCACCCTGTTCCACATGTTGTACCTGCTAACACACCACACGATATCATTAAACACAACATTGGCCATGGGTAATTTTAGATGTTACAATAACACCTTTCAGCACAGTGAACCCCAGTGGATTCCCTGTGGTGGAGGCGTTTCCGGGAACGTCTGTTTGGACCTGGACAGATGTTCACCACGGTGACACCCGTCACCCTGTGGGCGGGCGGCCAAGGAAGCATGGGGGGTGGGACTGAGTTCTTCGAGACTGAGTGGTCGCACATCATGCTGCGCAGCCCCGCCCCCTCCCTGATCCCCCTCTAGAATCTGGCTGGCACGTCTAAAGGATGGCTGGCCTGATCACGGACCGGGATCTGAGACAGATCCCGGTTCAGAGTTTAGCGTGGCGGGCCTCCAGGCCCGTCACATCTGAAATTACCCCATGTGTTCAGTCAGAACATGCAAATTGTCCTTGTGATGCAATGGTGTTCACTTAGGGTAATTTCAGATGTTACGAAATCACTGCTCACCACAGTGAATCCCAGTGGATTCCCTGTGGTGGCAGCGATCGCGATAACATCTGTTTGATCCTCGCCAGATGTTCATCACGGTGAATTTCTGGCAGGGATCAAAGCTAACCATGGTTCTGGACCTCCGGCTGGCTGGAGGTCCAGAACCATGGTTACATTGGCCACAATCTGGGATGGGGCTGGCAATGGTGGCACTGCACATCTGCTTGCCAGCCCCATCCTGGAATCAGACCCCGACCTCAGGACAGGGTTGGGTGCAGCGGCCTCAATGGCTGCTGCACCCACCCGTCACCCCCTGGGAGGGCGGCCCAGGGAGCGCAGGGAGGTGCGGATGAGCATCCGCATGTTTCGCCGTACTGCCCTGCCCCCTCCCCGAACCCCAGTAGGGATCAGGCCTGCACGTCTAAAGGACGGCTGGCCTGATCGCGGATTGGGATCCAAGATGGGTCCTGGTCCAGGGTTCAGCGTGGCAGGCCAAACAGCCCATCACGTCTGAAATTACCCATGGTACAGGTGGCCAAACTGGTGTTGGGATTGTTATGGTACTTACACACAATGGCCAAACATGTGTTTAGGGGTTCTGACACCCAATTTCTGTTATGTCTAAAGATGCCCTTTGCCTCACGCATGCACTGTGCACAGGTTGTGCACACACAAATGTTGCACATGCATTGCACAAGACTTGCATGTCATATCATGCATCCATCTTTCACACAGTGCACGTGTGAGACATGGACCCTTTTCAAATGGGCCGCGGTGGGTGGGGGATTGGTATGCGCCCGCTGTGGTTGGAGGTGGGTGTGCATTTCCACCCACCTTCATCCATCTCCATGCATGGAGCAACTGGCATTGAAGCCCATTGCTCCATGTGTGGGTGATGGGTGGAGATGTGTGGAATGCAGGAGCGTGCATACACCCCATCCACCATGTGTGCAGTATATGTATGTGTGTGAAAACAGTCACAGATTGAGCTTACTGAAAATCAGTTGCTTGTAATTTATATGAGGCACAAGGTGAGCTTTCACTACCATTGTTATATAATTTGCAGGTTACCAAGTTGTGGTTCAGGACCCCAGATGGGATCATGCCATCTATGGATGGGGTAATACCCAAAATTGATTTTTATATATTTTTCATGCCTTTGCTGCTCTCTGGAGTCATAGAGTTATATCAAAGTTTCAAAATAAATCATACAAGCAAAAAACTTGGGAACGACTGGTATAATCTGTGTCAAGAAGACATCCAGTTTCTGCCCCCTGTCTTTGCCAACTGGATGAAACCATCTGGAGAACATCCTTGAACTAAATATAACTCAAGGCTAAAAAATGAAATTATAATTAGAGAAAAATGGTATGCCTTATTTTTTCAAAGAAGGACTTGTAAAGTTAAAGCATAAGCATTCCAGACTTTATTCCAAGTGCTTTTTGGATTCCTTTGTTGCAGTATCCAGGGAGAAGCAAGACAGATACACCACCACTTTGCCACTTAATATCCTGTAATTTGTTCAATCCAAACATTAAAACATTTGTTCTGGAGAGCTTTCCTGGCAATGTCCGGTGGTTGGCACAAAAAGGACATGTTCGCCGATGGTGTGGACTGAAGGTATTTTGCCTATTTTTCTCCTTCTCTTTGTGGATCTTTTGCAGCTATGTATGATGATTTAGTGGTGGGGGAAGGGACCCATTATTTACTATAGTTCAATAACTCAGGGTGTTTTCAATGTGATGCTACCACAATTGGCCACCCATGGTGATATCACATTTGTTCCCACCCACCAGAAATTTGCTGCGGGTGGGAACAAATAGGTCCAGGACCATGATAGGATTAACTCAGGGTTGTGCTCTGGGCTCCCTACCAATGCAAAACCCAAAGATAGCCCTGCCTTGGTCCAGGGAAGCCATCCCTGGACCATGGTAGAGCAGGCCGTCACATATGATGGCCCGCTTTACCTAACTTCGACCAGTGACCTCATACGCTGCTGCACCCTCCCATCAGGGAGGGAGCTGGGCTGCACTGAGCAGCATGGGGGGTGGGGCCATGCTGACCACGTCTGCACATCCCCCACCCCCTCCTCAGCCCTGGTCACTGGCACGCTTGTTCAGTGGCAGGGCCAGATCCTGCCCAGGTGAGGGCTCTCACCCTGGGCAGGATCAAAGTGTGGAGGTGCTCAGCACCATCACATATGAAAATACCCAACTTCATTTTAACTCATACACCCAAATAGCCAGCTGAATAATTCTGTTTCACAGAATTCTGTAAATCTTATCTATCTATCTATCTATCTATCTATTTATCTATCTATCTATCTCAGAAGTTCCCACAATTGGTTCCAGCTGAAGTTGTGTCATCAGTGGATGGGGTCACAATCCTGATTGTTATTTGATTTTTGTTTTTGCATGTTATTGCTATTGCCTAGGGTCCAGGATTATATTTCAGTTTCATAATATTTGTCAGAGATGGGTTAGGTCTACCAAAACCTGCCTTGGTATAGGGGGTTGGACTGAGTGACCTTTGAGATTCTTTCCAACCTCTCAGTTTGTGGTAGTACAGAAATGAATATCCATGGTGAATATTGTGTTTTAGGATTTTGTCAGATTAGAACCATATCTGCTCTTTGGGTCCCTCTCACGTGGATATCCATCTTGAGTTTTCAAGTCTTTTTTTTTTGGTTGTTTGGTTTTTGGTATTCAGGGGTTTTTTATATGGGTTTTTTATATTGAGTTTTTATTGTGCATGCGCAATAACAGAAATTGAAATGATCGAGCAACCGAGTATCAGCATAGCTGAACAACTAAAAAACCAAATAACTGAACAACTAAAAACAAACCACTTAGCTAGTCAGAGGGCTATCCAAAAATGTGAATAATACACGTAAACACAAAAGCCACTATTAATTTCAGCACAAGTCTATGATTCTATGGGTGAAAACAGACATGATGCTAACCACCCTTTAACTACCCTTGGTGGTTATTTATGCATATTGCAGGGCTGTATTGGTGCCCTATGCAGCCCTGCAACAAGCATAAATGACCACCAAGGGTGGTTAAAGGGTGGTTAGTGTCATGTCTGTTTTCACCCTATGAATTAAAGATAACACAACCAAAAATTGTAGTACTGAACAGCCTTCAGCCTATGAAGAATTTTCAATTCAGAGCCTTTATCCAGCAAGAGATAAAATCTGCTTACACCTATTTTTGAAAAAGCAAAACTTAAGAATGACGTATTTCGATCTGTCCTACTACGATTTCTTGACAGAATTTTATACTTTAAAGCACAAAGCAGTGCTTACCTCGAACACTCAGGATTCTATGAGATGCCAGCTGGGAGCAGGCGCTTGAAATCAAGTTAATGACATCAACCTGAAACAACTGACAATGAAACAATAATGTCCTCGTTCCCTCCTCCCCAACTGAGTCCAGCTGGTGATTCTGCTTCATAAAGGAAGTTCCCATTGTTTAAATGTTCACCTGAATAAACAGTTTTGCTACTTTCATCTTGACACATCCACTTTGTTCTGCTGTCCGATCCTGGTCCCAGATTTAAAGCTTACATCATATCACTCCAAGGGCTTTGCTGACATTTTATAAAAGCATCCAATGTCCAAAGTTTAGTGCAGAAGCTTACACGGCCTTTCTGATTAGATGAGTCTGCCTGCTGAGAGTAGCAGAGTAATTTCTCCCTATTCCTACTGAGATCGCTACATGCTCTTCATAGTACAAACCCAGCCACACCAATTTTGTAATTTCTCTCATAATAATTCATTGTTGTAATTTGGCAAAACTACCAATGTTCATTCATCCTTTATTATAATTCTAATGAGATATTCAAGCGCATGGGTTACTTGAATGGTCCCTATTGATCCCTCATTTTTATACGTGTGAGGCTGCAAAAGAGAAGGAGGAAGTGGAGGTTAATTAAAAAATAGAGCAAATGACCTACTTAAATAGAGATGGTGTTGTGCCACCAAGTTTAAATTCTCATCTCAACTTTATTCAAATTAAGGGCTATTTAGTTTCCAATTTCAAGTTCAGAATCAATATAACATATGCTAGTGACCCTAGATCCAAATTTTTCCCAAGTTTGATCATGTTTTTATCAAGATTTCCAGGTCAGGACTTTTAAAAGAAAGAAATATACTGCAGTCAGTAAATCATCAGTAAAATTGATCAATATTATTGATTTAGTGATACTAGGTGAGTTATAAGCTACCGTGAGTCATTTCATCTGAACTGCAAAAGGACATCCACTGCATTTGTTGATTATTGCTTCCAAAACTGGAGAGTGATCATAATCCTCTATCCAATTTCATGTACTTTTTCATATTTAATTTTGACCCACAACTGCAGAGAAAGTCCAAGAGAATTCCCTAATAGGAGATGGAAGCTCATGGAGATTGTGTTCTAATGATTCTCCAGTTTATTGGAATCACTCTAAATAGGGCATGTACCATGAGAACAGATCAATCAGAATGACAATGAATGGTGTTGCTACTGTCTATGCTGATGACATAGCTGTCAGAAGAAATAACTTGATCTAATAAGCCTTAGGATAAGAGGAAGTAAACATTAATTAACAATTGATGAATAGTTTGAAACTCGCTGAACAAAACTCCACTGACTGTAGATGACATGAAAAACCTGAAATCCAGGTTAAGTTCACTACTGAGGGTACTTTCCCACGAGGCTGCTTGCACCGCCTTTGGCGCCATGGGAGCATTCACTATTCAAATGTAGCGCAGCTCTCATCTCATGGGAAAGGAGGAAATGTGGCTCTCCTGCCGGCAAGCTCACGCATCGGACAGGGTAGGATAATCCTGTAGCACCAAAGGCTGCTTGTGGGAAGGGAGCTTGCATTAAAAGAATGCTTGTGGAAAAGCAGCCTGAGTCTGAGCCACTCAAAGAAATTGGGTCAAGTTTCGATTTAGTTAAAAAAGAGGCAAAAGTGGCAATTTCCTTTCAAATTTGGATTTGGCCAGGACACAAGAATTAAAGTGAGATGTAGAAGATGAGTAATTGTGTATACCAATGGGTTCACACAAGACCTGTAGACCAAGTCTACTGAAGCCCACTCAGACCTACTGAATCTTGCCTTGTGTAGGTACTAGATATCTGTACCACTCGAACATGAATAGGCCAATCTTATCTCTTTTGATAATATCCATTTTATAGGATGCTTTAGACCATTAATTGGCATTATAACGTTATTGCAGGGCTAAAGGACTGGCCCTCAAGCACTCTCAAAGGCCACAAGGCCCAATTTACCACAGTCACAAGTAAAAATGACTCTAGGAAGGTCCCCACCTGCTGTTGCTACTAGTCACGTACAGGGCAAGTAATTCCTGACCCTGTGATTGCTCCAGGAGGGGAGGTGAACATGGAGAAGGAGTGAGGTGATTCTGTAACTCTTAAACAGTATGGTTCTTTCTACTCTATTTGGGGGCAAAAGTCAGGCAAGTAAGTAATTGCCAATGGAGCTGGGGAAGGAGGCCAACATTCCATAGTTAAAGCCAAAACAAATATCCATCAAAATGAACATTTTTGACAAAATTACGCTATTCATTTCAATTCCAACATAATGGAGAATGGCTCCTACTCCTTCCTATTTCACTGTATATCTCTTTGGAATATTTTGTTTGGATTACTTTATTTCTGTATTTTATTTTGGTATTTCAATATTTTGTTTCATGTGCTTGGTCATGCTCTGTGACTCAACAGCCAATGTTACTGCCTCTCCCCTGCTTCTGGTCACTGCTCTGTATCCCTATAGGCTGCAGATCTAAATTCCCACTCCTACCTTATTGACTCACATACACTTCAGGTTGACTGCTGGGAGGAGTTGCGAGGCCTGCAGGCCTTTGACTGGCCAAAAGGCAGTAGAATGTCATATTCTGAAAACATAACACAAAAAGTAATGAAGACTCTTTTTACATTAATTTTAATGACAAGGAAACTGTGCACAAGCACTAAAATGGTAAAATAAGAATTGCACTCATAGACTGCAATCCAGCTAGCTCCCTCGCCGGCGCAAGGGGCCTTGTGCCAGTGGAGGGGCTGAGAGAGATGGCCCAGAGCAGGGGGGAGGGTGTCGTCGGTGGAAGCGGAGTTTCGCCGGCCTGTGACCACACACCCTCATTAAAAGCGGGAGCCATGCTCCCTGTGCTGTCATGAGGATGGGGAGCACTGCCCTTTCAAGGGGTTCATAACCCCAATGTAGGCTCCCCAGGGCCAGTGGGCACTCCTGGGTTTTCCCACATGGGGAAGTCGACCGCCCCCTCACCCCGTGAATGGAGTGGTTACACTGGTGGGGACTTATGCCTGTTCATAGCAGGTATAAGTCCATTGCACCCATGTACTGGCCATCCTGACCCCAAGGAGCTGCTTCATGCACCAGCCCGGGCAGCCACTGAAATGGGACATAGCCTTCACTGTCACTTGTGGGAGCCCTGGACAGTTCCCCATGTGACCTGGTGCCCAAGAGGTACAGGAGGGGCAGGGTTTCACAGGGGACTATCCTGGGCTCCCGCAAACAACAGTGAAGGCTGTGGCTGCTTCTGGGGGCTGCCTGGGCTGGCATGCAACAGCTTCCTGGGGTCAGAGAACCCTGGCAAACCCCTTTTCCTGATTGCTTCTCAGTGGCCCCACCTCCTCCAGCTCCCCCTATATGGCACAGGGAACGGAGCTGGATCCAGTGCTGTGCCCGCCAGTGCCCCAGGAGCTTGCCCTGGCACAGCTGCTGCTGGCGCTTCCTTACTGCTGGAACGCGGTCATAGTGTAAAATAAAACCCAAATCAAGTTGAAAAGCAAAGATACTTGTGACTCTGGCAAAGTGGGCTTTTTTTATTTATAAATAATTATAACACTGTGCTGGAGTTTATGCCCTGGGAACAAACTGAATAATGTGGGTGTGTTTGCTAATGCACTGAGGTTTGGATGCGTGAGGGGGGGGGGTTGGGTTATTTTTTTGTAGACTTTGCCCTACCTAAAAATAATCAGGTCAGAAGGCATCGACTTTGTACCAGCAGAATATTCAGATAGCAATTGTTATCTGTTATTTCTTTTTTCCACTGGCATAAATTAAAGAGGAATTTAGTCCAAAACTGTGCATCTAAGGCCCTTTTCACATGAAATGTCCCCACCCATCTCCATGCAGTTTCGCTGCATGGAGATGGGTGGAGACACCTGTGGGAATGCAGTGGCAGATGGGTGGGGGTGAATGCATGCTCCCACACTACACCCATCTCCACCCATCACCCATGCATGGAGCAATGGGCTCCAGTGCCAGTTTCTCCATGGGTGGAGGTGGGTGTGCGCCCATGGGAATGGGTGCACACCAACCTCCACCTACCTCGGGTGCACACCCATCCCCTCACCCACCATGGCCCATTTGAAAAAGGGCCTAAGACTCTTCATTTCTGATGGAAGTTTGTATCTCTTCTGATGGAGGTTTGTATCTCTTCTGATGGAGGTTTGCAACTGCTTTGATTTAATTAACTACTCTACTTTGGTACTGTTCAAGGAAGAGTATAACAGTCCTTTGCATGCCCAAAATTTGGCAGTGAACAGGTCACTTGTCACGCTCTCCTCAAAGGAAGGAGCAAGGGCCATGGGTTTATTGGCCTACAGTACAGTTGCAAGCTAGCTGCAGTTGAATGACATGGAGAATGGCCGCTCGGTGGTAAGAAAAGGAGTGCTCAGCCTAGGTTGCTTGGGCAAACAGGCATTAAGGGTACAAAGGTGGTATCACGTGATGATACTAACAGGCCGCTTTTATATGAGTGGCCAGAGGCAGCACATTCTTCAACATGCTTCCTAAAAAGCCCCACAGGGTGCATTTAGATAAACCATAAGTAACCAGGCACCATAGGAATCACCACTCACATGGTCTTTGTGAAGGCACATTTTGGAAACCCTGATATCAAGGCTTCTAAAATGTACCTTCAAAAAGACCATGTGAGTGACAATTCCTCTGGTGGCCGGCTATTCCCAGTGCACCTAAATGCACCCCGTGGGACTTTTCAGGAAGCAAGTTGAAGAACGCACTGCATCCGGCTGCTCATATAAAAGCAGCCTAACAGAGCTGGCTATAATTTATTTATTTATTTATTTATTTATTTCACTAATTTACTATCCCGCACCCTCCTGCTCACAGAGCAGCTCAGGTTAGCTTACAAAACATAAATCAACAATAATAACAAAACAAACAAATAATGTACAATTTAAAATTCATTAAAATGCTCAAAATATACTAAAAGGGAAGACCTCCCCTCCCCCCCCATCCCCAACCCACCCTACCTGTCTCCCTCTTCAAAGGCCCGGTGGAACAGTCAGGTTTTATACTGTCTTCAGAAAGAGGGGAGGTCCGAGGCTGCCTGGGAGCAGCCACCAAGAATGCCCTTCCCATCATCACCACCTGGAAGACTTCGAATTGGGCATCCCCAGCTGACCGCAGGGGTCGCAATACAATCCGGGGCCTGAGGCGGTCCCACGGGTAAGCCGGCCCAGGCCGTTTAGGGCTTTGTAGGTCATTACCAACACCTTGAATTAGGCGTGGAAGATAATAGGCAACTTGTGCAGAGAAAAAAGCACTGGTGTAATGTGCTCGTGGCGACCCGTCCCCGTTAAGAGACAGGCCACCGCATTCTGCACCACCTGCAACCTCCGGACCGTCCCCAAGGGCAGCCCCACGTAGAGTGCATTACAGTAGTCTAATCTAGGGGTAATAAAGGCATGGATGATGGTGGCCAGATCCGAGTCCAAAACATACAACCGCAGCCATCGTACCAGATATAACTGGCGAAATGCTCCCCTCACAGCACAACCTCCACCTGGAGATCCAGGTGGAGCTGTGGGTCGAGGAGCACCCCCAGACTACGGACCTGTATGGACTATAAAGGCCAGTGTGAGCTCCCGCCTCCCAGCTCCACTTGCGGGGCTGAAGCTTTTGAATGCAGCACTCACCCATCCTTCCACTTTTACAAACACTGTGGGTGTCAGCTGGCCACCTGTTTTGGGGCCAGGAAGGAATTTTTCCAGGAACCCAGATTCGATGTAGGGCTTTCAGGTTTTTGCCTTCCCCACAGTGCTAAGTGGAATTCATCTTCTTTGACCATTGACCAGGGGTGGTTAGTAAGCTGTATTAATAAAACAGTGTTGCATTCTTTGCAGCGGTCTAGTACTGTTATGTAATTATTTGGTACAGAGTTACATTGCAAACTGGGAGCCATCTCCTTAAGAGATGGGGAAATGATACCTGGCGCACTCGCAGGCATGGCAAGCACTGGGATCCCATCCCTGGGAGGGGTGAAGATCAAGGCAGCAAGGGGGGAAGAGGCAGCCACCAGGCCTTTCAGGCACCTGACTCCTTACTTCGGTCCTTAACAGACCACATGCATCTCCTTTGCCCACATCATATGGCATGGGCTAGAAGGAGAGGTTCAGTTTGCTGAGAAATTAGAGGCTGATTCTTGAGGGCACATCAAGATCAGTTCCCCTGACAGCTACGGTTAACTGTGTTAATGCTTGTTGTGCTGGACGCTAATTGTTGTTGGCAATTACCCCACCTAGCTCATTGATTCGGAATAAAGAATGTGACCTTTAAAACCCCATATAACTGTTGTACTTGTCTCATTCTGGGATGTGTCAACAAACCAAAATAGTACTGTGTTGCTGTCCCCATAGATGAATATTGATCGTTGAACCATGGTCACCATACTCACACTGATAAGTGTTCACATGAACAGTTATTTCAAAATAACTACTTTCATCACCTCGAGACTGGATTACTGCAATGCACTCTACATGGGGCTACCCCTGGTGACAACTCAGAGGCTGCAGCTGGTTCAGAATGCGGCAGCCCATCTCCTTATGGGGATGGGTCACCAGGAGTACATAACACGGATGCTCCGATCTCTGCACTGGCTGCCTATAGTCTTCCGGGTTCGATTCAAGGTGTTGGTTATTTAAAGCCCATAAGCCCTAAACCTTTAAAGCCCTAAATGGCCTGGGCCTCGCTTACCTGTGGGACAGCCTCACCCTGTGTGTCCTGGGTTGGCCTCTGCGGTCAGCTGGGGATGCTCGCTTGAAGGTCCCCTGGGTTTCCAGGGTGGCCACGTTCGAACTATGGAACTCCCTCCCTGTGGAGATTTGCCTCTCTCCGGATCTCCCTTCCTTTTGCAAAAGATGCTAGACCTGGTTGTTTCGCTGGGCGTTTGGTGAGGGGGATGGGTAGTGGGTGGTATTTTCTGTTTTTTTCTGGTTTTTGTTTGTAAGGGTATGGGGGGGGGGTTGGACTTTTGAAGTGGGGATTTTAAATGCGATTTGTATTATGTATTTTATATTTTATATTTTAGGTACACCACCCCGGGCTGCCATTGGGGCAGGGGAGCAATACAAAATTATATATATATACAAACTGAAGGCGAGTATGTACTCCAGATTTTTCAGGAGTACATACTTCTCTTTCTACCCCTGAATAATGTTGATTGAGCACTTTGTACATGTGAACTCTTTAAGAGTAAAACAGAAGTAAAGCCCAGCTATACTGAATTTACTGTTCGTCAGAATGTGGCATCTGTCTACAATGAAAGGTGATTTGGTCTTATATCCTATATAAAGGTGTGCAACGGGTATTTCACATCAGTAGACATATTTTAAATCTAGATGTGAAAAACCCTGTTACAATACTGTTGAAAGCAAAATTAAATCTATAATTCTAGGATGATGAACTCCTGTATGTTGATATGTATGTGATATGATTGGCTAGCACTGATATCCAATATTAACTGTGTTACTGTTTATGACCCCAAAATAATGCATTGTATAATGCACTGCATAATAACAATAACAATAATTAATAATGCATTATAATAATGCACTGCAAAGAAAAATACATTGTTCAAAATATACAGGTAATCGGGTAAAAGGCACCAACAGGGAATTGGAGTCTTAGTGCTAATGTACATGAGATGTTTTCCCAAATTGTCAAATTAGGGCTGGCGATTGACTGTTGTGTGTCCTTCACACCCATTCCCATGATCAATCCCACTGGTAGTTCATTTCAATTAAATTAGTTGCTGGTATTTTATTATGCTGCACAGTAGCGATGCCAGGGATCCAGTTACACTAATCGCCCAAGATAATAGACACTTTCTTCCAGCTATTGCCTCATTTTGGCGACAGTGTAAGACCTGGCTGTTCTGCCAAGCCTTTGGTGAGGGAGGTGGGTGAGAGTGGGTGGTGAGGATGGTTTTTTAATTTTCTTTTATGCCTCCCTTTTATGTATTTTATATATTTTGTGTATATTTTTAAATATTTTAATTTTTGTAAGCCGCCTCGAGCTGCTTAGACAAGACAGGTGGAATACAAATATTGGAAATCAATTAATTAATTAATTAATTAATTAATTAATTAATTACAGCCAAAGCCAGAGACCAAGGGCCAGCTCACACAGAGTCTCCATTCTGCATTCTGTGAGGTGCTACTCACATGCACGGTGCTTTATGTTATGTGGAAGTCACAAGAAGGAAACATTACACTTGTTAGACCAGGGTTCCTGCAGCAACACATGTGGGATTACTGGTCTTTAAACAAGAGGTTTCATGTGACCTAATCCATAGACACAGTGACCAAAAAACCTGCAGATTTCTAATATCAGGTCTTTGAGCCCTTAGACTGCTTTCAAATGTCACAATTACCACCTGCAGATTCAAATCTTTAGTAGGGATGTACAAATTGTTTCATTTGTATTAGTTATGAAAATGAAGGGAGCCCCATTCATTTTGGTAACTAACATTTCAAAAACGAATGGATAAACAAATGGCATATGCTTGCTTTCATCCATTTTCTTTTTCCCCCCGTTTAATTTAACACAAAAAAATATAATAAAATCACTGCACATGCACAAATGTTTTCTACCCCTGCTGCCTCGACTTCCTCTCCGCCAACTCCACCCTTGACCCCCCTCATCTGACTTCCACCCCTTTCACTCTACTGAAACTGCTCTTGCTAAGATCACCAATGATCTTCTTGTGGCTAAAACGAATCATCTCTACTCCATTCTTGTCCTCATTGACCTCTCTGCTGCCTTCGATACTGTTGACCACTCATTCTTACTGGTCTCACTTCACTCCCTTGACTTCCATGGCTCCATTCTCAACTGGTTCTCCTTCTACTGTTCTGACCACTCCTTCAATGTGTCTACTGTCAACTCCACCTCCTCCTCCCTTCCCCTCTCAGTTGGTGTTCCCCAAGGCTCTGCCCTTGGCCCTCTCCTCTTCTCTATCTATACCCTGTCCATAGGCAAACTCATTGCCTCCCATGGCTTCCAATATCACCTCTAGGCTGATGACACTTAACTCTGTCTCTCTACTCCCTCTTTCTCTCCATCTGTTCAAGCTCGCCTAACCAGCAGTCTCTAATATTTCTACCTGGATGTCTCAACGTCAACTCAAACTCAACATGGCTAAAACTAAACTCCTTCTCTTCCCCACTCATCCTTCCTCTCCATCCTCCTTGTTGATTCTTATCAACGGGTTCACCTTCCTTCCCATCCCCCAAGCCCGTAGCTTAGGCTTCATCGTTGGCTTGCCCCTTTCTTTTAAACCCTACATAGACTCTGTTGCCAAATCCTGTCGCTTCTCCCTCCATAATATTGCTACGATTTGCCCTTTTCTTTCTGTCTCCTCTGCCAAAACCCTTGTTCACACCCTGGTCATTTCTCGCCTCAATTACTGTAACCTCCTTCTCACTGGCCTCCCCCGCTCTTACCTTTCTTCCCTTATCTACATTGAAAACTCTGCTGCCAGGATCATCCACCCCGCCCGTCACTTCAACCAGATGCAGCCCCATCTCTCCTCTCTTCACTGGCTCCCCATTCCTGAACAAATCCTACACAATCTCCTAGTCTTCACCTATAAAGCTCTTCACAACCTTGTTTCCCCCTACCTCTCTGCGCTAATTTCCCTCTGTACTCCAGTCCGTGAACTCCGCTCCTCCTCTGTCCCCTCTCTCACCCTCCCATGCCTCCCCTGCTCCCCTAACAGCCTTTGTCCCTTCTCCCTAGCTGCCCCCCAAGCCTGGAACTCACTCCCTGCCTACATCTGCCTCACCCCCTCCTTTCGTACCTTCAAATCCCTCCTCAAGACCAACCTCTTCCTCTCTGCCCTCCCTGACTCCTCGCTCCTGTCACCTAACTCCTGCTGATACCTTCCATCCAGTACACTCTGTTACCTGAGGTTTGTGTACTCATATCCTCACCACATGGACCAGCCAGCCATCATTCTCGATGTAACTAAGCCAAGCACGTGCACCTGGAATCTCACATCTTCATGAATGTTACACCCCTTGTCTCTCCCTCTGTTCCTCTTCCTTCATCTCCCCACCACCACCATATCTCAGATTGTAAGCCCTAGGGCAGAGACTGTGTATTCCATTACTTTATAAGGTGCCAGGTACATTGCTGGTGCTATATAAATGCTTAATAATAATAATAATAATAATAATAATAATAATAATAAATTAATAACATGGCCACTGGGGACATTCTGAGGATGTGCAGTCCTTTTACAAAATGGTGCTAGCAACATCAACACCATTTTGGAAAAGGGCAGCTGTTCTGCGCTGAATGGCCCCAGTAGCTATTTTGCACTTGCACAATATTTTTAAAAATTTGTATTATTATTATTTTTATTTAAAGAAAAAGAAAATTAAAATAATGATGATGATGATTGACTGATGATTATTTTTTATTTATTGTAACAGTGTGAACAAATTAGGTCTCAGTATGCCTCACATGGAATATGCAATTAAGTTGAAGGTATTGCTGTACAAACCAAGGCTTAACAATTCTGTTTTCTTGTTCTGGAACATTTATTGTAATGTGGGAATATTAAAAAAATATTATTTATTATTATGATTACAATTATTCCAAAGGAAAATATTTTTTTGCTTTTAAATTTCTTTTCATGAATATTTTTGATTGTAAAAAAAAACAAATCAATTTCCAAAGCTCTGAAACCAATCTAGTTAATACTGATTGTTGAAAAAACTTTGTTTTGGGGGTATTTTCAGATGTGACAGACCCAGAGGCCTGCCACGCTGAACCCTGGACTGGTATCTCTCTCAGATCCCAGTCCATGATGAAGACAGCCATCCTTCAGACGTGCTGGATCCATCACTATGGGGAATCGGGGAGTGGGCGGGGCTGCATGGCACGACATGCAGCCGCACAGCCCTGCCCCCCCCCATGCTCCCTTGGTCACCCGCCCACAGGGAGAGGATGCTGCTCCTGATCCCGTACCGTGGTTCGGGGTGCAATTCCAGACTGGGGCAAGGTAACTGATGTTACTTTTGCCCCTTCCCAGATCGTGGCCACTCAATCATGGTTCTTGAGCTCCAGCCAGACGGAGGTCCAGAACCATGGTTAGGTTTGACCCCCGCCAGAGATTCACTGTGGTGAACATCTGGCGGGGGTCAAACAGACGTTCACGGGAACACCGCCACCACAGGGGTTCCACTGTGGTCCACTGTGGTGAAAGGCATTTTTGTAATGTCTGAAATTACCCTTTCAGTAAATTCCAGCTATTATAAAAAATTGAGCAAAAATGCTCTAAACATTCAGAATGAAAAATCAAAACACTTAATCTAAAGCAGAATTTTTCATAAAAACTATGTCAAAATGCTATTTTCTGATAAAAATTAAATCTGAAAATGTTGTACTTTTCTAATTTTAATCTAAATTATGGGATCTATTTTCATATTCTAGTGTGAACAAGCTGAAATGTGTAGGATATCATTGGGTGATTTCAGACATTACGCGGTCCTGATTCACCACAGTGGATTCCCGGTGGGGGTGAATAGATTAACCACCCCTCGTGGTCAAGGAAATCCCTGAACAGACATGACGGGACCGGGACCACAGCAGGGAATCAGACCACCGGACCACGGCCTGGGGCAGCGTAACAGACATTACGCCGATCCCGGGCTGGGCCGTGGTCAAAGCACCCAGAAGGCACTAGGGTGGCTCGACCCAGCTGCTGTTGTGTGCCCTTTAAATCTCCCTCCCCGGTCTGTGTTGTTGCTGGTTGCCTGTCAGCGATGCAGTGTGCTTTGTCCCCGGCTGGGAATCATTGTCTTTAGTTCCGGCTGGTGGTTGCCGTTCAGACATTACTTTTTTTTGTTTCCCATTGGGAATCTCTTTGACCACGCTTTTGGAGATGGGGTATTTTCAGACGTGACGTTGACACGGTGAACCACGGTGAATACCCACCTGTGGTCACCGTGTCCCGTACGTCTGTTTGCGGCGCGCAAGATGTTGGCCACGGTCAATCGGCACATGGGGTTCGTTTGAACCATGCTTCCCGGGCTAGCCGGGGGAAGGTCCCGGGAAGTGTGGTCAAACGGACCCCGGGCCGTGGCCAAGGAAAAGTAACATCTGGCCACGTGCCACGGCTCGGGATCCCCAGCGGGATCCCGGGCCGTGGCACGATCGGCCGGACGCGGCGGCCGCATTGGCCCCGCCGCCCGCCCGTCTCCTCGGAGGGCGGTTGGCGGGGTGTGTGGAGGGGGCGGGGCCGTGCGGCCGCACGTTGTGCCGCGTGGCCCCGGCCCCTCCCACTTTCC
>QEPC01012897.1:1028136-1058310 GCA_003113815.1 Sphenodon punctatus | reverse complement strand
CCCCCACACCCAAAGCGCCCCCCTGTGCTCACTCTCTTGACCCCCCCACCCTTGCTCCCTTGTCCCCCACACCCAAAGTGCACCCTGCCCTCACTACCTTGCCTCCCCATACTCAAATAACCCCTGCCCCAGCTCCCCTGCCTCCACACCCAAAGAACCCCCTCCCTCACTCCTTTGCCCCTGCCCTTGTTATGGTGCTTACACACAATGGCCAAATACGTACTTAGGGGGTTTGACACACGATCTTTGTTATGTCTAAAGATGCCCTTAATCTGTAATCTATATCTATCTAATCTATATAACGAAACCTATATCTATGTATATATGTGTACAGGGAGAGACAGATAGGGGAAGGTAAAAGGTAAAATAAAGGGTATAAAGAAAGGATAAGTTATAACACTGAGGGCTGGGGAAGATTTTAGTGCAAGTAGCAGAGTTCTGCAGACGCAATCTGTCACAGAAAGAGCTAACATAGAACAAGAGTCAAACAGACTGGCCCTGCAACATAAAGGGTTGCAGTGCCCTCCTCAGAGCCCCCATGATTGGTTCTGGGAGGAAGGAGGCATTGAGCAATCACAGGGTACCATTCAACTGCCTGGGACCTGTTTGCACTGCTCATTGGCCAGTGATTACATCCATTAGGTCCTTCCCTCCCATTGGAGACCACGTTCAAGAGTTCAACACTGTTTCTGGCTCCAAGATGTCTGCTCCCTCTACCCCTCTTCACATTTCCCTCCAAAAAACACCTGCCAAGCAATAACAAAATCAATAGACTGTAGGGATGTGCATGTCATTTTCATTATTACAATAACGAGAAAAATTGATGGTTTTCTTATTGTTATTGCAAAAACAAAAATGACAAATAATGGGTGATTTCAGACGAGACAGGGCAGCATTCGTCCCATCCCGGAATCACCCTTCTGATTTCCCGCCGGTATCAGCCCATCACGTCCAACAGACATGCTGACTGATCCCGGCGGGGAATCGGGGAGGGGGCGGGGCCGCGCGGTGCAACATGCGGCCGCACGGCCCTGCCCCCCCAAGCTCCCCCTGCCCAAATTGACTACGGGGATTCCGGGCCGTGGTTACCGTCCAGACGAGATGGGACCCTTCATTGCAGCAGGGAATCACATTCACCACACAATCAGCACCGGCCCCGCCAGTTCCGCCGATCACGTGGTGAACGTGGTTCCCCGCTGCGATTGACCGTGGTTAACATCTGGGGGGGAACTTCCGGTTCCCCAACAGATGTTACGAGGCCATTCCCCACCACAGGGTATTGACTGTGGTTGAGCATGGTCTCATAATGTCTGAAAATACCCAGGCCTCATGGAAATAGAAATGAAAAAAACATTTTGTTTTTGAAATAAAGGGAAAAAACTGAAAAATGTATTTCCGGCTATAACTGTTTTTGTTTTTTGTTCAATTCAGAAAAAAACTTTGGCAGATTGTACCCCCAATGGAGGGTGCTATGTGTTCCATTTTTTTGAAATGATTAGTTAAAGGGAACTGATTTTAGAAGCAATTGAATGTTGTGATTTTAAGAAAAGCTCCATACACATTCAGGGCTATAACATCTTTATCTTCCATAAGATTTGCATGAAACCTGTGAATATTATGTCCCTCCACAAGCTTAACACACCTTCCAATTTTCAGAAAGGTTGGATAAAGGGTCCTGGTGGTATAAGACATTAACTTGAAAATACATTTCCAGCTGAAACATTTTTATATTCCATTCTGTTTACAAGATAGTGGACAGGAATATATCACATACTTTCCCTGTCAAGTCTGCCAAACTACAGGACAATTTGATAAAGGGACCCAATTTTATAAGCAATTGAAGTTGTCCCCTTTAAGACAATTATTCAGATAAAGAGCAGCACATGCAGTGCCAGTCAGAGGTAGGCACCTGGAATGGCAGGGGCGGAGAGGATGTAGGAGGGAGGATGTGGAGCAACCCAAAAGATTGACAGACACATTCACTGGCCAATTACTGCATGCTTCTAGCTTTACAGGACCAATTGGTAGTGACTTTGAGGCGGGCATAGGGGGCGGCTCTCAGGTAGGCATAGAAGGGACATAACTGTGACTTTGGGAATAGCATCCCAGCAATCAAGAGACATCGTTTACACATTGAGACTGACCAATTATCATCACAATCACATCCTGCAGCACTGTGACAGAGGACATAAGAGAATCTTTATTGGCTGTTTCCTAAACAGATGCTTCTGACTTTCCAGTAACAAATGGGGGAGAGATGTTGGGATGGTCACAGCACAGAATGAGGATATTTGGTTGACATTTCTGCTGGCCAATGGCATCACAAACCGATCTTATACCACAGTCGGTGTTTTTACACACACATTTCTCCTGGATGTTTGCTGTAACATCCAGAACTTTCTGTGTGTCTAAATCACTCATCCAGATCTTAAACATCTGGATCTTTGAACTTCTGCGTGAAACATCTCCCAGAACTTTTGTGTGTAAAAGGTTCTCCTGGTAAACTGCTTTGCTCCAGGCAGCTGTGGTTACTTGGTTTCCATGGCAGCCTGTAACGTTTACAGCTGCGGCTACTTTAGACTGCCTCAGGGTAGTGTTTGTGTGAAGAATGCATCCGGAACTGCCTCAGGGCAGTGTGTGTGTGAGAAATGAATGTGGAACTTACTTGTGGACTTGTAAACGCAGAAGATTGAAACATCTGGAACTTTAACGTGTGTCTAAAAATGTTCAGTGACACAGAAGATAATCCCTTGCATAGGCTCCTTCTCTGCATATGCTGTGCAGGCATATAAAATTGGGACCCTTTAACACATTTCTGATATGTGGCAGAGATGATTGTGAGAGTGTGATATACAGCCCTGACAAATTTCATGTATACTTAGACTACAACCATGACATATATTTATAAGTCAGACATATATTTATAAGTTAATTGCCTATACCACCAGGACCCTTTATCCAATTCTTCTGAAAGATAGCAGAGATAGTAAAAATGGGATGGGGTATAAACTTGCCAAGTTTCATCTACATTAAATGTGAGGCAAAGAAGCTACATCTAAGAATGTATAAGAAGATTTTTGCAAAATAAAATAATTCAACTGCTTCTAAAATTGGATTCATTATCCAATCTTTTTTGAGTTTGGTACACATAATGCCTTCGATTGGAAGTATATTCACTCCATGTTTCAGTCAAATATAATGAAAAACAAAAATGGTAGAGCAGAAAATGTGTTTTCAATTGAAGCAAATAGAAAACAAAAACTAAAGCAAAACCGAAAACAACAATTTCATATTTATGAAAATGAAAACAACAGGTCTAAATAACAAAAACAAAAAATGAAAACAAAAATGACACGGGCCCCTGGTGAACACCTCTATCTGTTATCGTTATTGATTTTGTTATTATCTTCATTATCATGGAGTCATTTAGCGCCCACTATAACTTGTTCGTGGATTATTTTGTGGATAAAATCACCCAGATTCACAATGGTTTTGATGCCACACTTTCTGCAGTGGGGCAATTGGAGGTTATAGAAGCACCACCTTCTCCTTGTTTGTGGGATCAGTTCCAGTTGGTGACCTCTGCCGATGCAGAGGATGTTCTTGGGGCTGTCAGGGCTACCTGTTGTGAACTGGACCCTTTCCCTTCCTGGCTGTTTAAGGCCTGCCTGCAGACGATGGGGTCGTTGCTGGCAGGGGTGGTCAATTCCTCCCTTAGGGAGGGCAGGGTACCAGGCTGCCTTAAAGAGGCGGTGGTGCGAGCCTTGCTCAAGAAACCATCACTTGATATTGACTCCCTTGATAGTTATCGGCCGGTCTCTAACTTTCCCTTTTTAAGGAAGGTTATTGAGCGGGTGATGGCCTGGCAGCTGCAGGAGCATCTGAATTGTGTTGGTTTTCTTGATCCCTCGCAGTCAGGGGGTATTTTCAGACGTGACAGGGCCTGTATTGGCCCTGTCATGGAATCACCCTTTGATCCCCGACTGGGATCAAACCAGCACATCCGACAGATGTGCCGACTGATCCCGGTGGAGAATCTGGGAGGGGGTGGGGCCACAACATGTTGCTGCATGGCCCTGCCCCCCTACATTCCCTCTCCACCCGCCCTCCTGGGAAATGGGCAGGCGCCGCAGCCAATGCAGCCACAGCGCCCACCTGCAGTGACCACGGCCCGGAATCCTGCCACTGATTCTGGGCCGTGGCAGCGGGACAGACGTGACGATCCCCTTGCTCATGGGGGGAATCGCATTCACCACGCAATCGGGGATGGTCCGGGCATGACCTCCGATAGCGTGGTGAATATGATTTTTCTCCCCCCCGTGATTCACGGGTGTGAACATCTGGGGGGGGAACTTCTGTTCCCCCCATTAGACATTACGGGATCACGATCACCATGTGGGGATCCACTGTGGTTGAGTGTGATCTCGTAACGTCTGAAAATACCCAGGGTTTCACCTGGGTTATGGCACCGAGACCGTGCTTGTGGTGTTGGTTGATGATCTTCGCCGAGAATTAGATCAGGGCTGTTCAGCCCTGATGATTCTATTAGATCTGTTGGCAGCGTTTGATACCATTGATCATAAGATGCTGGAGTCCCGCAGGGTTCTGTTTTGTCCCCTCTCCTGTTCATCATGTATATGCAACCGCTTGGCGAGATGGTCAGGAGGTTTGGCGTGTGGTGTCATCAATATGCTGATGACACCCATCTCTAACTCTCCTTTTCATCAGACCCAGCCTGACAGTCTCTGTGCTTACCAGGTGCCTGGCAGATGTGGAGGATTGGATGAGGGTGAACCGACTGAAGCTAAATCCCGACAAGATGGAGGTGATGTTGGTGGGTAAGGTGGTGGTGGTGATGGCCTCCATCATTGATGGGGTCTGTGCTTCACCGGTTCCTCAGGTGCAGAGTCTGGGGGTGCTCCTTGACTCGCAGCTCCACTTGGATGGTCAGGTGGAGTCTGTGGCAAGGAGTGCCTTCCACCAATTACATCTGGTGCATCGGCTTCAGCCATATGTTTTGGACTCTGACCTGGCCACCATCATCCATGCTTTCATCACTTCTAAACTTGACTACTGTAATGCGCTCTACATGGGGTTACCCCTGGTGATGGTTCAGAGACTGCAGCTGGTGCAGAATGCGAGGACCCATCTGCTGGTGGGACTGGGCCACTGGGAACATATTACACGGTTCTTCAGTCCTGAACCGGCTGCCTGTAGTCTTCCGTGCCTGATTCAAGGTGTTGGTGCTTGCCTATAAAGCCCTAAATGGCCTGAGCCCGACCTATTTGCAGGACCGCCTTACCCCCCCAGGTGATGGATTGGCCCCTGCAGTCATCAGGGGGTGCTCTCCTTGAGGTCCCCTGAGTCTGCTGGGGGGGCCAAGATGGGGAGGGCCTTCTCGATGGCTGCTCTGCGGCTGTGGAACTCCCTGCCAGTGGAGGCCCATTTGGCCCTGGATGTACCCTCGTTTCAATACTGTTGCAAAACATGGCTGTTCTGCCTGACTTTTGGGGGGGAGGATGGGTAGGGTGGGGGGAATGGGTTAGGATGGGGAGTGGTTGGGAATTTTTTATTCCTCCCTTTGCTGTATATTTTTTCATTGTTTTCAATGTTATTAATGTTTGGTATTGTACGCCGCTCAGAGCTACCTGTGGCAGGATGTACATGTTAAAAATGCTTAAAATAAATAACTAAAAGTAAATAAATCATTATTGCAATAACAATAATGAAAATGAGAACATCGTGATCATTATCAATATAATGAAAATGAAGTGCACACCCCTAGTAGGTGTCTCGAGCATCACGTAGTCTAACCTTCTGCTTGGATGCAAGATGACTACAGCTACCTCATTCCGAAAGATGGCTGTCCAGCTTCTTCTTATAAAAACCTCCATCGACAGAGATCCTACAATTTCTCTACACAATTTCCCTATGCAACTTGTCCCATTGCCACGCAGTAACACTAAAGTTAAGCAATGTGCATAAGGGTTTAACAAACAGGTAACTTTTGCTGTTCTTTCTGAGCTAATAAGGCTGCCTTCAGTTGTGACCAAAGGCCCCTCATCCTTGCTGAGAAGGAATTAGATTAACTGCTCTGTGAAGTAAAAATTCTCTGCCGTATGTTTCAGCTCTGTGGTCCCAGGTTTGAATGGATTTGGATTTGATGGAAAAAATGTTGCACATCAGAAACAGGGGCTTAAAATCAGGAGGCTCCAAAAATAGAAAATCTATAATAAATTAGATTTGTTTCAAAATTGTAAGCCATAGTCAGGGACCGCGTCTATCTCATTGTTCTGTAAAGCGCCAGGTACACAGCTTGCGCTATACAAATGCTTATTATAATAATAAGAATTTCAAAAGCTTCTGGGTGGTGTAGAATGAAAACAAATCTAATCCAATTATACCAAAAGAGAGAACTTGAAAACTTTAATTTCTGTCATGGTATCATTAATCTTAATGAGCATGATGCAACAGTCAATTGGCAGGCATAATATCATAATGCATTCACATATCAGTGTTCCAAGACTTCCTTCTGTCTAAATATTTGAATAGTGTGGTGTACCAGTCTTTGCCAGCCAAGCAGAACAATTTTGAACAAGAGCTAGATACAGAAAGTATTCCCTGAATTGTTTATGTGAATAATGGGGTAACATTCTCTCTCTCTCTCTCTCTCTCTCTCTCTCTCTCTCTCTCTCCCTCTTTGCAAAATTTAAAGTGTGAAATAAATGATTTGGTAGGACTAAGAAGTTTTTCTGGGCAAAATGTCTGGAACAAATGAAGAAACTGAATGTAAATAGAAGTTCAGGTTTTATTACTTGCTTATAGCTTTAATTCCAAACTAGGAAAGAAAGAAAAATCCCACAAATATACTGGATAATACTGCTTCAATCTCTGATGATTGGAAAACATTAATAACAAGCAGCTCAATCTTTAATGGCACTGACAAAAAACATCCCAGTGAAGGGAATGCTTGCAGCACACTGTACTTTTCAGGATTGGAGACTATGGGTGCAGCCAATATCCTACAGTACTTTGGGCAGCATTATCCCACGTAAAACAATGGGTGTTAAGAAACATGACAGGGGCCCATTTCAGCCTGCTCTGGCCTGTTTGTGTCAGCTCTGAACCTGCACGAATTTGAAACTTCTGTTAAAACCAGTTTCTGTTCATTTCTGTTCAGACCATGAAATTAATATTGCTTATACAATTGGGACCCTTTATCTACTCTTTCTGACATTTGGAGGGGGTTTATGGGAGGGTTTGGGTGAGGTTTTGCCTAGGGTTGTAGGGGAGCGAGTTTGAGGGGAGGGATGTATGTTTTTATTGTTACATTTTACTGTTTTTAAATGGAATGTGAGTTACCCTGAGCCTCATGGAAAGGGTGGCATATAGCTTTAATCAATCAATCAATCAATCAATAATGCCTTAGGTGAGTGGCTCACCATATCCAAATTCCATCCAAATCGGACGGAGAACAAAGACGCTACAGATGGAAATGTGTGCACAAACCATGAAATGATTAAATTGCTTATAAAATCAGAACCCTATATCCAATCTTTTGGAAATTTTGCAGTGATGTTCCCTTGCATAGGCTATACAAATATTCCAGTTTTCACCAAAATTGGATGGGAAAAAAAGATGTTACATCTAGAAATGTGCGCACAAACAATTAAATTAATTTATTTGGTTTTTTGCTGTTTTTAATAATTTTTTCCTTTTTATTTTTGTGTACAGTATCTCTCATATATAGTATAACAAATCATGGTGAACTACACAGTCTATATTTTCTTCTATATTCCTCATTCTACAATATAAGGGGGTACCTTCAGAAATACCTATCAAATAATATTGTTCTGTTGTTCTTTGGAAGTTCTTCTTCTTCAGTGGCAGAAATGATCAGGGACCAAATGTAGAAGATCTCTTTCAATTTTAGACCATTCCGGTTGTTTAATTATATGATACCAGTTCTGAATTGCAGCCAATACTACTGCCTTATGGTATACTCTCAGGACTGGGATATTTAATCCCCCCACATCCAGAAGTTTTAGTATTATATCCATTTTTAGTCTAGGTTTCTCGCCTGACCATGCTAGCTCCTTCACAAGCACTTCCGCTTGTCTAAAAAAGGAAGGTGGACGATCTATTGTCAGGGTCATAAATTTATAGGAGAACTTTGGTAAAGCAATCATTCAAAATAAGTTCATCCTTCCCAGCCATGAACACATCAGATTTTTTTCAACTTTCAAACTCCTTCTGAATATGCTTGAGAATTGGGGAAATTTTTTTTACATATAAGTCTTTACAATTAGGAGTTAATATTACCCCTAAGTATTTGGTGTTTTTTTAGGGCTTTCTGGAAAGAGCAAAATTTCTTTAATCTGTTATGACACTCGTGTGGAGGGAGCAAATATCAATTAATATGATTTTTCTTTGTTAATTTTATAACCCAAGATTTTGCCAAAGTTCTATAAAGTTTGTTGAAGAGGGTGGGGATAGTGATTCTATTGGGTTCCCCAAAAATAAAATTAAATCATCGGGGGAAAAGGGTCAATCTGTACTGTTGGTCTCCAATTTGGATGCTCTTCATTTTTTTATTTTGTGTTATTGCTACTGCTAACCCTTCCAGGGCTATATTAAAAAGTACAGGGCAGAGAGGGCACCTTTGTCATGTCCCCCAATGCAAATCAAATATTTCAGTTCTATGCCCATTAATTCAGTTCTCTGCCCATTCAATCCTAATTTCTTTAAGATGGCAAATAAATAGGAAGGCTCCAAAAAGTCAAATACCTTCTCTGCATCAGCAGATATGATCATCGCTGGATTTTTAGCATTTTTTTGAGAATGAATTCAATTGACCACTTTACGTATTTTGTGCATGCCCTGTCTCCCCAGTACAAATCCAGCTTGATTGTGATGTATAATTTCAGTGACAACTGCCTTGAGTCTGGTTGCTAAAATTTTACCAAAGATTTTTAAATAGTTGTTTAATAACTAAAGAGGCCTGTAGCTGCCACATTTGTCCGCTGGCCTTCCAGGTTTGGGAATTACTGTAATTTGGGCATCATAGAAAGTCAGAGGCATGATTCCAGTGGTCGATATTTCATTAAACATATTCGTCATA
Source organism: Sphenodon punctatus (assembly GCA_003113815.1). NCBI lineage: Eukaryota > Metazoa > Chordata > Lepidosauria > Sphenodontia > Sphenodontidae > Sphenodon > Sphenodon punctatus. The sequence continues at coordinate 1,049,189 of QEPC01012897.1, read as the reverse complement.
TGAGGTCATAACCTTTTTGCAATGATTTATAAAATTTGCTACAAAATCCATCAGGCCCATTAGCTTTATTGTTTTGCATGCTTTCAATTGATTCCTGGACTTCTAGAGGGGTAATTATCTCGTTCAAGTAGGCAATTTGGGAATTTTGTAAATTGATATTGTTTAAAAATTTGTTTATTTTCCCAGGATCCAGGTTAGTGGAAGAATACAATGTTTTATACAAGCCCAGGAATTCAGCCTGAATTTGATCCTGCTCCCGCAAAGAAGTTCTGTCTTCCGGCGTGATAGCAGTGATATTAGTTTTTTGTTGTTTAGCTTTGGATAACCATGACATGCTTTGCCTGTTTTATTGTTATTATTATAGTAATAAAATGTTATACGCTTCAGTTGTGTTTTTCCTTTTCCCATTTCCACTGTATTGATCAATTCCCTAGTCTTAGCTATTTGCTTTTGTAGTAATTTTGAAGGTGATATCTTATTTAGCACTTCCACTCTTGGCTGATCTTAACAGAGTTCTTTTACTGCTTTCTGGTTTTTGGGGGTTTTTTGCAAGTGGGAATGCAGACAGGCCTGGACTTAGGGTCAGACCCCCTAAACCCGGGCCTTGGGTGGTGTTTTCTGGGGGGGGGGGGAAATCCTGGCACCACCTAGCTCCATTTTTTTTCATTCCTCTCTGCATGGTCAGAGGCTGCTGACAGCAAACGAAGCCTGCTGCCTTGGTCCCCATCCCTCACCTGCCTCTGCCGTCTGCATGCTAGTAGTGCCGCAGCAGCAGCAGCAGCAGCAGCGGGACACCAGGATATGATTGGATTGGGAGATAAAGCTGTTTGTCTACAAACAATTCCTACCCATGTGAGTGATCAGAAGGTTGTTGCTGTGTAAAGAAGATTCTTTGAGATGGTTCCAAACATTCTCACGACTGGGTTGTGCATGGCATGCTCACCATATTCAAATAATAGACCACGTGATGGTCTCGAGCTCCTTTAGTATAAAAATCAGATTATCCTGCCGGGACCTGTTTTCCAGGTCCTCAGTTTTTTGCTGGAGGAAAGTCATGACCTCCTGTATTTTAATTGTCTGCTCCTTCATTGACACTGCTTGGTCTCAAGTACCAACACCCTATCCTTGGCTGTATCCAGGCCCCTAGCTAGCACCTCCAGCTTTTTATTCCCAGCCTCCACCGATGAGCGCAATTTTGCTAATTCATTTTTTATTTCTGTTTTCATTTCAAGCAGCAAATCTGCCACTGACCTGTCCCCCACCTCATCTTCCTCAGATCTTGTCACCGCTTCTGCCACCACCATCTTGCATCTCTCCACAGTAGGCCCGGAGCTGCACTCACTCTCTGCTGTCTTCTGCTGATAGTACCACTCCAGTGAGGTTTCTTTCGGGTTCCCCCCCCCTTTGTTTTTCTGGCACACAGCAGTTTCTTAATTTTTTAAATAAGGGCAGATTAAGTGGCTAGCCAGGAGGAGCCCAAGCATTGCAATCCTCAGCTACTCACTGCAGCGCATGCACAGTCCCTGCATTAAATTGCTTATAACACCAGGATTCTTTATCCAATTTTTATGATATTTGGCAGGAACGATCCTTTTGGAAAGGGGTATAATCTGTCCAAATTCAATGCAAATCATATAAGACATGGAGATGTTACCTATTTCCCATTGAAACCAATGGAATTAAAAACAGTAAAAAAATTATCTATAATGAAAATCAAAAACCCTAATAACAAAAACAATAACAAAAAATGAAAAAAGAAATGGGTCCCTGGTGCACACACCTAGTAATAACAGGACACAATTTAAGACTCCATGCAAGGAATGAGAGTAGAAGGCTATCACAGGATGGTGTACCATCATCATCATCAATCTTTTATTGTTTAGCCGTTGGCTGTAACAAAATATTCATACAAACACAACATAACACATCAGATACAAAATTTAAAACAGGGATAAGAAACCGTGGCCCACCCAGGAGAGTGGAATCCCAACCCACCACGTGGATCCCCTTGCGTTCTCTTATCCCTATCAACTAAAATAGAATCTAAAATAAGTAAATAGTTTCCAACTTGCCTCAAGAGAGAATGAAATACACAAGCACTCCTAGACCGCCAGGTAGCAAAAAGAACCCCAAAATCTTGCTGATAACCACCCCCACCCCGAAAAGACCCTGGAGCGACAGGAACGGAGGGAGTGTATACAATAGGTTATAGCAATGATATAACTCCCTACAATAGAACCCCCTCACCCCTTGAATCCAGATTCCCCAGGGGGGCTCAAGGAATCGCCTGCCTAGCATCATTGTCCGGGGACAGGCTCACCTCCATAATCGAACAGACCTATCACTCCTAGTTATCAAGCCAACGTTTTGCAAAAATACAAAATGGCCAGGGCCAGGATGGTGTAAGAATGATAGTAATAATATAACAAGTAGGATGATTCAATGGATAGAACATCGGGGTGATTTCAGACGTTATGCAGTCCTGAATCACCACAGTGGTTTCCCTGCGGTGGTGAACCGATCAACCATCCCCCATAGTCTAGGAAGGCCACAAACAGATGTGACGGGATCAGGATCATGACAGGGAATCAGGCCATCAGACCACGGACTGGGGCAGCACAACAGACGTGATGCCGATTCCCGGCCGTGGTCAAAACACCCACAAGGCACCAGGGAGAGGCGGAAGGCAGACATGGCTGGCTGAGAGCAGAGGAAGCCAAAAGCACCTACAGGGAATGCCCACACAAGGGAAATGGGAAGGGAGGGGGAAGATGGAGAAGAGCCACTGAGGCAACACACACAGCAGGCACAGAGACAATGAGGGTACAGTGGAACACACAGCACACACACAAACACAGGCACACACACACACGCATGGGAAAGGAAGGGAAGTGTGGACACAGCGGGACAGACAACACACACAGCACAATGGGCTCAGGGGGGAGGGGGGGCGGTGACAGGAAAGAAGGGGGGGACTGGGCCAGGGGCCACCCAGGACACGGGAACTGGCAACCAGAACCCCCACAACAGCACAGTCTGCACAGGCGACCCTACAGCTACACAGGCAGTCCCGGAAAGGGGGGGGCTCGAAAGGCCAGGCCACAGGCACAGGGGGAGACCACACGGAACAGGGAATGGCTTGGGAATGGCCCAGGAGGCAGACAGGCACCCCAAGCACCGGCAAGGGTGCCATGGAGGGGATGCAGGAGAGCCGGAGCGGAGCAGGTGGCCCACAGATGCATGCACCCCCCCGGGCGGATGCCAGGAGGCAAAAACCAGGTACCCCAGTACCCCATGGTCACATAGGCACCCAAGGGGGGGTCATGGGAACAGGAGGGAGCGATAGTGGATGAGGACGGTCAGCAGCAACCCGGGGAGCTGGGTGGAGGCACAGAGAGCAGGACACGGCCACAGGAGAAGGCAGCCACAAAGGGCAACACCGGTTGCAGAGGCAAATGGGGGGGGCTGCAGGGGGCCACTAACAGGGGAACGGTAGGCACAGGGGCCCTCACAGCCAGCTTCAGGGGGCAACAAAGGGGCCCAGGGCCGGGTGGCCCACCAGGTGAATGAAGTGGGGCCACTGAATCATGCTCCGATGGTAGCCCAGCACCGACATGTGGTGGGCAACCAGGTAGTAAGCCTCGAAGGGATCCTGTGCAGTGAGCCCCAACTGCACATTGAAACGGAACCACACACCAGACAGTGCCGCCAGCTCCACCTTGGTGGCCTCAGACAAGTCATAGTCAGCAGCAGGGGGTCACGGAAGGTGACCAAGCTCCAACAGTCGGTGATACACCACCCCATGTAACCGCTGGTACCCACGGGACCAGTGAACACAGCCAAAGTAGGACACGGCAAGGGAAGGGCCCCCCTCATTCAGGCAGGCCATGTACATGACCAGGCTGCACACAGACAGAGCAGACACAGTCTTCGCCGCTGACCACCCCACATGCGAGCACCGCATCTCCAGGACGTGCCCATCAGGAAAGGGAATCAGGTCCAGGGTCTCCGCATGCAGCTGGAAATCACAGGTGCTCACCTCATAGCCAAAGTAGTGCAGGCCCGAGCTCAGACTCCCATAAGCACCATACAGGTTGTCCGGGCAGCTCAGGAGCAATTGCATGGCCATGGAATGCCACAGGTCACACAGGGCCATGGTCTCACAGAAGGTCCAGCGATGGGGCGCCCCATGGGCACTGGGAGCCTGGTGGAAGCACAGCCAGCCATGGTCCAGAAGGCAAAGGAGACTAAGTGTGAGGACAGAGGGGCCCCACAATCCCTGGAGCGATGGGAGGGGATGCAGTGGGCCTCAAGGCCAGCCGATAAGGCCACCAGCCACAACATGGCATGGCAAGCAAGTGAGCGAGGCATGGGGTGCGGATCCAGCACAGTTGCAGGAACAGAGCACATAGACAGGAGAGCCTACACACTAATCAGGGTAGCAAGGACATCAGGCTGGCAACACTGAGAGGTGGGAGGTTGATGACAGCAGGAATGCATCTGTAGCCCACACGTGCCTGGGCACAGGCTGGACCGTGTGCCAGACCCCTTGCAGGGACAGCAGGAGCACTCAATGGATGCCCCCCCAGCTCCCTGGCATGCCCGCCCTGCAGAAGCCTGCCTGGGCAGCCGTGAGGGGGATCGCCCAGCACCCACCCAGGGGCCCCCGTCAGGGCCCTGGGTGGTGACCCGGGGGTGGGGCTACACCTGCCCTGGCCTATAATTGGGCCAGCTGCCCACCACCCTGGTCAACGTGCACCATGGAGCTAGGCTGGTTGGGCGCCTGCGGGATGAACCTAGCCCTCTGTGCAGAGTGGTACTGCTCGCACACTGATCTCGTGTGCATCCAGACTGCTGAGGTGTACCTGGGTGCCTGCCTGCAAGTTACCATTTCCTGGAGTGCCACTAGGGCCCGGAGAGCCCACCACATCTGCAGGCTCTCCCCAGCCTGGCTCAGGGCCCTGCAGGTGTCCAGGGCAGCCCAGCAGGCCCTCCACCACGGCCAGGATAGGGTCGCATGGCTCCGCAAGGCAGCTGGGCGCCACCAATGGTAGAGGGAGACCATGGGGTGGGCAGCCCTGCTCGCTATGCCCATTGACTGGTGAGTATGGGTCACATAGTGGGCACAGGGGTGGTGGTCCCGGGTGCTGACTCAGTAGGATGAGGCAGTTTGGAGGGTGCACTTTTGGATGGACAGGCGCACCCTACTGCAACTTGCTGAGCTGTTAACACCCTGGATGGAGTGGAAGCACACCCCCATGTGGGTCCCCATCCCCATGGTGCAGCGGGTGGCCATCAGGGGCCGGGCACTAGCAACTCCCGACTCCTACCGGTCCATCTCGCAGCACTTTGGCGTCAGGGTGAGCACTGTTGCCAGGATCACGCAGGACGTCTGTGAGGCTGTGGAGGGAGTGCTCCTGGTAAGAGCGATCCAGCTGGTGGACCAGGCAGCCGTGATGGCCGGCTTCATGGCTGGAGGGTTCCCCAACTGCATGGGCGCCGTGGACTGCACCCACATAGAGATCCTCTGTCCCTCCACTGCGGAGGCCGCAGAATATGTTAACAGACACGGATACCACTCCCTGAAGCTGCAGGCTGTGGTGGACCACCGGGGGCAGTTCACTGACATCTTCATGGGCAACTCTAAGGGCAGCCACAATGCCCAGATCATGACCATCTCCCTTTTCTATGCCCGGATGTACCACAGTGACTTCATGGACATAGGGATGACCCAGATCGAGGAGGTGCTGATGCCCCTCTGCATCCTGGGGGACCCGGCCTATCCCCTCACCCAATGACTGATGAAGGCATACTCAGTCCCCGTGGAGGCTCTCTACAATGCCCGCCTGTGTGCAAGCAGGACAGTGGTCGAGAGGGCCTTCGGGGCCATCAAGCAGCGCTGGAGGAGCCTGGACTACATGGTGAAGACCTCAGTCCTGGTGATCAGGGCCTCCTGTGTGCTGAACAATGTGTGCAAGGCCGATGGGGCTGCCCTCGACTACCCTGTGCCCCAGTGCCTTACCGGCCCTGTGCCCCTGTATGTGAATGCAGAGAACCCATGGAAGTACCGATACACCAAGCACATCCATGCTGCCCTGGCCAGGCGGATCAGCCGGGAGGCCGAGGCGTGAGGTGCACACCCCCGTTTCCACCACTCAGGTCCCCCACCAGCACCCTGGGTGCGCCCCTGTAGGGCCACCTGCCCGCCGACAGCCCCGGACCCATGAACTGACCCAAGGAAGCAATAGTGGTGCCCAAACCTTTATTTCCACACTCAGTTACATGTGTCCCCACTACCACCACCACCACCCACCACCCTGTGCCGTGCTCCCCCCCTCAGACCGGTCTCCCCCTTCCCCCCTCCCCCCATCCCCCACATCTCCAGGACCTCCCCCTCGGCTGCCCTGTGGTCGTCATGGAGCTCTGGGAGCTCCCCTCCCCACCACTGTCCATGTCCCCAACTGTGTCCTGGGAGGCCTCAGTGTCCTGAGGGGCAGGCGGTGGTGGGAGGGCGGCAGGACCAGGGCCGGATGGGCCCCCCTCGGCGGCTGCTCCCTCCGGAGGCCTACAGGGACCAGGAGGCGGATGTACGGGCCGAGTGGGCGAGCCAGTGTCTGGGGTGATTGCGGCAGCAATGGGGGTGTCGAAGGGGCCTGGGCAGTCAGGGTGCCCGGCAGGGTGGCTGCCATCATGTATGCACTCATGGTGCCAGTGTGCAGGAGCAGGGAGGTGCCGATGTCATGCAAGCAGTCCAACTTCGCTGAATGCCCCCACACCATTCTGTCGATGGCCTGCTCCAGCCACCCAAACACCTCTACCTGCCTGCTATGCTCCCAGCACTCCCGCCTCTGCTCCAGGAGCCTCCGGTCCTTTGCCTCAGCTTGTTGCAGGGAGCGTTCTGTGGCCACCTCCATCTGATCAATGGCTGCTATCATCCGCTCACCCTGCTCGGTGGTAGAGAAGACAATGTCCTCCACCTGCTCCTCCCTCCAGCACCGGTGCCCGCTCATCCGCTGCAGTGGGGGCATGGGTCTGTCTTGCTGGGGTCCCTTGGGTTGCCCTGTTGGGTACACAATAGGTGCTGGTTGGGTGCCCCAGCCAGCCACCCCCTGTCCCGTGGCATGACTGGGGGATCTCGGTCCCCACGCCCCCTCGGATTGCCAGCTGGTGCCCTCCCTTGGTGCCCTTCCCACCCCCCACTTGGTGGTGTGCCTCACTGGGGACTGCTGGCTGCTAGGGCTGTAGTGGAATATCGCAGCAGTAGCTATTTCCGGCGGAAACAGTGTTTCCGCAATTAGTGGAACGGCATGGCAGAGGCTTTCATTCCGCGGTTTAATTCCGCGGTTCCACGGTTCCACTTATTTAATTCCACTACTTAGTGGAATCATGCCATTTTTGCTATTTCCGCAATTCCGCCAGCGCCACATAATAGTGGAATAGTGGTTTTCCGCAATTTCCGCAATTTTTCTGCAATTTTTCCGCAATTCCGCGATTTGCAGAATTCCGGTGGAATTAGCGGAATATCCGCAGAAAAGTCACGGTGTGGCGCGGGCAATTCCAAAATGGCGGAATGGAATCACGGCGCGGTAAAAGCTGCTGCCGCATCAGCCCTACTGGCTGCTCCTGGGGCTGCTCTCCAGCATCCTCGTCGCCTGCCTGTCACCGGTGCCAGGGTGTGCCTTGCCCTGTGGGGATATGGGAGGGGTTGCATGGGGGTGGGCTTCTCTTGTCTCCCAATGGTCCCCCTGTTCCCCCTTCCCATGTTCTGGGGTGTCCGGGGTGGCTGGGGGGCAGCTCCATGCCTGGTGTATCCCCCCCTCGACCCTTCCACCCCGGTCCAGCCCCCCTCCAACCCACATGCTTACCCTTGATGTCCATCTTGGAGCCCTCTGAGACCAGTCCCTCAGTGTTGCTGGGGTCCCCCTGTGTCCACTGGCTGAGAGTGACCAGTGTGTGGCCTTGGAGTCTCCCGGTACAGACAGGGGGTGGGGGCTGCTGGGGCTTATGGGGAGCCTGCAGGAGCCCAAGGTCCCTGGGCCTTCCTCCAGGGGGTGGGGGCCCTGGAACTGGTATCCTCACTGGGGGCGGTGAGGGGACCGGGTACCTCAGCCCGTTCCCTGCCCTGGACTACGGCGCTCCCAACGAGGCACAGGGTGACGATGGAGCGCTTCATATGGAGTATGCAGCTCAGGGCATAGAATTAGGGGGCGGTCCAGGCTCTGTGTCCAGACCGCTGGTTGTTGTCCCAGATGGCCTTGTACCAAGTCTTTAGTTCCTTCGCCTTTGAGCGGTACTGGGCCATGGTCCTGTGATGCCCCGCCGCCTCCATGTCCCACACAATCTCCCAGAAGACGTGCTCATTCAGCTGATTGACTGCAAGCTCCAGTTGATGCTCCAGGGTTCCCCAGATGCAGATGAAGTCCTACGTTTCCCTGTGCCCCCATTGCCCCCCCTCAATGGTAGGGCCTTCTCCACCGTGGGCCCTCCGGGTCCTCCTCCTCCACCTGTCAAGATGCCATCTCCTCCAGGGGCTCAGGCTCCCGGACCTGCTTCCGTGTCTGTGGGTCGGGGGGACTAGGTGTTGTTTTGCCCCTGTCATGCGGCCCCACCCCTTCCCCCCTCCTGCCACCCGGCCCGCCCCCCTTGGTGCCCATGTGCCGCCGGGTCTCTCCCTCCTTTGGTCACCTTACCCATTTCTGGGGTGCCTCGTCGCCCGGTCCGGTTGCCATTTCCGGGGCTGCGTATCCCGGCTGCTGCTGCTGCTGCTGCTGCTGCTGCTGTGGCCCCTCCACCGCCTGCAGGTGCAGCACTACCCCCTTTTCTGCCTGTGCCTCCTCCACCTCCTCCTCCTCCTCCCTTGGTCTCTCACCCACCGCTCTCCTCTCCCTTCCGCCTCGCTCCATCCCGCCACGTCTCCCTGCTGCTGTGTGCCCTTTAAATCTCCCTCCATGGCCTGTGTTGTTGCTCGTTGCCTGGCAGAGGCACTACGTGCTTTGTCCCTGGCTAGGAATCATTTTGGTTGATTCCGGCCGGTGGTTGCCATTCAGACGTTTCTTTTTATTGTTTCCCGTTGGTAATCGCTTTGACCACGCTTTCAGAGATGATCCGGGCCGGAGCTCTGGAAGCATGTTTAATTTTGACCCCTTCTGGGGATTGACTGTGGTAACATCTGGCGCCCGCAGAACAGACGTTCAGGGCGCTTTAGCCCCGCTGTGGGATTGACCGTTATTCATTGTGGTTGACTGTGATCTCGTAACATCTGAAAATACCCCAGGTTGAGGCCCAAGTATGATTCCCTTCTCTACCGCTGAGTTTTTATCAGACCTCATGGAAGTCACTTGAAGTAGAATCCTGGCATCACTGAAGTCAATGGCAAAACTTTCAGGGGGCCAATCCCAGGCCCTGCAGATCCTGCGCATACCCACATGCATACGCAGCCATGCGCAAACTGTGTGGACCTCCATTGCAGGCACATTGTGCACACAGAAACAGTGCGTGTGGGTGGGGGGGACCGGCAGGGTTTGGGATCGGCCCCATTGACTGTAGCTGAGATTTCAACATTATTGTGCTGAATTTATCCATATTGAAAGTATAGCTAATTTATAGCTGAAGCGGGTACCTGAATAAATGGACAAAGTCAACAAATCTATACTATTTGAACCAAAAATGATGGTTTAAGTAATACCAGTACCCATTTGTACTTGGTTCAACATCTGCGTTGGTTGTTCTATTCCAGTTTTTCAGGGGTTTTTTCTTTTAGTTTGGTTGTTTTGGTATTCTTGTCATTTTGGTGTTTTGATTACATCATTGGCAATATTTGCACTATTGTGCATGCACAATAAGTAGAAATTATGCAACCAAAATAACCAGTTACAGATACTATTTAGGTAGCTAAAGAGTTACCTGAAAATGCTAAGAATATCTGCAAATAAAAATCCAGCTATCTGTTTCATCGCTAGCCTAACTGAATTTCTCTATCTCATTAGGTGTGCTGTGAGGTATTCATATAAAGCAGGCTGTTTGTTACCATATCCCCAACAACTAGGCAGCAGTGGCACCTGAAATACACATGTGGGCCCCACTTTGCATTTATGAGCTGCCAAGCCTGCCATCAGCAGTGCCCCATTACAGATGTGGAATTGAGGATGAGAAATAACAGCTTATTTAAGGTTAACCAGTGGGGTCAGGATTTGAATCGAGGCCTCTCAGTTCTAAGGCTAACATTTCACCACAGTTGCTATCTCCAGATCAGTAATAACCTTGGTAGTGATCTTGGGTAAACAGTGATAAGAAAAGTTATGAACCAGTAGTCTAGTGGATAAGGTGATGAGCTTGGAAGTGGGAAAACATGATCCAAATCCTGCCTTTAGTCATGAACGCACTAGGTAGACTTCTGCAAGTTGCTGTCTCTCAGCCTCTATTCCCCAACTGTAAAATAATAATGACCTCCCACAAGGTTGCTGTGAGAGTAAGCTATATAGGGACTGTAAAACATTTAGAATCCGGAAAGTGCTATACAAATAATATATGGTTACATTAATTAGCTATTCATCTAGGTAGGGGCAGTCAATGAAAGGTTATTGTTCAAATTATTTTTAGTTATCATTTTTCTAGACCTTTGAATGTTCAAACTGCTTTGCAATATTTATGTAGTTCATCCTCGCAGCAACCCTGTGAAGTAGGTTATTTATTATTCCCATTTTACAGGTAGAGAATTGAGGCTGAGAAGCAATGACTCACCCAAGGCTACACGGTGATTTTATGGTTTAATTCTGGTCTCCTAGGTCCAAGTCCAACTCTTTATTCACCAGACTACACTGGCTCTCATTTTAAGAAGTCTCTCACTCTTTCTTTTTCATCTGATCCATGTCGTGTAGTCTCAGAGCTTACCAAGTACTTGGCTGCTGTTGGGGACTGGAGGCAGGAGAGACGATTAAAACTGAATCCAGACAATACCGAGGTGATGATGGCTGGCCGGCCTTGTGACCTGGTGGACATAGGGATCCCTGTTATTGTTGGGGTCCGGCCAATTTTGGTTACTCAGGTTCACAGCCTTGGGGTGCTCTTGGATCCATTGCTGTGCCTGGATTGTCAGGTTCCAGTGGTGGCCAGGAGCACTTTTCACCAACTTCATCTGGTGAGAAGGCCATTGTCATCCATGCGTTCATAACCTCGAAGCTAGAATACTGCAATACTCTTTATGTGGGTCTGCCCTTCATGACTGTTCGGAAGCTGCAGAACGTGGTAGTCCATGTTCTGTCGGTGGCAAGTTACCAGGAGCACATTACACCAGTGCTCTAGTCTGTACTGACTACCAATAACTTTCTGAGCACAATTCAAGGTGCTGCTTTTGTCCTATAAAGCCCTTAACAGCTTGGGCCCCAGGTATCTGAAAGGCCACCTCTTCCCACATGTTCCATTGCGGCATCTGAAGTCAGCAAAGGACTCAGGAGTGCCCTCTTGCAGGTACTATTTGCCAATGAAGTTTCCACAGCAGGGGCACACAGAAAGGCATTCTCTGTGTCTGCCATACAGTCATGGAATTCCCTCACTTGGGCATTCATTTAACCCAGAACCTGCTCATTTTCCAGAAGCAATGTAAGACCTTTTTGTTTTGCTAATCTGACCCAATGCAGCAGCTGTTACTTCCTTATCCCAAATCCTTCTTATTCCTCTGCTTATCTGCTAACCAAAAACATACAAGCAATCATTTTCCTGGCAGGAATACCATTAAACCACTCTCAAGAACTGGAATTTCCCCATCCCTATGTGTTAATGTAATTTGAATGGTGTCTGACCACTGTCAGGAAGAGTTAATCAGTCCATTTAATTCATTGGTATTTCTCCTTCTGAAATCTGCAGCATGTCTAAGAACTGATAATTCAGCTACTGTAGACCTTTGAGAAGCCTTTCCACAATATTTGTTATTCCATTAGCCCTGGCCTATCCAGCTAGAGATGCTGAAGTAAGGTTTATTAGAATTGATGAGCCTTGGTGAAGGGGAAGCCCTGTTGGTTTTGAGGTTTCTAAGATGGTGAGCCTAAAACTGCCATTCCTCTCTCTGTTTTGCTTGGTTTCACTTCAAGTCTGACTTTGATCCTGTTTGAAAATGAAGTTTCAAACCCTGATTAAAAATCATTATTATTTGTACCTCCAGTGCTTAAAAACCAAACTTAAGCAACTATCCTAAAATTTTAGATTAAATTCTTTTCTCAGGGCAAGCATAGATAGATCTACACACTGTTTACATTTCCTTCTGTAGATGCTGTGTCAGCTGCACAATACTGTAGCTATATTTCAAGGGCTGGAAATCAACAGTCCTTTCTGTGGGAAGGTGGTTGAGAAATAGAATGTTCCATAGATTTTTTTACCCAGGTATCTTTTAGGGGAAGATTATTCTCCTCCAGGAACCATGATGTGTTATTTTCCATCTGTAAACATATACAGTTTCATTACCTTTGTGAACTGAAGGAAAACAGATTAGCTACACATTTATGATCATTCTATTTCTTTTAACTGTGTCTGTGAATTACATTTCCCCCCACATGTTCCTTTTTGAAATATGGTGACATTTTCCTTGTGGTGGCGTTCGAACCCTTGTTATATTTATTTGAAAACTTGTGCAATATAATATGTATTCTCTGGAGGCTGTAGGGGGAGGGCTGTGTTTTTAAAATGACCAAGTTCACTAATGATAATAGTTGCCGCTTTTATACAATATGTCTCTGTTTGTATTTTAGTTGGTGTGGGCTGAGAAGGTGAATGCTAGAACTGGTTCTCAGGTTCAAAGACCTCTTTGAATGGGCAAAATAAGAGTCCACAAAGAGAAGTCTCCTGAGGTGAAGAAGTTCAGATTTAATTGCAGTGCGAGGCGTTCAAGACAAGAGAGGTTATAAAGTTACCAAGGACTTGGATAAAAGAAAGAAAAGTTTACCACTGAGGAATCCAGAAAATACTAGGGCTGAACCAAATAGTACTTCTGAGTATTTGGACCAATTGTTGAAGTTCTGACTAGTCGGTCTGAGTACTCAGAGGCAATTTGGTGTTCTTGCCGAAGCTTCAGATTTCAGAGACCAAAGTACAGAATGTTGGAAAGGTTTGGAAACTTTGGAAAACTTTGATGCCACCATGGCGCCTCAGCAGGTGTTGCCATGTGCAGCAGCTGCAGCCAGGGGAGAGCAATGGTTGGCAACCTGTTGGTATGGATTGGTGTGGCACTGGTAGCTTGGGAAGACCAGGGATACAGACCGGGGGAACACCTGGAGCCAGGCAGAGAGAGCCCTGTGGGCAGCTCATGGTGCTGCTGTCTGACTGCCAAGCTGAGCAAACCAAGCACCCCAGCTGACCTGGAAGCACCCAATTATTATTAATTTTTTTAAAAAACTAACTTAACATGCTGTCCCTGCCTGGAGGCAGCCAGAGGACCCTTGGTAAAAGAAGACAACTTCAATCAACCATGCAGATTGCAAGCAATTGCAATCCTGCACACCAAAAGCCAGCCAGCACAGCAGATACAGACCAGGTATAGGAGCCAGCCAGCGAGAGCTTTCTGGCTCATCATGGTGCTACTGTCTGACTGCCAAGCCAACCAAGCAGCAGTAGCCAGCAAGCAATGTGCACCCTGGAACACAATTTATTTATTTATTTATTTATTTATTTAATGGCATGCAAACCCCCACCCCCCCACCCCCTGTGCCCCAGCTGCACAGGCAGTTCAGGCCAAACCATGCCATGCTATGCCAGGACACTACTCTCCCACTCCAGTCCAGTCCAGCCCGGCTGATTACTCACAGTTGTGTAGCAGGACACAACCATAGAATGGGAAATGGCTCTGTGTGTGTGCACATGCCAGTTTTGGGTTTTGGTACTTCTCTTTCTATTGGCTGCAGCCTTGTACCAATCAAACTAGCCATCTGGCTTGGCCAGCCAATTGATTCAAAGTCTGCCTTACCCCATGACTCAACTGTCCCCTTCCATCCCCACCCCTCCTACCAAATATGGCACTGTTTCCAGAAGCTTCAGGGAACTTCTCCAGCCAGGCCCAGGTGCTTCTGAAGTTTTCTGAAGTTTCTGAAGTTTTCCAAAGAATGGCCACGCTCTCCCGAACTTCAGAAACCACCATTTCCGTGTCGATGACTCCAAAATTTGGCAATTTCCCAATAATCCCAAAGACTTCATTTCAGCCCTAGAAAATACTCTTTCCACACAAAGATATTTCAGGAGTTCTTCCTGTTCTTAACTGGAGACTATCTTATCTTCTGTTATTGACCGGAGAAGAAATAAAACACAGTATTCTCTGGGTTATCCCTTGGTTTTTTTGTGGGTTTTTTTAAAAAAACCCTGAAATGATAGTTTCTAGTCCATTTTGAAGACTTTGTGGCACATTTCCGGGGAGGGAACCTGAAACAAATGTCTGTAGAAAATGTGTCAAATTTGCCCACTTCAAACCATATCCACTAAAGTGAATAATAACTGCTCAGTGGTGTAACAAGGGTATGACAGTCCCAGGCTCATGTCTCGATTATGGGCCCCCCTAAGGACAATGGGGTGGAGTCTTCCTAATTGGTGGCCCACCCAAGACTCCCAACCAGCCTTGGTCTCCTCCTGCTAAGGTTGTGGTGCCAATCCAGCTTTCACTGCAGCCCAACAGAGTGTCAGCAACCTCACCAGGAAAGACATTTTAAGAGTCAGCAGGAACAATACTCCACCCCTGCCCACTTCTGAAAACATCCTCCTTGGTGAAGCCCTAGCACACAAAAATGTTCACAGTGGGGCAGACTGTTTCCCCCACCACCTCCCCCACCCAATCTGAAAGCTCAGGCCACTTGCATTGGGCTCTCCTAAGATCCAGGGCCTGGGCCTGGGCCTGGGCTCAGCTGAGTCCATCGCTGCATGATAGCTACAGATGCCTGCTATTTGATTCCCCTCTTTTCCAAATATCTCTTTATTTCAGATATTTTGGTTTGATTGTTCAGTTATCCAGCTGGCACTACTACTGCCTTATTCAGTGAGGTCCTGTCTCTGCATTCCCAAAGGTCATACTGGTTATCCACTATAATGGGAGTGCCTGATTCTCCATGATAACTAAGGATAACAAAGCCTGATTCAGGAGGGATGACTTTGACATTTAGGACAGACTTTGATCTGGATTTAGTTCAGCAGAAACAAGGAAGATCATATCTGGTGTCCAAACCTAACTTCATTGTGTAGTACAGTGTTTCTCAAAGTTATTTAATCCTCTTCCCGTCCCTTCCCTTATCTGTGGTAGTTGAAGCCCTTACCACCACCACACACACAAACATACACTTTGGTCCCTCTCTTCCTCTTTCACCTCTTTGTTGCTCCCCACTTTCTGTCTCTGTGAATCTCCCCCACTCTTATTACCCTATCATTTTGAAGTTTTTCTCTATTTTAGTGGGAATTAAACTAGGTGCTTTACCAGCTGTGCTCCTCTCCCCCCCCCCCCCCCCCCNCCCCCCCCCCCCCCCCGAACACCGTCTATACTCCTCAGTTTGAGAACCACTGATGGAGTTCATTTCAACCTGGTTTGTCAGAACTGGAAGAGAGTCGAATTGATGTTTAGATATGAAAAAGAATTTGTACAGTAATTGCAAAGAAACCAAAGGGTTTCTTTCTACTTCATGGTATCTCTGAATGTGTGAGCACTCCAGAGTATCCTGGAAAGCTGCTACATTCCTATGTTCATAACTAGTACCTCCTTACTAGCATCCACATGTTCCATTTAATCCTATATGGCAATAATCAAAATTTATTCCTGCCCTGGGGAAGCTACCCCTTCCCACTGTGAACACTGACCAAGGCATAGCTATAATAAGGACAGGTGGTGCAGCCGCACTGGAGCCCATGAGCCCAGCGGGTGGGGGGCGGATGGGAAATGCTCTCTAGTGCAGCTACATCCCCTGCTGTTGGAAATGGTGTTTCTGGCAGAGGGGAGAAAGGCAAGGTGGAAGAAAGGATAATAAACTTGTGGGGGAAGCTACTAAGGGGGATGAGGGGAAGGGAATGACTGTGAGAGGGAGGGGGCTTCCACAGTTAGATTCTCTTTGGAATGAAGCTTTGTCCACGCTAGGTGTCTTTGTGTGTGTGTAATGCTTGCCAACATTCCAGCTGCCTAACACAGGGGCAAGTATTACGTTTGGTCACATAAACCCAAAGAGGGAATGCAGGTTTGTGGAGGTTTGTTCCACAGAATATTTTTGGGGAACTTCTCAACAGTCTCCTGGAGCAGCCAAAAACATACCATGGAATCAATGGGCATTTTTACACACTCCTTAAAGTTCCAGATTTTTCAATCTTCTGGGTTTACAAGTCCACAAGTAAGTTTCTAATGCATTCGTCACACAAACACTGCCCTGAGGCAGCCTCAAGTAGCTGCAGCTGTAGATGTGAAGGGCTGCCATGGAAACCAAGTGACCACAGCTGCCTGGAGCAAACCAGTTTACCAGGAGAACTTTTTACACACAAAGGTTCTGGGAGACGTTCTATGCACAAGTTCAAAGAGTCAGATGTTTAAGATCTGGGTGAGTGATTTAGACACACAGAAAGTTCAGGATGTAACAACAAGCATCCAGGAGAAATATGTGTGTAAAAACACCTACTGTTTCTTCATCGGGCTCGTTGGTTTCATCAGTGGGGTTGTTTTCAGCAGCAGGGCTATATGCTTGTCAATCTCATCAGTGGGAGATATGCAAATTTTAGAGGACACTTTTGAGAAATACAGGTTGCAGGGCTCCATTGATGTGAGAAAGCGTGGACAAAGCTGCATTGGTGCAGCCCTACAATCTGTATTTCTCATAAGTGGTGTCCTCTAAAATTTACATATAAGGCTACCCTACATTACAGTAAGTACCATGGGGATGATTTCCCTCATGATTAACATAATGTGTAGAGCTACTCACAGTCCCAGCAGTTTCTATTCTGGAGCTGGCAGCCTTTTGTCAGCCTGGATCCAACTTCTCTCTCCTGTAACTAAGTTTGTTACACCAAGGGATAGCATCCAGGAAACAGCAGGTGAGAAATTACCAAGTAACAGTAAACATGCAGCAACATGAACTTTTGTTCAACTGAATACTCACCCAGGATGCCATCAGTGATTTCTATACGGGATGGATTTGCATGTGTTTATCATTATGTCTGGCAGTGCCCATTCCGGGAACTTCCTATTAAAAAGTCATACGTTCACTGTATGCAAAGCAGAAGATTTGGAGACTTAGGCCACTTTTAAATGAGGTGCTTAGAAGCTCCTCCTGAGCCCCACGTTCAGAGGAAAGCCACACGGGGAGTGCTTACACCACTCCCCGCGCTGCCAGAAGTGACGTGCTCCTCGTTGTTGGCAGCAGCAGCAGCTGGAGATGCGGGGCTTTGAAGAGGCGCGTTCTGAAAGTGTGAAAAGTGAGGCTTTCAGAGCGTGCCTCTTCATAGCCCCGTATTATCAGCCGCTGCCGACAACAGGCAGCACATCACTTCCGGCAGTGTGGGGAGCGCGTAAACACTCCCCGTGTGGCTTTCCTCTGAACGCGGGTCTCAGGAGGCACTTTTAAGCGGCCTTAGGGTGCAAGCCACTGCCATGAAAGTCAACTGCATAGGACAGATTCATAGAAAAAAGACAGAGCTGGAAAATCTGGAGCCAAGCAAGATTAAAGGTGCTCCAAATAGTTAACAGCATGTTTCCTAACAATAGATTTCACATCCGACATATTACACAGTGTCAATGGTGAGAATGGAGACACAATATGAAATCTCTGAAATGCTTCCTGTTCCATGTGCAGGACCCGGAAGCAGACCAAGCTCCAGAGTCTCAATGCATGGATGAGACAATGGTCCAGGGAAGAGGGTTTTAGGTTTATTAGGGAAATGTTTGGGGAAGAGGGAGCCTATACTGGACTGATGGGCTTCACCTTCACCAAAATGGAAACTGACTCCTGGCACGAAAAATAAAAAAGGTGGTAAAGGAGTTTTTAAACTAAGATCTGGGGGAAAGCCAACAGCTGAATTGGAGCAAGCATATGCTCCAACTGCCCCGATTTTCCATGAATGTATAAAAATTCCCGGGTGAGTCACTGCCCCGGAAAATCCCATTTTTCTCCATTCCTGGATTATTCACACTTGCGCAGTAGAGTCCTTTGTATTCCTGGTTCACTTTGTGGCAAGCAACCTGGGTTAGGCAGCTGTCAGGGGCTTGGCCCCTTTAAGATGCTGCAGGCTGTGGCTGACGTGGCGTGAGCAGCTAAGTGCCGTCTCATGGCTCGCCTTTAAGAAGCTGGGCTGCAGATCAGTCAGGGGGCACGTGGCCATAGAGGGAGGCTGTGGTTAAGCCTCTCTGCTAGAGCTCTGAGAGTGAGCACATCTGAGACAGCAGCTCGCCAGGGCGCTCACACCTCAGAAGCAGAGGGTCCATCCATTCCCACCGAGGCACTGTGGTTGGAATGAACTAGCTGAGCACTGCCGGAGGAACCCAAGCACCTGTTTACTCAAAAGTAAATCCCATTGTGTTCTTCATTCAGGCTTACTCCCAAACAGGGACAGCTGTTGAAAAAGGTGCAGCTGGCCAATGATCGGATACTATGTTCTTCAAGAATTAGCAGATGTTCATATTTATCGCCATCTAGTAAAAAGATTTACCTGCAGATTTCTGCATATCAGAGAGCCATTAAAGATGCAATAGCAGGACAGGGTCCTCCCCCAGGCACACCAGTCTCTGGGCTTTGCCTAGTTTCAGGGCAGGGCTCAGAGAAACACCACTTTTTCAGGGCACCAGCCACCACTAGCCACATCCCCTGAACTTCTGGTCATGCCCCCTACACATTCACAGGAATGTCCCTATTTTCATCTGTGAAATGTTGGAGGGTATGAGCAAGCGGTTCAGATGGAGGCAGCCCAAAGGGATGCCATTGTTGTGTTTGTGCCTCAATTTCCTCAAAGGGAAAATGTGCTTAGTGGTCCAGGCCTGACATGATCTGGTCTGGATATAGGGCACTCTTTTCCAATATGTGGAAACTCAGTTTACACTTTGCTAATAAACCAGCCAGCTCAGCTAAGTATCGTAAAGACAATTTTTTTATAAATGAAGCTATGAGACTTAAGAATATTATAAAAATATGAAGCAATAATTTACTTAAGTTCAAATAAAAACATAGTACAAAAGAAAAACCATATCAGTTAAAAACACATGGTTTGAGAAGACATTTCTGTTCAAAGAACAGGTCTTATTAAAAATTCAGTGATCTTAACATCTATAAGATATAACATGCTCTAAGTATTATTGCTATGGTTGACTCAATGCATCATAAATAATATACATTCATATTACCCAGTCCTTTGTCCCATACTGCCATATGGATGTGAGAAAAGCTCCAAGGAAGGAACAGTTTCTGAAAAAATCCAACTTTTCTTTCTGCCTTTATGGAGAAAAAATGCTCAGAAGACAGTGGATGACGTCAGGTCAAAACTGCTGATAGGGAGGGTTTTCTCAGAGTACATAGTAAGAAGCCTGTTAATATATACTAAACAGGTTGCTATCATCTAAGATAGGATTAACAATGAGTAAACTCCAAACAAACAAACAAGGCCTCTTCCTGCCATGCTTGGGAGTCATGTCTCTTGGCTCTAGTCAACAGTGAATGTTGATTTCTTTAAGACACAGACTGGATAATTACATCTCCTATTACAGTCTATGGTAAAGAGTTCAGTAGAAAGGTCACTATAGGACAGCTCTTTAGGAATTCACCATACAGAGAGGCCAATTCTGATTTCCAATATATTGAAACACAGATGGTCAAAAAATATATGCCTATATACAGGATACATGACACCATAATTATGTAATGCCAGGACTGCTTAGAACAGTTAGTGGCCCAGGACTACAACTCCCAGCAGACTTTGCCCTGTCAGAACCTATCAACAGCTGGGGAGAGAAGCCCATGAAAAAGCTGATTGCATTTCCCAGCAGGCAAGCTGGGGGAGAGAAGCCAGGGAGAAAGGAGAGACTTCATTTTGTTTTATCTGAGAGAGAGAATTGTGTCTTTGCTTCAGGGAGAGAGCTGGAGACAACTACACAGACTAGATCCCAGATGAACCAGTCTTTCAGCCAGAGTCAGTAACAAGAGGGACAGAGACTGCAGCTGGACTTGAGAGCAGCAACATAGCACTAGGGAAGCAGGATCCAGGCGGGTTCAGGACACTGCTTTCCACCCTGCAAGCCTATTGATAGGTGAGTAGGAGCACTAAGGCCCTTTCTGTATAACTGCTTGAACTGGTAGGGAAAACTGAAAGTTCAGGTCTCCATCTGGGACAGATAGGTGGAGTCATGAGATCGAGGTGAAGCCCCTGGGCATTAGAAGTCCAGACTGAGGAGCTGCATAGACCCTTGCCTGAGACAGGTTATGCAGCCAAGATGATGACTTATATCCTAACCATTCTGAAGGTAGGCCAGTACTGGAGTTAATATTATGGGGTAAATAGTGTGGGTTATACATGTCCTGGGACTGTGTTTGTTTGGGCTAACTGTAACCGCGTTCACACCTTCATTGGTGGGCCAGTCTATGCAGATTTTGGCTCTGGGAGAGAAACTGGAAACCAAAAATTGTGCAGGGTTTGGCCGGTGTGAAAGCCCTCCCTCCTCCCCCACAGCTTTGTCAGCAATTACCCAAACCAGCTCTGTACCTTTCCAGGTAATCATTAGCAAAGTCGCAGGGGGCGTGGGGGGGACTTTCACACCAGTCAAACCCCGAACATGATTCTCCCGGAGCCAAAATCTGCATGGACTGGCCCACTGATGAAGGTGTGAATGCGGTCTTAGTCATATGTGATTGTCATTTTATGTCTTATTTCCCTCTTATTCCCTCAAGGGGAGCCTGCTTGGGGATTGCCACCTACCTGCCTCGCTGCTGTGGGGGGCTCTTTTGGCTCTGCCACCGGCAGGGAGAGAGGTCCCTGTGCTCCGCTGCTGCCACTGCCGCTGTCACCTGAAGGAGAAAAGACAGAAGACATCTGACTGTGAGCACTTGGGGGGGATGGGGGGGAACGCAGAGGCC
>QEPC01012897.1:959236-1012029 GCA_003113815.1 Sphenodon punctatus | reverse complement strand
TATGGGGGTAGATGGGTTGGATGGGTGAAATGGGAGGAGGATTGCAATGGATTGGGGAGCTGGGAAATGCTGGGAGAGGGAGCCTTCTGAAACGCCTGCTGTTCAGGAACAGTGACTAGCTCAGAAGGTGTTGGGAAGGGGGGAGGCAGATAGTTTTGTTTCTTGAAAGCCTCTCCACCCCTAGTGCCTGGAAGTCTGCTCCTCAGCTGACTACCCCTCCCTGTTACGTTTGACCTTCCAGTGACCCTTTTTTTGCCACCCGAACTCACCCAAACGTGATCCGAACTGACCAAACTGTTCGGTCATTTTGATGTTCGGAATTGAGTTCAGTTCGGTCAATTCATGTTCGGATTCGGGGTCAGGGTCGGTCATCCGAACAGGCCGAATTCAGGCCGAACTCCGAACTTCCGAACCGCGTTCGCCCATCCCTAATAGATTACAAAATGAAATCCCAGTGACAGCATGGAGCTGTGTCACTGTACATCTGAACCAAAGGAAGAAAAGCATTTTTACTTTAAAAATGAACATGAAATAGATCAAGTTCTCAGCCTGAAAAAGAGGATTCATTCCCTGCAAAACTTCCAGCTTCTCCTGGTGTGTAATATATCTCTTTTAACAAGGACTCATGCGCAGGCATGTTTCTAACATTACCAGCTAAAAAAAACAACAGCAATGACAACAAAAGTAAGGTTCAAATTAAGTTTTTATTCATCTGACTTTAGTTGTTTCTTCTTGCAGCAGCAATGAAGTTGATCACCTCCTCTAAAGCATGTGAAAAAGCAGGAGACACCAGATATGTATACCCCTACTGGTGTACCCAAATACAGGGTTTCCAAAGCCTTTACAAAGGGTAATTTCAGACATGACAGGCTCGGACACCCACCACGCTGAACTCCAGACCAGGATCGCTCTCAGATCCTGGTCCGTGATGAAGCTGGACGTCCTTCAGACGTGCCGGATCCATCACTGTGGGGAATCGTTGAGGGTGCGGGGTTGCGTGGCGCAATGTACAGTCACACAGCCGCACAGCCCCCAAGCACTCCCTTGGCCGGCCGCCCAGGGGGAGAAGGGTGGGCATAGTGGCCAATGAGGCTACTGCACCCAATCCCATACCATGGTTCGGGGCACGATTCCAGACCGGGGCAAGGTAACTGACATTACTTTTGTTCCTTTCCGGATTGTGGCCAAGCTAACCACGGTTCTTGACCTCTGGCCGGCCGGAGGTCCAGAACCGTGGTAAGGTTTGACCCCCACCAGAGATTCACTGTGGTGAACATCTGGTAGTGGTCAAACAGATGTTCATGGGAACGCCGCCACCACGGGGGATCCACTGTAATTCACTGTGGTGAAAGGCGCTTTCGTAACATATGAAATTACCCAAAGTCTCCATTTACTTGTTAAAGTAAAAAACAAAGATACATTGGTGCATCTCTGCTTTTCTTTTTACCCAACCAAAACACCTAGCCCTGAATGTCTGTGACTCACCTTCTGATCTTCTGTTGTAGTGCTGGCTTGAATAGCCATAGACTCATCCACAGGTTCCTTGATTAGTTGCTGGGTGCTTTTCATCATGGTTTCAGCAATTTTCTTTCCTGTCTGTGGTCTTTTTAATATGTTCAAGGGAGTACCAGGTTAAACCAGATCATAGGGGTTGCACCACCAAGGTAAGGAATTGGGGTTATACTTTGCAATAGGCGGCTCAGCAATGCCAGTGGTAAGTGTCTTGCAAATGGTGGTGAATTAGTAAGCTTCAAAGGTCTCACAGGGGTGGCATCAGTAAGGCATGCCATTTTGGTTTTTTATGTGTAAGCTGTAGCGAAGACCTCTCTGATCTGACCAGTGTTCAGAAACATATACCCAACCTCACAAAATGGCCCCTCTTTCCACAACCCAATGGGAACCTTGACAGAGAGCCCCTAGAGTTCAAAAACCTTTTTGATTGTTCAGAGGTGGTGGGCTGAGTTGTTTGTAGACTTTTCTGCTGCTTTCGATAGAATCAACAGGGCCAGGAGGCATTAGAATCTGTACAAAATCTGTGGACGAGGAGGGCTTTGGGGGTCCCGTGTGGAACCTTATTATCCATTATGAGGATGGAGATGTCCACCTACTCAGTAAATGCCAGATATACTAGAATGGTGCTCTTTTATTGGTTAAAAGTTCTGCACTCCCCTTTGGGCTCCCTACTTAAGTTAGGTCTAAAAGAAAAGTTTGAGTTTGACATGCCTAGAGAGGGCTTTTGGAAGGGTTAGATTAAGCACAGTCTCTGTAACCTACGCTTTTCTTAGGACTTTTTGGTCCTTCTTCCCATTAAAGAGGTCAAGCACCTGCTTACGAGCACCTGCTTACTCAACGTATAGAATATGTGAATGTGCAGATAGCTCATTCGTTGGCTGTGAGTTCTAAGGCTTCGTCCTAGTATAAATTTTGGAGATCAGGGTGTAGGTATTTTTCCCCAACCGTCTTGGCCACACATAGGAGAGCCTTTACAGCCCTCTGTATGCAGCATATGTTGTCAATGGTGGTTCGAGGCTGGTACTTGGGGGTTGATTATGTCGATAGATTCTGTATATGTGGGGCAGGAGTGGTTGAGAATTTGCAACATTATTTATTTTGAATATTAAGGAGGAAAGATTACATCACAGCCTTCATCTACTTTGCTTTCTCCTGAATGACTCCAATGATTCAGTCACTAAGGCCATAGCTGCATTTGCGGTCTCAGCTGCTAAATCTAGGGAGAAGTGGGTTCAGACTTAAGTTACCTTGTTTCTGATATTATTTATTTTATGTGTTGTATATTTATGCTGTATTTATTATTTTTATTTATTTTCTGTCATGGCCAGTTGGCTAGAACAATAAACTAAACTAAACTAGTTTTTCTTGTTGATAAATCTAATGAATTATCTGAAATTAGTGTCATGCCAGAAAAGGTCCTATTGTATATTGACAATTTAAACAGTTGCAAGTCACCCAGACCAGATGGTATTCATCCAAGGGTACTGAAAGAACTTAATTTGAAATTGCTGAACTGCTATCAGTAATATGCAACTTATCACTAAACTCCTCCTCTGTGCCAGAAGACTGGAGGTTAGAAAATGTAACCCCAGTTTTTAAGAAGACCTCCAGAGGTTACCCTGGAAACCACAGACCAGCAAGCCTGTACCATGAGTACTGGGCAAACTGGTGGAGATCATTGTTAAAATCAGAATTACTATGCATATTGACAAGCATGATTTGATGAGTAAAAAACAGTATGACTTTAGCAAAGGGAAGACATGCCTCACTAATCTATTACAATTTGATAAGAATTACAGCAAGCATGTGGACACAGTGATCTGGTAGATATACCATGCAGCCAGATGAGCTCGGTGGGACTGATCCCCCATACACCCGCAGGTGGGCAATCACAGCTGACACACTTCAGGGCCAGGGCATCGAGAAGGGCAGATGGTCTGCCCCCATGGGGAAACCAGAGGGGGGGGGCTGTTGGCTGTCACCCCAGGGTGGGTTGAGGCACCAGCCATATTCGTGAGCACCAAGTCCTGCCCCACTTACCCTCCCCTGGCCCATCCACTATCCTAACCCCAGCCATGACATGACCATGCGGAAATGGTGGCAATGCCCACCACTCAAAGCCCATGGGGCAGACAGGGACTGGGCCCATAAGTGGTGGCACATTAACACAATTTGGGCAGCCTTACCCCTCTTTAAGTAAGGCTACTATGCTCTGAATCCCTGTCCTTTTTCAGAGGATGCAGGGTGTAGCAGCAAGCTACACCGGGGTGGGGTGAATATCTGGTGGCCATCAGGCACATAAGTCACTGCACTAAGTAGCAACAGTGCCCAAATTAGGGTAAGGCTGCCCAAATCACAGTACCATTTCATGTGGTTACTATAACCATAGTATACTTGGATTTCAAAAAGCATTTGACAAGGTCCTTCATCAGAGATTCTTTAGTAAATTAAGTGGTCATGGTATAAGAGGAAGAGTCCTGACATAGATTGGTAGCTGGTTAAAAGATAGGACACAAAGGGTAGGGATAAATAGTCTCTTTTTTTAAGTTGGAGAGAGGCAGACAGTGGGGTGCCTCAGGGGTCAGTACTGGGACCAGTACTGTTTAATATATTCATTAAAGATCTGTCAAAAGGGGTAATGAATGAAGTGGCTACATTTGTAGATGACACCAAATTACTCAAGATAGTTAAGACCCACGCAGACTGTAAGGTGCTACAGAGGCATCTTGCACTTCTAGGTGAATGGGCAATAAAATGGCAAATGAAATTCAATATTGATAATAACCCCTGGCCACCAACAAATGGCTGCCAGTGTGTCCCTTGTCATGCTCCCTATAGGAGAGACAAGGGCAGGGATGTGCGCACTCCCTGCTGCAGCAAGGTTGCTGCAGCAGGATGCAGAGCAGGGTTCGCGCCAGTGGGAAAACCAGCCGGGTCTGACCAGGGTTGCCCCAGGCAATGTGCTTCTGGCCAACCCAGAGGCAAGGCATGGAGGGCCCTCCATGAAGGGGAGGAGCATCACCGCCATCTGGGCGGCTCCCTCATCATTCGGTGAGGGTGCCTGGAGCCACAAGATGTGTTTCGGGATGAGTGCAATCCGGAGCCAGGTCCAGTGAGCAGGCTAACTCTCATAGAGGTTACCCTCCCCCCTCCCTCCCAGGCTATGTGCTGGCTTTGGCACCAGGAAACCTGCTGGGCAAGGGGAGTTGAAAGACCGGGAGAGGTATCAGGGTATGGGGAAAGCTGAGAAGAAAAGCCGTCCCAGCCAGGCCCCGCGGCCGGTTAGGCCCCCACCAGTGGCGCCACCTGGCCCGGGGAGAGGGAAGGGGTGTGAAGCTGGCCAGGCCCCTGTGAGGGACGTGGGAGGAGGAGTTATCCTCCTATCCCTCCAGGAGCGGCTGGCGGGCTGTGAGACCCTGATGGAATGAATGGCAGCCGTGCATGAGGGGCACCCGACAAAAGCGCAGTCGGTGGCATTGCCCTCGCTGCTTGGGGAAGGCCCGGGGTGGATGGAGCATGGGGACATGGGGATTTCCCCCCTCAGTGGGCACTGGGTCCAAGGCATACCTGGACCCATTTTGAGAGCCCCCGATCAATTCCCGGCCCCCGCACCTTCTGCGGAAGTATTAGTCGAGGCCCCAGTCCCAGTCCCCCTGACTAGAGAACCCTGGAGAGGGGGCAGGAGGGTGGTGGCAGGTACCAGGATGGTGCCTTGCCCCCCCACCCCAATGCATGCTGGGCGGGAGCTGCCCCTAGAGGCGGTTGGTGTGGGACCGGCTGGGGGAGTGGAACTCCTGGTGGAATCATTGCTGGCATCTGAGCCAGTCCTGGCCCCACCACAGGCACACACACACACACACATGCTGGAGAGCTGGGCGGAGGGGGGAGCCCTGTCCCCCTAGCAGGACCGATGCCCCACTGGTGCAGGGACCAGGTGAGGAAGCTAGAGAGCAAAGGAACCAGGAGGATCCAGAGATGATCAGGAAGATTGAGGCATTGGAACACGGACTACAGGCCATGGCAAAAGATTACCAGCCCCCACTACCGCTGCAGGTACAGGGGACATGGGGGTAGAGGGGTACCTGCCGGGAATTTGCATGCTCAGGAAAATGTAGCCAGAATGGGTACCATGCCATGACGACATGCAATAAAGGGAGGTAGCCATGGGAAAAGGGAAAAAACCAATCAGGCTCCCAGGGCCAGAGTAATCAAGGGGGACCCTCGGGGGGCGGTCTGGAAAAGGGCACCAACTCCGGTTAAGGTAGAGAAATTGGAACATCCAAATAAGGAGGGGGTAGCATATGTAGTGAGCGGCTTTCATGGGGGGTTTAGGATACCAGCAGTGGGGATTCATCAACAATCAAAACCAGCTCCTAACCTTAAATTGGTGCTCAGAATGAAGCGGGTGGTTCAGACCAAATTGGATAAGGAAGTTTGGGAGGGCAGAGTGGCTGGCCTATACCAGGTCCTTCCGATGGAGGGCATAGTGGTATCTCCACTTGGGGTGGTGCCAAAGAAAGCCCCGGGGGAATTCCGTCTGATACACCACTTATCCCACCCCCGGGGAGAATCAGTAAATAATGCCATCCCAAAGGAGCTAACCTCCATATGCCTCGTTCGACAAGGCGGTTTATCTAGTGAGGAATGCTGGCCCTAATGCGCTGCTGGCCAAGTGTGACATCAAATCGGCCTTCTGGCTCCTGCCGATTCAACCTGAGAGTTTTCACCTCCTGGGTTTTCAATTCCAAGGGCAGTAGTACTTCCTCTGAGCCACGCCAATGGGCTGTTCAATCTCATGCTCTGCATTTGAGTCCTTCAGTTCAATGGTTGAATGGGTGGTCCAGCAGCAGGCAGAGGGGGAAATAACAAAATATCTCGATGATTTCCTTTTCATTGGCAAGGCTGGGACGGAGGAGTGTGCGGGTCTGATGGAGACCTTCTATGAGGTTGCTGACGAATTGGGGATTCCTTTGGCACCAGAAAAAATGGAGGGGCTTTCCACTGCCCTCACTTCTCTGGGAATAGAACTCGGCACAGTTCGGGCCCTCTCCCGTTTACCCAAGGATAAACTTGACTCCCTGCTAGCCAAAATAGCCAAATGCTAGGCCGCACAGTAAAGATCACGGTGTGGGAACTGCAGTCCTTAGTGAGGAGCCTTAACTTTGTGTGTAGAGTAGTGGCCCCCAGTCGTGCCTTCCTGGCATGTTTGTATTGTAAGCTGAAAGGGAACCCCCCACCCACCCACCCACTATCATATATGGGTCACAAGGGAAATGAAAAGTGACCTTCTGACCTGGGTAGAATTCCTCGCAGGGTTCAATGGGTTCAGCTTCTGGTGGGAGCAACTCCTGCTTGAGGCCAAGCTACAAGTGCATTCAGATGCAGCTGGTGGTTGCGGGTTCAGGATGCATTTTCGGGACAGGTGGTGCACTGCCCCATGACCGCCAGAGTGGACAGAGCAAGGTGTCACCAGGGACCTGACATTCCCGGAATTTTTTCCAATTGCATTGGCAGTAAACCTCTGGGCTGCCGAATTTGCTGATCACTCCATCCTGTTTTGGTGCGACAACATGGCAGTAGTGCATGCCGTGATCAACTCCCTGTCCTCAAAGTCCCCCCGGGTCATGACGTTGGTTAGGGCATTAGTGTTAGATTGCTTGAGGCATAACATTCTGTTTGTTGCCAGGCATGTGCCCGGCATTAGTAACGGGCTAGCCGATGCCCTCTCTCGCTTCCAGATGGAGCGTTTCTGCTCCTTGGCACCGGGAGCCAGCCTGTCACAGGAACCCCTCCCTCCTGCACTGTGGAGCCTTGGATTCTAGAGCTGTACACCATCATACAGGGATCCTTGGCAGCTTGAACCCAGGCAGTGTACTCATGGGCCTTCAGGGAATTTCAGGAATTTCAAGCACAACGGGGCTGGGGAATGGGCTTCCCCATCCCTGAAGCACAGATGTTGCAGTTCGCCCTTGCATTAAGGCACCATGGGGTGGCTGTGGGTACCATCACCAGCAAAGTGTCCGCATTGGGGTTCATGAGTGGCTTGGCAAGGTTCCCCCTGCCCAATGGAAGTTTTTTCAGCTGGAGATTGTTGGAGAGCTGGTCACGAAAGCAGGCCAGAGAGCCGGATAGTAGGGCCCCGATCACACCCGCCATCCTCCTTAGAATAAATATTGCCCTTAACCATGTTTGTTTTAACTCTTTTGAGGCGTTATTGTTTGCAACTGCTTTCAAGGTAGCCTTTTTCAGAGCCTTCCACGTGAGCGAGATTGTAGCTGAGTCCGGGCAGGATTGCACAGGGTGAGCTCTTTCCATCAAGGACATACGGCTGGGCAGTAACACACTCCGATTGCACCTACGATGCTCCAAAATGGATCAGCAGGGCAGGGGACATGTGGTGACCCTCCACAGGGCAGGCTCTCCTGAATTATGCCCCATTCAAGCTGTGGAGGACTACAGTAATGTCCGACCGCCATTAGCCTTTTTTAGGCATGGACATGGCCCACCTATGACCCGATACCAGTTTACCGGGGTGCTACAAAGGGCACTGAGCTACCTCGGCCTCCCACCCTCAGAATATGGGTCACACTCTTTCTGTATCAGGGCATCATCCTTCACAGCCACAGCAGGCCTTCCAGAGCAGTAGGGCGGTGGCACTCCTGGGCATACCACACATACATCCGGGATCTGGCATGCTAACCATTGTAATTCATCTGTTCATTCAGGTGTGGTGAGGTCTCGCAGCAAGAGTCTGGTATGGATCATCAGACACAGTCTAGTGCGATGGGCCATGAAGGCTGCGGGCCAAACTCACTGGGGAACCCAACTAGGATTGGAAAACAGAACGGAGATTCACTGGATGGGGCAGTGGAATGCGATGGCATCAGCTACTCCCCACACTATGGGCAGTGGCAGCTGGCAAGCCACCAGACTTTGTGGTAATCCACCTGGGAGAGAATGACATACCAAGGTTGAAAGGAGTAGCAATGGTCGTCAACATTAAGGCCGACCTATTAGAGGTGGAGCGGCTTTTCCCACAAACTACCCTAATTTGGACAGATTTGGTAGCGCCAGTGAGGTGGGATAAAGCTCTAAACCCAAGAAAAGTTGATAAAACTCGGCATAATATAAACAGGGAGGTGGGAAAATGGCTTCACTCTAGGGGAGGTATGAGAATCTCTCACATCGGGATTACACACAGGTCACCCAAGCTTTATCGCCCAGATGGAGTACACTTGTCACCAGAAGACAACAGAGTGTACTAGGTTAGATTAGGCTGAATGGGGGTCGGGATCATCCGATGCAAAATCGGCAGTCCCTAAGTGGCAGGGGTCCACCACTGTTAGGTGTTAAATAGATAAGTAATAGCAATTGGAGGCATTTCCTTAAGAGATGGGGATGCGACACCTGGAGCAAAAGCAGGGCATGGCAAGTGTGAGGGTCACATCCCGAGGAGATGTGCCTTTCAGAAGGAGGGCATGGACAAGCACGGTCCTCAATCCTTCGGTGCTGTATCCTTACTCCAGTCCGAAAGGACACTGTCCCCTTCAATCATGGCCTCGGGCTGGTGAGCGAAAGGGGAGACGTTGTTGGGGTTGGCACTAGAGGGCACATCCAGACCAAGCCCTGTTTAGTTATGTTACTAATGGTTATATGAGTTGGGAGTGCTGGACCTGAATTGCTGAGAGGCAATTACCCCACCTAGCCTTATTATAATTTGAATAAAGAGTGCGGCCGTTAAAACCCAACTTGGAGTCCTTGTCTCATTCCGGATGCACCGACAAGTGCAAGGTGATACACATTGGAAAAGAATATCCTCACTATACATACAGAATGCTAGGTTCAAATCTGGGTGTAACAACTCATTGGAAGGATCTTGAAGTCAGTGTGGATTGTTCTCTGAAGACATCAGCTCAGTGTGCAGCAGCAATGGCAAGTCAAATGCTAGGTATTATTGCAAAAGGAATAGAGAATATTTGGGAAAGCATCATAATTCCACTGTATAATTCTTTGGTATGACCCTGCCTTGAATAATATTGTCTGCAGTTCGGGTTGTCCCATCTCAAGAAAGGTATAATTGAATTGGAAAAGGTTCAGAAAAGGGCAATAAGGATGATAAAATTTCACCACCAAATTCCATATGAGGAGAGGCTGAACAAGTTGGGGCTGTTTAGCTTGGAGAAGAGGCAATTAAAGGGGATATAATAGAAGTTTATAAAATCATGAGTGGCATGGAGAAAGTAAATAAAGGAACTGTTGTTTGCTCTTTCTCACACTAAGAGGACAAGGGGACACTCTCTGAAGTTAAGTGACAGTAGATTTAAAACAAACAAAAGGAAGTATTTTTTCACACAGCAGACAAATACAGTAGTGGAACTTATTGCTAGAGGAGGTTGTGAAAGCTAGTAGCATAACTAACTTCAAATGGAAACTGGGTAAATGCTTAGAGGAAAAAGTCATAAGTACCTTCTAATTGAGGTTTAAGCCTCTGGCTACTGGTAGGTCCTTTTCACACAGACACGCTAACACTGATAAAATGGGTGTTACATTTTATTATACATGTTGCAGGGCACCCACAGAGCACACCTGCAACATGTATAATAAAATGTAACACCCATTTTATCAGTGTTAGTGTCTGTGTGAAAAGGGCCGTAGTTGAGAGTGGTTAGCAAGAGATAGGTCACACCTCCTTGCCCTGTAGATGTACTTCTCGAGCTACCAGAGCTGACCACTGTCAGAGACAGGATGATGAGCTAAATGGACAGTTGGTCTGATCCAGTATGAAATTTCTTATGTGCGTATGTTCTATACACATGATTGCCAGAGAAACATTTTAGTGTATACACTTTACGTACATATATATGCAGCCCTTCCACCTTCCCAGTTTGTGAGAACATGTACAGCCAGAAGTAACTGTAAGAACTGGGGGGTCCTCTGAGAAAACCCTGGTGGGGCCCTTCCAAGAATGGGCTACTTTGTGGGTTAGTACACTCAGAGAGATCCCTGTGCAGCTGCAGGTGCAATTGCACATGCCTATTGACACCCCAAGCACAGTAGAAGCAACTCTACTTCAACTTAAGCTTCCCTATCAGAATGAATTAACATTTACTGGTGAACCCATCTACAAGGATGAAAGCACACTTCAGTCTTCGCATCTATTCAGTTCTTAGCCTCTTCTTAGACTGCATTAGAACTGAAACAACAATGGCCATTCCTAAATTGACACACATTCTTGTCTTTTGAGGAATTTTACCAAATGTTCGCACTATATATTGTGTTCAGGAAAGTGGCCCATTTGCCACTTTCAGTATTTCCATCAGCAAATTTCCAACATTGTTTTTTGGCAAGTCCAGGTCAACAAAATTTCTAAATGAAAACCGAAGCAAATTCTGCATCATCAAAATGATTTTTGTGAAAACTGTTTTCACCATTTCAGCACTTTACTGCGTCCACAAAGAGAACTAGAACCCACAGGGAAGCTATTTGTTTATGATGTACATACATGTGTCCAGTAGGACACCAAATTTCACCACCAAATTCACTTCAGATGGAAGGGACACTCCTCTTTTGACCTAGACAAGACTCAGTTCAGAGGCCTGTTGCTAGTAATGTTTGTCATGTGCATACTGTACATTTAACAACAGTGTGGCTGAACTCCAAAAATCCTGGTTCAGTCAATGAGGATATTACAATAACATCCAGACTCTTATTTTAAGACTTCCATGCTGCATTATCTGTTATCCCAACATCTGGAATGCAGAATTAGAACATTCCTGCGTTGTGTGCGCCGCAAAAGTAATATGTCAATTGTACTAGTCTGACCTTTTAGTATCTTGTTTGCATTGTTGTCTAATCTTTTTCTTGTTTACAACATCAGTAATCTTTTAAGGAAAATGGAGAGTAGCCACTAATTTAAACAAAGTGTTTAAAGCCCAAGCATATAGAGTTATTAACATTATCATATTGTATGTCTTTTAAAAATAAATAAATAGAGCATTCATATTTGGATGCCTTATCTATTTGAGGCTGTGTGTGTGTGTGTGTGTGTGTGTGTGTGTATATATATATGTGTATATATGTGTGTATGTATATATATATTTGTATGTATATATATATATATATATATATAAACTAGATATTGTGTGAATACCAATAATGATACAAAAAAATTCTTCATTTGAAATTGGTACTGATAATGACTCTCTCTCTCTCTCTCTCTCTATCTATCTATCTATCTATCTATCTATCAGATAGATATTACACAATGTTAAAAGAAACTGAACAGGATTACAGACAAGGGTACTCTGGTCCTACAAGGATACTGTTAATCACTAGTAATTAAATATGTCCAAAAGTGAATAACCAAACAGAGGTAAATTAACCTCTTTTATCTTTTAGTTAAACATTTCAGCTTCCACCTTCTTCAGTAACCAGTTGGATTTAAAAGGTATGCTGCTGGGAGTCAAGGTAACAGAGTGTAGAGTGTTGAGGGAAGAAGAATCCCTCTTATCTCTCAGACCTAATCTTCCTACGCACTCCTGCACGCGCTCTCCGCTCTTCCGTTGTACCCACCCTTACTCTCCCTCATTTCTCCTGCTCACCTAACCACCTTCGTCCCTTCTCCCTCGCTGCCCCCCATGCCTGGAACTCCCTCCCTGCCAACATCCGCCTTGCCTCCTCCCTCCGCTCCTTCAAATCCCTCCTCAAGACCCACCTTTTCCATGCTGCCTTTCCCAATGCCCTCTAGTCTTTCCCCTTGCTCTTACTGTCAGCCCTCCTCTGCTGACTGCTGCTACCGACCACCTTGTAACCAAGCCAAGTACACGCACCTGAGACTTCGCATCCGCCTGAATGTTTGTTTGTCTTCTCCCATGTCTCTCCCGCTGTCCCCTCTCCTTGTCTCCCCCTCCTTGTCTTTTAGATTGTAAGCCACAGACAGGGACCGTGTCTAATTCTATGTTCTGTACAGCACCAGGTCATACGACTGGCACTTTATAAATGTATAATAATAATAATAATAATAATAATAATAATTCCAAGGCAGGTGATGCATTGCTGGAAGGGAGGAGAGAAGTACAAAGATGAGGAAGATCTTAGGTGTTGACTTCTTGGTTGAGGCCTTGGGGTGTAAGGGTATCCAAAACTTCTCCCTTTCTTCTAGTGACCCTTGTATTGGTGGATTCTCTATGGGGAATAGTACCAAGTCAGAAGGGCTGTGTCTATCAGAGTTAAAATATTTAGAAATGGGTTGTTCTAGGTTCTTCGTGGTGATAGCCGATTTGTGGTTTCTAAAACGTGTGTGAAGATCAGTAGTTATCTTTCCAACTTATTGAATGTGCCATTATTTGCATTCATTTACATATATGAGATAGTTGGATTTACAGGTGATGTTCTGTTTAATAAAGTAGGTCTTGCCAGTTACACTGCTTTTAAAGGTTACAGTCTCTCTCATGTACGTGCAGGTGATGCACCGACTGGAATTACAACAGTGTGATCTTGGATCGTGGATAGGTGGTTTAATTTGGGCTCTTACTAGCAATTTGCGTAGGTTGGGAAGTTGATGGAAGGCGGTGAGAGGGGGTTTGTTAATAGATGTAGCCAGACATGGTGAGTTGGCAACCAAGGGATAGATTTCCTTAAGAGTCAGATGAAAATTAGGGGATGCCGGGTGGAAGTCAACCACAAATGGAATGCTTTGTTGTTTAGTATTTTCACTCATAGGTTTTTGGAGGAGCGAGTCCCTTGTAAGAATAGATGCTTGGTAGATGTTGTGGTCAATAACATGTGGAGGATATCTACTACAAAGGAGTTGCTCTTTGAACTCGTTAATTCTTTTGAAGCAATTGGTGTTATTATTGCAGATATGTTTAATTCTTAGGGCTAAGATGTGGACAAAATTCTTCTTTACATGCTTGGGATGGCATGAATTCCAATCTAAATATACATGGGCATCTGTTGGTTTACTGTATAGATCAGTGATAATTTTGTGTTAGTAAACAGTCAGCAAAACATCCAAAAAAAGAATGTGAGAATTTTCTATAGTGCTATTGCACGTGAATTTTATATTAGGATGGGCAGAGTTGAACTCATCTTTGAAACAGTCTAAATTATCCTTGCCACTGGTCCAGATAACAAAAATATCGTCAATAAATCACCACCAAACTAGGGGTCTGTGTTTAGTATTCTTGAGGATAGTTTGTTCCAGATTCCCCATGAATAAATTGGCATAAGGAGGTGCCATATGTGTTCTCTGGATGTGCTTGTATTTGCAAGTAGTGTTTCTGGTCGAAGGTGACGTTGGGTAATTTCAGATGTGACTGGCTGTTTGGCCCGCCATGCGGAACCGAGACGGATCCCGGTCCATGATCAGACCGGCCTGTGGCAGATGCTAGGAGCAACCCTGCCTTCCTATGTGACCTTCACTGATACCCTGGTTTCCAGGTTGACTAGGCCTGGTTTCGCAAATGGCCACATGGCAGGATTTCACAATACTGGGGGAAGGGGCCTACAGCCAGCATGGCTGGGGGGATCTTTCTCTGATTGAAGTAGGTACAACCAGGTAACCTCCCAAAGACCAATCACGAAAGAGAGGTAGGTTTTTTTTAAAAAGACCAAAGT
Source organism: Sphenodon punctatus (assembly GCA_003113815.1). Taxonomy (NCBI): domain Eukaryota; kingdom Metazoa; phylum Chordata; class Lepidosauria; order Sphenodontia; family Sphenodontidae; genus Sphenodon; species Sphenodon punctatus. The sequence continues at coordinate 997,899 of QEPC01012897.1, read as the reverse complement.
CACGCCTCTGAAGGTGAAGACTTCCACTTTTACTTCTGTTTGCTCTGATATACTGACCTTTTTGCTATGGAACTAAGGGAATGGCTGCTGGCCTGTTTGGACTAAACTGAACCTAAGGACTGAACTCCTTTGCTGCAAAGCAAAGGCGCACCTAAGGCTGTGAGTAATTGAATGATACATCTGAGGGACCAGTTTAGGCTAGATGCTACAAAAAGGGCCCTCGAGCCTAACTGTGTTCTGATCAATTGTTTTTGCTCAAGGATTCAAAGAACCTCAGATGGTTGTAACCTGTGATGCTTGGTTTAAAATACCATTAAAGTAATATTCCTTTTTCTGATCTAAAAGATCTCTGTGTGTGTGTGTGTGTGTGTGTGTGTGTGTGTGTGTGTTAGCGAATACGCCTCTGTATGTGTGTGTGTGTTAGTGAATACGGCAGCAGTACTTGGGAACTGAATTATTCTGGCTTGTAGCCCTGTCTGTTTAAAGAAAAGGTAGAGTTCTCATTCTCCCCAGGAGGATGAGACTCATGGCCTAAGTAAATTCTTGGTGGTGGCAGTGGAAAGGTACCAGATAATAGGTGGGTAATGGGGTGCCAGGAGGCTGGGGTGAACCCCAGTGAGCTCCGTTATGTCACATGGTCGTCCTTTAGACGTGCCGGCCTGATCGCTAATGGGGATCAGGGAGTGGGTGGGGCTGCACGGCACGATGTGCGGCCGCACAGCCTGCCCCCCTACGCTCCCTCAGCCGCCCACCTTCAGGGAGACAGGTGGGCACAGTGGTCAATGTGGCCGCTGCGCCCAATTCCATACCGTGGTCAGGGCCATGATCCGGGATCGGCCAAAGATAACAGACATTACTTTTGGCCGATCCCAGATCGTGGCCAATCTAACCACGGTTGTGGCTCTCAGACCTTCTGGCTTGAGGGCCAGAACCGTGGTCAATCTGATCCCAACAAGGTGTTCACTGTGGTGAACATCTGGCCAGGAGCAAACAGACGTTCCCATGATCGCTGCCACCACATGGAATCCACTGGAATTCACTGTTGTGAGCAGCAATTTTGTAACATCTGAAATTACCCGTTGCTGCAAATAAGAACCAGTTTGGCTAGTTCAGTAATCACCTCTGTATGTGGTTCCTTAAAAGTCTTGTTGTTGAGGCAATTGTTCAAAGACTGGATACCAGCATTGTGTGGTATGTTGGTATATAGTGGTGTATATACACACACACACACACACAGAGAATCTAAGCTAAAACAAACCTATGTATAATACAAAATATTCCTATCCTATAAACCTAATAAATATAATAAAACAGCCTAGTATCTATATCTATATCTTATATATACAACTAATATTTATATCTGTATAATAAATGGACAGGGGAAGACAGACAGGGGAAGGGAAAAGGAAAACTCAGAGGTATATCCACTATCTCTAATTTCTCTCTATTCTATATCTATCATCTAATATCTATATCTAAACTATACTACCTTTGTCTATCTCTATATATGTGTGTACAGGGGGAGAAAAACAGGGGAAGGTAAAAGGTAAAATCTAAGTGTAAGAAATTAGCAATGGAAAGGTAAGGTGGTAGGGATATATATGGGAGAATTTTTAGTGCAAGCACCAGCATATTCTGCAATTGCACCCTGACAGAGCAATAGCTAACACAGAACCAGAGTCAAGTAGCCCAGTCCTGTAGTATAAAGGGTTGCAGTGTCCTCCCCCAGAACTCCCCTGATTAGTTCTGGGAAGCAGGAGGCATTGAGCAATCACAGGGTGCCATTCAACTGCCTGGTACCTGCTTGTGCTGTTTATTGACCAGTGATTACATCCATCAGGTCCTTCCCCTCCCATCAGAAGAAAACTGTTTCTGGCTCTGAGATGTCTGCTCCCTCCTCACCTCACCACATTTCCCTGCAAAAAACACTTGCCAGACTGCTAGACAATAATGAAATCAATAATGACTTTCATTATCTTTATTGATTGCATTATTATTTTTGTCATTTTTGTTATTGCAATAACGATAACAAAAATGACAAATTTCATTTTTGTTATTAATATAACAAAAACAACATGCACACCTCTACAGCATACTGATGACACTTCACTCCAAACCTCCAAATCATCTCGCCCAGCAGCTTCAGATACACATTGAACAAGAGGGGTGACAACTCATGAGCATCTCAAGCGAAGACATGTGTTATCTCTGTGGTGCTTGAGTGATAGTGAATGGTAAGGTGTGTGGTAATTATCACTTATTACCCTAAGGGGTATTTCAGTAAGGGCAGTAAGTCCATAGGTGACTACCCTAAGGGCAGTAAGTAGGGATATGCGAACAGACCGGAGTTCGGCTGTTCGGACGTTTGGACTAAGAACTTAGTTCAGGTTCGTGGGTTTGATCTGGCAGAGTTCAGAACCCCCCCAAACGTTCAGAACATTTGGCTGTGGCAGAGGCTTGGGGTGCTCCAGGGGGGCCCGTGGGGGCATGGCAGGCCATCAGAGATGCAGCAGCAGCAGAGACCTGGAAGTCTCGGGGCTTGGCACCCCGAGTTGCCCGGGCAGGCAGGCTCAGCGCTTGGCCCCCGGGGGTGCCCATGGGGGCATGGATGGCCATCTGAGACCCAGAATCAGCAGCATCAGTGGAGGCTGGACATTGCAGGCTTCCAGGCATCGATGGAGCAGCAGCAGAGGGCCGGCCAGGGCTTGGTGGCTGGCACCCCTACTTGGCCAGGCATTGCAGGCTGGCATCATACTCGACCGATCTCAAGAAGCTCTACTGCAAATTGGTCAAGCCTTGCCAGGTGGTGAATCACGTGGACACCCAGCCCCCACCCACCAGCGCATTCATCCGAGCTATGCCCATCTCCAAGAGGGAGGAGCAAATGGCTGACGTGTAGTACCAGCAGCAGCAGCAGCAGCAGACATTGGATTGCCAGGGCACAGTAACTGCGGCTAGCACCCCTACTTGGCCAGGCATTTCAGGCTGTCTGGCATCGGTGGAGCAGTGGCAGAGGCCCAGCCAGGGCTTGGTGGCTGGCACCCCTACTTGACTGGGCGTTACAGGCTGACTGGCATTGGTGGAGCATTGGCAGACAGTGAAGTGGAACGGCAGCCCTCCCTACCTGGAACATAGACCCCAGAACCCTGACGGTAGGTTCTGGGGCTGGAGTGGCAGCTTCTGGATGAGGTGGATGGACAGCCCTCCCTGCCTGTAACGTAGGCTCCAGAACCCTGAGGGTGGGATCTGGGACTGGAGTGTCTGGCTGTTCCTAGATGCCATGAAATGACATCTCCCTGTGAGAGGAATGATGGCCCCAGAACCCTGATGGTGGGTCCTGGGGCTGGAGTGGCAGCTTCTGGATGCCGGGTATAACACTTAAATCTATCTAATCTAATCTAAATAAATGAAACTATGGAGGTGAATGTGTAGAAATGGGTGAAATAGGAGAAGGATGGCAATGGATTGGGAGGAACACAAACTGCTGGGAAAGGGAGAGTTCTGAAAATGCCTGCTGACAGGATCAGTGGCTAGCTCAGAACGATATGGAAGGTGGGGAGGGCAATTACTTTTGTTACTTGCTGCACCCGCCTTACCACAAGCTCCATTTTGGCTCCGTGCAGCCTAGCCCGTGGCCAATCGCAGACTGCCAAGCCAGTGGTCTGAGGAAAAGAGGGATGGTGATTGGGCAGGCTGGCTGCTAGTCCAAGTCTCTCTTCATCCCTGGGGCCAGGAAGTCTGCTCCTCAACTTCTCTCCCCCCCCCCCGGGCCTTCCAGTCAGGTTTTTCCCACCTGAACTCATCCAAACGCAGCCGAACTCTTCGGGGCTGCGGGTGTTCGCTTTGGGCGTTTGGTTTGGCTGACTGAACTGGCTGAGTTCGGGCCAAACCTCGAACATCCGAACCGCGTTCGCACATCCCTAGCAGTAAGTGGAAATGATACCTAAGGTATATAGCCTGGGCTTCATCTTTGACTCCTCCCTCTCCTTTAAACCTCAGATCAAATCTGTTGCTAAATCCTGTCATCTCTCTGTGCAGCATCACTAAGATCTGTTCTTTCCTCACTTTTTCTACTGCTAAAACAGTAGTCTATGCTCTGGTTATCTTTTGCCTTCACTATTTCAACCTCCTTCTCACTGGCATTCCCCACTCTCACCTTGCCCTCCTCTTGTCTATTCAAAACTTTGCTTCCAAGATCATCCATCTTGCCTGCCACTTTGATCAAAAGCAGCCCCTCCTCTTCTTTCTCCACTGGCTCCATCTACCTGAACACATTCAGCACAAGCTTCTCATCTTTACCTACAAGATTATTCATGATGGCCTTCCCCGCCACACCCCCTGCATCTGTTGACACTAATCTCCCACTACACTCCCATCCCAAAACTCCACTCTACCACCACCCTTGCTTGCTTTGAGGAGCTCCACTGCTCCTCAAAGTGTACTCAACTGTTCTTCCTTGCTGCCCCCCAAGCATGGAACTCCCTCTCTGAATACATTAACTCATCTCCCTCCCTCCTAACCTTCAATTTCCTCCTGCAAACCTACCTCTTCCATCAGGTCTTCCCTACCTCCTCATCCTCTTAGTCCTTTTCCTTTCCCAATGTAACTACATAACCAAGTGAAATACGTATATCTGCAATCTCACGCCTTCAGAAAAGTATCCTCATCTCTCCCTCTCTTGCCCCATCTCTCGTCTCCCCTCCCTTGTCTTTCTTAGGCCACTTGCCCATGTTAAACTGGTTGGAGATTCTCCCGGCTGGGAATTTCCCTGGCCAGGAAACTTACACCTAGCTGTGCACATGGGTGCAGGACTAAAAGTGTCATCAGTCCTGTTCACCGGCTTTTTTTCCTCTTAATGTCAGGGTTCAAAGTCCAGCTCTGACATTCGGAGGATTGTCACCCAAAAATATAGGTTAGAGCTGAAATGAGTCCCAACACAAACGGCATATCTGACAAATTTCCAGTACCCAGATTGACTCAAAAATATTGGGAACCAATTGGTACCTAATTCTGACCCAATTTGAGTGCCTGATGTCCTGGAATGTTGACTTCCGGTCCTGAGATTTTCGGGGTTTCCATCCAGATTTACTGTTTAGTAATTGGAAATTCAGAAAATTGACACTGGAAATTACTGATTTTTTAAGGTAGTTGGATACTGGTAATCAAGTAGCCTGTTGAGTAGCTCAGAAATATGGGTACTACCTGCAGTTAGCAAATCAGCTACCCATTTCAGCTCTAGGATCTCCCAGGACGTGAGAGCTCTTCTAATGCCATCAGGGGGGTAGCTGGGCATAACAGCATACCTAATTCCAATTAATTTCTCCACTTCCTAAGCCTAAGCTCTCCCACACCACCTCCACTGCCATCTTCCCCTTAGGGAGGCATGACATCCAGTCTCTCATCCAATGGGCGGGGGAGAGCATTCTTGTAAAGAAGATTATAATGAGGGCAAGACACGACAACTAAAACTTTTAGCACCAGAAATCTGCATTTTCCTGGTCCTGAATGTTCCCGAAAAAAATGCACTCTCTCAGATTCAGACTTGTTGGGGCCACTGTGTTGATTTTAGGCAGCTTTCTTGCCCTTTTTGTTTTATTATAATATACACAAGTAGAAAGGCAACTGCTGTTTGCGCTATTTGTCCTGCCTTTCGCTCCTAGTGATGTACTGCCAATATGTTAACAAGTGGCTCCCACAAAATTGTTTCCCTCTTAGCTTGTCATAAAATCCTGTTACTGAGGGTTCATGTGCCAGCAGCAAAGAGACACGGATGGCTGGGGGAGGATATTTATTAATCTGTGCTCCCGCTGAAACAATATTGTTTTCTCATTCATATAAGCAAAGAAGGAGGAAGCCTCCTTAAGACAAGCAAGTATATTAAGCTGCACTTTGTTAGAAATGTTTATTCTTTGTTCATGAAAACTATGCTGATTACAGCAAAAGCCTTGTTATCAGAACATCTCAAGAGATGTAAAAATATCCTAAATAATTGTCGCAATTACAGACAAACTCAAGTCACAATTATACTGGATTCATATGCAACATACACAAGTGGGTGATTTTTAAATGAAAAATAATGAAATCCCACCACATTTCATTGAAGTTCAAGTCGCTTATGTGTTGTTTCTGGGAATGGGCCATGGTGAGCCAGAATTTTGTTTTCTACCATACAGTTGGGTTGCTTTATCCTGCATGTATTGTCCACCACTTGAAATTTCTGGGTTAAGCTGATAGTTCTAAAAAGAGACCGCCAGTCCGCAACTGAAGACAGTGAAAGTTATACTGCTATAGCCTATGCAATTGCTTTAACAGTGTGTGTTACTAGATGCAGTGCTAGCCGCTTGTTTGGATGTTAAATGCATATTTGCTACTTGCTCTCTTTTCCCAAACACCCTTTTTTCCATACACTTTCCACTTTGTGATTCCCGAAGTTATGCTGACAGATAGCATATAGTTCCTGCTTGCACACAGTTAGAGCGTAAACAAATACCTGATTTTTAACCTGCCAGCTAATCCACAATATACTTACAAATAGGCCTGTGGCTAACCACAGGGCTAGTCTTATGCTGTTGGAATGACAAGCATTTTCAATATAATTTGGAGGAGAGCGACATGAGAGAGGTTGGATGGGGGTGTACTGTGGGAGAGGGATGTGGGGTCTGGGAGGGGCTTACTGTAATAGTGATGGTGCCAGGTGGTGACAGATAGTGACATCTAGAACTGAAATGAAAAATCTATGTGAGCGCTGTTTCCCACAAAAATAGCTCTTTCACCTTCATTCATGCGAGGAGGAAATTTACCGGCATTCTTGACATTTTCCATGTTTTTTCACTATTTCCCACCATTTTGGCAATTTCTGGTAATGTCCGGTAATTTCTCGCATTATTAGTATTTTTCAATAATTTACTGTATTATCAGTAATACCGGAAATTACCATAAATTGCTTAAAAGGTGGCATATAGTAGATTTTCTCTTTGCTCCCGAAAGGTTGATATTTCCTGATTGAATGAGAACACCTGATCTCCCTTCAGGCCTGACATCCAAATGCCAAGGCTGGTGTGGGCCTATTGCTAGCTAAGCCATCTTCCCCAGATGCATGTACAGACCTATGCATATATGCAGAGGCTCCTTGAAGCAAACCAGCAATTCACTTTGACAATTTCCAGTTTGCTTTTGGAAGTGCCTGTGCAAAGGCCACCTGGAGGCTCATGCATGCACATAGGCCTGCCTGAAGTTGGCTTGGGCCAAAACAGATCTGGGACGCCCCAGAAGCCAGATGCCTCTGCCTGCCACTGCACACTTGCATCACCATCTCTATTTCAGTAAGCATCCCCCTGACCCCACAAGAAAACACTCCTTGGTTTCCGCCCCCCAGCATCCACAGACACACCATCTCCTCCTGGATATCCACGCAAATACTGAGGGCGAATTTCCAGAGGAAATTATGGATTTTGATCTGTTGCAGATCTGGATCTGTAATTTCCAGATTTAATGACAAATTTGGATTATGGATCCATATTTAATATTGTCTGTGTTGAGGTGGATTCCTACCCTGGGTGCACAACTCCTGCAAAAGTCTGCAAGTTAATGGCTCTCCAAATTTGCCCTTTTAGGACATTGTCACCTGTGCACAGGTACACAATATTTATTTATTTATTTACTTGGATTTCTTACCCACCCCCTCCTGCCACAGCAGCTCGGGGCGGCTTACAACATAATAAAATACAATAAAAACACACATAATAAATATACAATATAAAAGTATAATTTAAAACCACAAAACATAAGCAGAGCCACAACCCTCACCCATCCCTCTTGCTGAATGCCTAATGGAACAGCCAGGCCTTACATTGTCTTCAGAAAGAGGGAAGGTCTAGAGCCAGATGGACCTCCATCAGGAGGGAGTTCCACAGCTGTGGTAGGTCACCGAGAACACCCCCAGTGGCCATTTTTTGTATGTGACCAAAAAGGTTCTTATCTTGGGTAGAAACATACCCCACTTCATTTTTCCATGGGGTAGATTTATACCCCGGCCTGAGGTAGGAATCTGTCCCATCACATTTCATATTAGCTTACACATGCAAGCATTAAGTACCAGAGGACTGGGGTAGAAATGTACCCCATGACATGAAAAACATAGTTTAATGACAGAAGACAAGGGTTAAATCAATTTTTAAAAAAAAAAATAGTAAAAAAAGATTAAAAATATAAAAAATCATTGTCCATGCGGAAATGACCACCAGATCATTCTTTGCAAAATAGTCACTGTGACTGTGCAGACTGGCTGCCCTTTTCCAAAATGGTGATGATGCTGTTGCCGCCATTTTAGAAAAGGGTGTGCATGTACAGAATGATCCGAAACAGTTCGGGTTCTGGCTGTTCGGCCCGAACCTGTTTGGGGGGACTGAACCCGTTCAGGTGGGAGACAGAGGGGGAACCCAGTTTTACCTCCCCTCTCCAGGCTGCATGGGTGGAAGGGGCGCCAGGGCTCACCTCCCCCCCCCCAGCCTTGTAACTTTTTAAAAAAACCAAAAAAAACCCCACCCCAGGGATTGCCCTACCTGGTGGTGCTGGGGCTCTGGTCCCAGGACTGGAGCCCTGGCACCACCAGGTAGGTCAGGTTCCAGCCCCGGGGCCACCCGTGGCAGTGGTAGTAGCAGCAGGTCTGGGTCCAGCGGCGCTCAGGAGCACTTCAGGCCTCTACTAGGCCTTCTGGCTTATGTGACCTGGAAGGCCTAGTAAAGGCCTGAAGCACTCTGGAGCGCCACTGCCACTGCCACCGCCAGACCCAGGACTGGAGCCCCAGAACCACCAGGTAGGGCAATCCCTGGGGTGGGTTTTTGTTGTTGTTGTTGTTGTTTTTTAATTACGAGGCTGGGCAGGGTGGGTGGAGGGGTAAGCCCTGGTGCCCCTTCCACCTATGCAACCTGGAGGGGGAGAGGGAAAACTGGGTTCCCCCATTTTCCCCTGCCCCTCACCCAAACGGGTTCAGAATCCAAACTTTGTTCGGCTGGTTCAGGCAGGGGGCGGTTCGGAGTGTTTGCGAACAGACCGAACACCCCAAGATCGAGCCAAACGCCGAATCCCCGAACCGCGTTCACACATCCCTGGGCCACATTCTCAGAGCTGTCTTACTTATACTAACTTATATAGGAATTTAGGATGTAAAGCAATATCTATTCTATCTTGGAAAATCTGCAAATATGATTCTGAGATTATTATGGCTGCTATTTTACTAACTCTTCTTAATGAAGTTATTGCTAACATGAATACTGTCTTTAAACCCACACCCCATAACCAGTTCATTTGCCTCCCCCCCCCCCACATATAATTAATTCACGCTGCCCCGGGGGCACAAATTAAATGGTTATGGGTGGGGGGGCAGCACAAATTGATAGCAGCGGTCGCACCGCATGCATTCACAAGACACAGATGGCACTGGCAGCAAGAAGCAACAGGCCCTGGAGGCCGGGCTGGCTAAGCCCCCCCCCGCTCCCNAAATTAAATGGTTATGGGTGGGGGGGCAGCACAAATTGATTATATGGGGGCGGGGTCACACATGAACTGGTTATGGGGTGGGGACAGTGTGAACTGATTAGTGGGGCACAACTGAACTGGTTATATATATGTCTCTTCATGGCATAATGTACTTAATAGGCTGGCTGCTTTTTGGGTGTCTTGAGTGTTTGATAGCAGCAACTCTGGACCGGTCGCACCGCATGCATTCACAAGACACAGATGGCACTGGCAGCAAGAAGCAACAGGCCCTGGAGGCCGGGCTGGCTAAGCCCCCCCCCGCTCCCCCAGTAAGGCAGTGGACGTAGTCAGTCTCTCTGTGCCTGCCTCACTGCCGGCACAAGGTGGGCTGCCCCTGCAGTGAAACCACTCCTGGGGTTTGGTGAAAGACGCTCAGCTGGGGAGGTGGGGGAAGCATTGGGAGGCCATGGATGTCTACGGTCGCTCGGTTGAGCACCAGGTAAAGTAGTCAAAGGGTGTCAAGTCGGGGGGGGGGAGTGGGGGAGAAGCATGGGGAGGCCGTGCTTCTCCATGGCTGCTCGGAGGGGCGTAGAATGGGAACCCTTCCTGTCCAGAGGTAGTAAATTTTATGTGAACTTACACATTTGCATAATTAGGTGGGGCCTAATTATGCAAATTAAGCCTCGCACCAAGACTTCGCACATGGCCTCACATGGCCTGAGGCCCACCCTGTGTGTATGTTATGTTGGGTTATGGTGAAAGTTGGTGCTGTTGAATAAATCTATCTGTAGATAAGCCTTTTGGGTAACTTACAGTCTGAAGTCAGCCTAGATACCATAGGGACCACTTGCATCAAGGAACAGCTACTGGCCCACAGTTGGTGGTAGGGGACTATCGGGTAGTTAAGAAAACACTCAACAGAATCAATGCCTTTCAAGCCAGCCCCACACCCAAGATTTCATTGATTTTGGCACAATGGATTTGCTCATACGTATTGTTGTGTCAGGTAACACAATATAAAATTAATGTACAGAAGCAATATTTTGGGGGTGGAGTTAAATCTATAAAAACTTCATTTTGAAAATTTCATTCCATAAAAATAAGCTCTCTATTTCAAATGACTGCCCATGTCTTTTATGCTGACATGAAACATTTGGTTTCATACAGTCCTAAGCTGATACAGTATACCAGAATACCTGTGGTATACTGGAGCTGATACATTATACCACAATATCATAGTCTGATTCTCTACTGGATGACATTGTTTTTACACAAAAGTATCTTCTTTAAAGGTATTGAGTTACTCCAGTTTTATTTTTCATCAGGACAGAACTGGTGTAAGGAGATTTCCAGCCTTTCAGCACGTTTATGGCTGTAGAGAAAATTACAAAAATAGGGTTGATCTGTATCTTAGGGGCTCAAAAAACCAAAATGCCAATAAAAAGAATACAGTTTTCAAGCCAATTTTGTTATTTTTCTGGGGCCTGACTTAGGATTTCTGAGAAAGACATGAGACAAAATAGTGAATGGCATTGAACATAACACCTTGCATAGAATCAGAGCTGGAGAAGACCATGAAAGTAATCAAGCTCAGCTCCCTACTTGGTGCAGAATCTGCCATACCCAGATCATTCCAGAAATATGCTCATGAAGTCTCGAGTGTCTTCTTTAAAACTTCCAATGATGGCAAATCCACAACTTCTCTCTGTAGTCCCTTTCATTGCTGAACTGTCCTTTACATTAGGAATTGTTCCCAGAGATTCAATCTGAATCTCCTTTTGCACTTTTGTACCTATTGTCTCTCGTCCAGCCCTCCATATGAAAGGAGAACACTTCCCTCCATTGCCTTTATTATTGGGCATTTTTAGACACACATTCAAGTTCCGGATTTTTCAATCTTCTGGGTTTACAAGTCCACAAGTAAGTTCCAGATGCATTTATCACACACACACTGCCCTGAGGCAGCCTAACGTAGCCGCAGCTGTAGATGTGACAGGCTGCCATGGAAACCAAGTGACCATAGCTGCCTGGAGCAAAGCGGTTTTCCAGGAGAACCTTTATACACACACAAGTTCTGGGAGAAGTTTCACACAGAAGTTCAAAGATCTGGATGTTTAAGATCTGGGTGAGTGTTTTAGACGCACAGAAAGTTCAGGCTGTAACAGCAAACATCCAGGAGAAACGTGTGTGTAAAAACACTCAATATTGTTTATCACTTTATAACTTTTAATTGGATGAACTTCTGCTTTGTGAGTGTATGAAAGTTTTAAGGCATCACAGCTCCTCTTTGGTCGTGAATGAGCTGCTGACTCTGTATCAGCTGAGGGTAAGGCCAACTGAAACTAAAACAGGAGCAAGTTAGCAACTCTGCTGCATAATCTGAATCCAATATACTACAATGTGACTATGGCACTTTTCACACAAGACGCCCCCACCAATCTCCATGCACTTTTGCTTTGTGGAGATGGGTGGAGGTGCCCGTGGGAATGTCGCAGTGAATGGTGGGGGGGTGCACACTCCGCTGCTACACCCATCTCCACCCATCACCCATGCATGGACCAATAGACTCCAATGCCAGTTGCTCCATGGGTGGAGATAGGTGGAGGTGGGTAGAAATGGGTGTGTGCTCGTGGGAATAGCCCCACACCCACCGTGGGCAGACACCCATCCCCTCACCCACTGCGGCCTGTTTGAAAAGGGCCTATGGCTGCGTTTACACAGATGCGCACACACACCCAACTGGGTGTACGGGCGGGTGTGCGGTTGGGCGTCCGGCGATGGGTGGGGGTGCAACACCCACATCCACCCATCACCCACCCATGGAGCAATGGGCTCCAATGCCCAATCTCCATGGGTGGAGATGGGTGTGCATCTGTGGGAATGGCCCTACACCCACCATGGCTGAACACCCATCCCCCACCCACTGCAGTCCGTTTAAAAAGGACCTATGTTTCTGTTCTCTCTATCAATATTTCTGCAGCTAAAGATCCCTCTTATAAAGGACAAAGTGATGGGTATACTTCCGAAAGATGAGATGTTCTTCAGGTATGAATTCGACAGATGAACAAATATTCAAGATGGTTCTTATTTTATTCAAATCAGTTTGCTGATCCTTAATAGCAAACCTAAACAACAGGCATGTTGAAGGTTACTTAGAATCCCATGTGGAAAAAATACCAGAGAGGCAGAAACAAATATCTGTAACCAAAATAGTACTTTTATTGCAAGCTTTTAAAATGATGTTGGACCCTTGTGACACAACAGCAGTAGAGAGGCTGAGAGCTTCCTGATGACTAGAGCACTTAACAGTTTTATCACATACAAATGCACGCAGCAATGCTTGCTTCAAAGTTACTCAGAATTTCTCTGGTTGATAGGGAAATGCTGATTTATACTTGGGAGTCCTTAAGACTCCGAAGCTCTAACTTTCTTCTTGGGTCAACAGTGATGAAACCTTCTCCACATCAATATCCCTCTTGCATTTGTCTTATTGGGAAAATACAGCACAATCTCTAATTTTTTTCCTTCAGATCTTTAAATGATCTGGTTCCACCTATATTGCTCAACGTATGCCATATTACACTACGTCCGATTTCCAACTCGTCAGGCATCTGCCCAGAGTTTGCAGTTATCTTTGTATCAAGGTGCAGTTCTTTGGGGGAGTTCATTTCTATTTTCATACATGTAACCATTCTGGAATTTAACATTTGTTATGTTCCTTCAGTGTTAGTCCTCGCTGGTCTGCAGGGCTTGGAGTGGATGCTCTCATCCCATGTCACTACAGAGAAGCTGTATGTACCTTTATGCAGCAATAGTAGAGAATTGCTCCATGCTAGCAGCTCTGGTATCTAATTGGCTGACCAAACTCAAACTCCATTAGCTGCCCAAGACGATATAAGGAGGAAATAAGGAGCTCAGTGTGATAGCTATCAAGACCTTGTGTTACAATTTGAACCTCCACCTTGTTGTCTGCCCCATTCCTGTCTTATCCCTAGCTTGCTCCCACGCCATTCCATCTCTGCCTTTACCCTGATCTTGCCTAACTATCTGGTTCTGTTTTGGATTCAGATCCCTGACTTGTGTTTCTTGGCTAGCCACTGGGCTCTGGTTATTTAAGGACCTCCCTGGTCTCTGCCTCTGGCTCAGCCCCTCCTCACAGAAGTCCATTCTGTACATACCCTTGCTGTGCCTCCCAGCTTCCTGGTTGGCTCCTAGTAACAGGAAGCTAGTTGGAAGATCTGACCTACTCACATCCTATTTCAGCCTTGCTCCTGTCTCCCTAGTCTTGTTCTGGTTCCTGTACCTTTCCAGCCCTTGTGCCAGGTCCTGATTGTGCCCCTGTCTACTCTAGCTCCCAGCTTGGCCTGGCTCTTTCTTCCCCCAGCCCATCACCAATCCATTCCTGATCCCATTCTCTGGACCCAGTCTTGACTCTGTGCTTCAACCCAGCTGTCTGCCCATGACCTGGACCCCTGACCTGACCCTTACAGGCTGTTGGCTTTTGCCTCCTGATGTTTGGCTTCCTGGCTTCTGCCTCTGGATTCCCAGCTTTGCTCTGATCTCTTTCTCAGACATCTAGTTCCTTACCTAGCCTGGTTCTAATTTTGACCTGGGCATTCCTTGAGGACTCCTCATTTCTGGGCCTGACAACGTCTTTATACTGCTATTTATTATTAATTATTATTATTATTATTATTGTTGTTTTGTGGTTGCGTTGTTTTGTTTTGTTCTTCACATTTTACAGGTGTGGAAGGAGGCACAGGGAAGACTTTTCCACATGGGTGTAACACTGTGGAGTAGGGGATAGGAGAGAGTTCTCCCGTTGATTTGGTTTTCTTGTTAGGAGATTTAAATCCTCTGCTTCTGCTCCCCCAACTCAGGAAGAATGGCACACAAAGTCAAGGTGCAGACAGCAAGGAACAGTTGGTGGCTCCAAGTCAGGGAGGGAAGAAGATCCATTCATTATTATTATTATTATTATTATTATTTATATAGCGCCACATGCAGTTGAGATCTGAGATAGCCTGCCTGCATGGGGTCAGGTCCATTGAAGTCCAAGAGGCAGCGTGAAGATAAAACTGATCATAGGTAGGAATAGGTTTTCCAGTAAATATCTCACTTCAATGCTTTGCTTTAAAGAGAGATTATAGACAGGGAGTTAAAAAATTTCCATGTATAAAACATGTCTAAATTCCTGGCTAAGATGATGAACCAGTGGGCAAAGCTTTACATATGCTACTGGAAAACCAGCTTTGCCTAAACCCTTTGTCCCTAGTGTCCAGAAGCAATGTGCTGCAATATCACATACTTGCTGACATTCATATCCTTGAAAACCCAACAGATAAGAGTTGTGTTGTCCTAAAGCAGAAACATCTGCTCAGGATGAAGTTATGATTTTCTGGCTGGCTGAAGTGACTTGTAATAAAATTATTGCTCCCAGTGATAAGACATGGATTGCAAAACCAGTCAGGGCCAAGAAAGAGCTTCTAAATTTTGGCAGAGAAAATGTCAATAGACTGGGAAAGCCTTTGCCTTCATCTTAATGTTGCTACCTCTGTTTTCTTTGTATTTTTGTAATGTGTCAGAGTTAGCTAGAAAAAAATATCCTCTAACGGGTGTTTTCAGATGAGATAATAGTCTGCAGTAGCCCGCATTAACACTCACCAGGTGGGTGTTCACCTACCCGTCTATTAGGTGTTCACCAGATGTTAGCCTGCATCCCTCTGCAGCCTCCCGTCACTCGCATACACTCCCCACTCATAGCATTGTCCAAGGACATCGTGGGCACATCATGTGGGCTAGTGCATGCTAATGCACACCTGCACCTCCACCTAGTGGTGTACCAAATAGTTAAGAAAACATTTGTAATTGTTGCCGAGTTCCCAAGGATTGGGAACAAGTTTTCAGGCCCCTCCCCAGTAACTCGGTGAATGCTCAGAACTCGTGCACAGGGATCAGGAAATGGGGAAGAGGGCATCAGGAGGCAGGGAAGAGGGGGAAGAAAACTCACCTGAAGGCCATGGGGGCTAGGCATGCTACTGTGCACTCATTCAGAGTGAAGCCATGGTTTGTTTGAATGAGTTTCTGGGACTATGCTCGGAAAGCTCTCTGGGAGCATGCTGGGAAATGTAGCTCTATGGGAGCAAGTTGGACTACATTTCCCAGTATGCTTCCAGAGAGCTTTCTGAGCATGCTCCAAGAAACTAGGGATGTGCGAATGCAGTTCGGAAGTTAGAAGTTTGGACCGAACTCTAATAGTTCGGTCGACCGAACCGAACTTTCGAACAGAACTCGAATTCGACTGAACTGTTCAGTCGAATCCGAACCAGTTCAGAAGGCAAAAAACCCCGGTTTTGAATGTACAAACTCAGTTTGGAATTCGACCGAACTCGAATAGTTCGGTCGACCAAACTGAACTTTCAAACTGAACTCCATTTTTGAACTGAACCAAACCAAATTTCCGTACTCGGTTCTGTTCGCACATCCCTACAAGAAACTGCATTCAAACAAACAGTGGCCCCATTCTGAGAGAGTCCACAGTGGCATGCCCGACTCTTGTGGCTTTCAGATGAGTTTTCTTCCCCTACCCTCTGTCCCTCTTCCCTTCCCCCACTGCTGTCCCTGTCTCTGCTGCCCTCTGCTCTGCCCTGAGTCTTCCCTTCCTGCCCTAGGCCAAGGATTTTGCCAAGACCCACATGGCAAGGTGATTCCTCTGCCATTCGGGGCTTGGCAAAATAAGGCTAAATGCCCTGATACTCAGTAAAAATCTGACTAAATCCAAACCCCGAGTTTCAGCCTTACATCCACCTCCCATTTATAAGGTTTGCCCACAGCCTCGTCTGCTCCCAGGTCCAACAGTACCACTGAGTCACGGATAGCATAGCTGCTACAAAGTGATGGGGCAGCTGCACCCCTGCTCTCTCCTCTTGAAGCAGTTTTACCGATCGTCACTGTGGAGCAGCTGCAAGAGAATAGCATTTTTTCTGGTGGAAAGGGGGGTGTTATAGAGCCACTTCCTCATCACCTGCTGTCAGCACTCTACCCTTAATTAACATCTTCCCCATGCCCCCTTGGTCCCTTATCAAGTGATCTCTCTCTCATCTCTCAGCCTGACACTGTTGCCAAGCACCTCCTCTGGCTGGTTGAAGCTTTCATCTTGGAACCCCGATCCTGTTCCTCTCTTCTGGGATTCAGCTAGAGGCTACAGCTGCCCTAGTCATGCCCCAGCTTTCATCTCAGGACCCCATCCTACTCTTCCCAGTCCCATGTCAATATCCTCCACCACTCCTCAGCTCCAGTGTTTGTATTCAAGCCAGAATCAGGGTCCCGAGATGAAAGGCTAGAGGGCGCTTTGGTGTCAACCTGATAAACTTATCAGGTGAGCTCTCGCTCATCTCCTGGCCTGACACCAACTGCAAAGTGCCTCCCTCTCTGACCGACTGCAGTTTTCATCTCAGGACCCTGATCCCGGCTTGAATGCAAACAGATGTACAAGGTGTGCAGGGTTTGGGATTGAACTCAAATATTCTAGAATAAAAAACCCTTCTGTTTAAGAGAGGAGTTAAGGCAAATTCAATTCAGTTAACAAATTCAATTAACAAATTCAATCCTGTTCCAAAAACATGAAAATTGTAGGTTAAGGCTCCCACCTTAACTTCCCCACCAATCAGTAAAGACATTGGATGTAAACAGATGAAAGGCAGCTCCAGAGGTACCTTTGGATGACTCCTTAATCCCTGGATTTACCAGTCCATGTGTAGGGCGCCCGCCAGATGTGCACCACAGAGCAGGCTGGAGCTCTTCCGAGGCAGCCCAGCATGGAGTGCTATGCAAGATCCAGGAGCATGCCATGCTGAGCAGGCCAGCCAAACTATGGCTGAAGTGGCAACTCCTTTTTCCATGCCAATATTTCATTCCACCATTTCGGAATTGTCTGTGACTTTCCACAGCTTTTCAGCTGGCATTTCGCGAATTCCGCGCCCTTTGTTTTGCAACATCGGAATTAGCAGAATTATCGGAAAGTGTCAGAATAATCTTGGAAAGTGTCAGAAGAAACACTGTTTCGCTACTTTCACACCATGACCGCATGTCGGAAAGTGCCTGCGGAAATTGCGGAAAATCACAGACAAAAGTAGCAGAATGAATGTCTATATCGCACCACGCTGGTCGTTGTGGAAGAGCTCTTTCCATCAGAAACAGATACCATGGCAGCTTGCCATTTCAGTCCTAAGCCAAACCTGGGGCTACAGCCAAACACAACACTGCTGCCTGTCTTGGGGGGACCCACAGTGCACCTCTGTGCCCGTCCAACTGTTGCTGTGTTCAGCAGCAAGGAGTCCTGGGTGCAAGCCTAGAGCATCAGGTGAGCACCCGTAAATCTATGGTGCTTGGAAATGGGGCACCATGCAGTTGGACTATGGTCTGGGAACACTGCTGGCCCAGCTGATGTGGTCTCAGGCAGAACTGGTAACTAGTGTCCATGGGGGTGGGCCCTCAAAGCAGCACTGGGCTCCGACAGGTTCCCCATCCATCTGAAAACACCCATTGTACAGTCTCTCATCTTGTGCTTGCTTACAACTTAGACTCCATGCACCCACACTTTGCTTTGGTCTTTCAACCCCAATTCTCTTCCTTTGCAGGTTGGGAACAACACTGAAGCTAGAGACAGCAAGCTTCTCCTCGCCCAGTATCATGGACTTGATCCCTATCTCTACTGCAGCCACAATTTCTCCTTCATTTATAGCTCCCCTCTCAAGCAGAAGCTGTCCCACAAACCTTTTTCCTGACTATACATCACCCATCTTTCAGAGTTGCCCCCCCATGTGTACCCCCTCAGCATCTGTTGCCTCCTCCCCATAAATACATTGCTCCCCATCCCTGGCTAACTCTGAACCTTCCCTGCCTCCTATATATGCCCTTCTGACATCTGGCTGCCCATTGACCATACACACACTGCTCCCCACCCCTGGCTGCCTCAAGGCTTGTCTGCCCGTACTAGAGCTGAAAGAGGGTACCTGAAAAAATAGTCATCCTATCGAATTTGGGGTGCCCAGATCGACCTGATTGGTTTCAGGCACCAACCTGGAAAGAGCTACCCACGCACACCCCAGGCTGACTTACCCACCTGTCTGCACCGCTGCTCCTTCGACCACTGCTCATGCAGCTCCTTCCAGTCCAGCCCACTGCTCAGCTGAGCCAGGTGGCATTTCACAGCCCCCAGAATGGGTGTGTGTGCAGGGCCACAGACACAGCAGGAGCAGCAGTGCAGTTTGACAGGAGAGTCAGCTGGGGAGTGTGCAGGGGCAGAAGCTTCCTGGTTCATCCGCCTGGCTGTGCCGCTGCTCCCACTGTTCCTCCAGCCACTGCTCACGGTGCTCCTCCCCACCCAGTCTGCTGCTCAGCTGAGCTGGTCAGCATGCCACAGTCCCCATAGCAGGAATGCGGATGAGTTGCATGCACCAGAAGAGACCTGAGGTATAATGGGGACTGTGGCGCACTGCCCGGCTCAGTTTAGCAGGGGGCTGGACTGGGAAAAGCAACAGGAGCAGAGATGCAGCCAGGAAGCTGAGTCAGTCTGGTGAGAGTGTGGAAGCAGGAGCTTCCTGGGATGTCCTATAAAGTCCAGGAAATAGGTGTATTTTTGGACATCTGTGCACCCAGTGGGTACCAAGTAAACCTGTCAGGTGCCCACTGGGGTGCTCAAAAATGTGGGTTTTACCCACAGGTAGAAAATGCGCTATCCGATGCACTCCTAGTCAGTAAACATCTTGTAGCCATCAACTTTGTTCCCCCTGTTTGCAGCCTCTAATACATCGATGTCCCATTGTCCCCAACCTAACTCAAAGCACATACAAAAAACATATATACACTTTGCCCCCACCCCTAGCTGTCCCCCAAACTTTGTCCCTGAATAAACACCCACCCATCTCTCCAGATTGTCTCTCAATCTACACCCCTCCCAACAACTGACTGTTCATTGTCAATACATACAGTTCCCTCATCCTTGCCTGCCCCCCCCCCACATGCATACATATGACCTAGAGAGTTTACACACATAGGACCTGCTTTGGCATGGGTAGCCCCTATTTCAAACTTCAGAGTGAGAGAGTCGCCCCTCTCTCAAACGTCAGCAGCTACCAGGGTTAGATGCTGTTTTTACTGAGGAATACTGAGGAATCACAGCTCCACCTCACCGCACATGCGTGACATGACTTCACAAACTCACTGTGCCCTGGATAACATGGGAACCATAAAATGTCCTAACTTTAATACTACATGAAAAATTCTCAAAATCGAAACTTAGGCAAGCACTAGAATGCACACTTCAATTTTTGACACCTCTACACGTCCAGACAAATAACTTTAAACACACTTTTCTCTGTCAACATAAAAAACAGAAAACAAACGTTGTCCCCAATTTTCAAACTCTTATAACTTAGCTGTTTCTCAGTTGATCCTTCTGAAATTTGAACATCATCTACCCCTCATCGAAGTGATCCTTCCTATAAAATTTCAGTGATAGGATCTCATAACATGTAGAATTTTCATGATTTTAACTGAGAGTACAAACTGCCTTAACGATAGAGCCACTCGCACAGCTCTGTAATTAGTTTTTACCCAAACTGCCATTTTCACTCCAGGTAGGATATACTTGTTTCTACACGTCAGTCAAGCATAAGGCCTGTGATGATTTGGTGGTTAAAGGGAGCTGATTTGTGTATCATTAGCTGATGTGAAAATTGACTATTGTCATTGTTGTCAATTGTGTAATTTACATATGGGGATATGGCTTCCTGTAAATGTGTCTGTAGGTCGTGATTAAGCATCATTTTGTAGATTGAAAAAATAAACTCATTTCTCATTCCAAATTTGCTAGTGCTGCGCTGGTCTTTAACTTCTTCAATACTTCTTCCATGTGGCATTAATCAGCTTCCAACATCCAGCCTTGAAACATCTCAGTTATCTGCAAGTCAATCTTGATGCAAAATAATTTGCCTTACAGCAACCAGAAAGCAGCAAACACACTGTAATTCAAGGCATAAAGAGTCAGTATTTGTTCTTTTGCTCTTAAGAAATGTCGCCAACCAAAAAATTAGAAAGCAGCTCTGAAAAAAAACAAGAACATCCTTGAGTTTTTCATTACTCCAGAGCTTCAAACACTTTTTATTGTCATCACTGTTTTGATATACATTCATTTCAAAGACTCAAAGGTGATGGTCCAGAGACTGCAGCTGGTGCAGAATGTGGCAACCCACCTAGGGCTGTAGCGGAATATCGCAGCGGTAGCTATTTCCGACGGAAACAGTGTTTCCGCAATTAGTGGAACGGCATGGCAGAGGCTTTCATTCCGCGGTTTCATTCCGCGGTTCCGCGGTTCCGCTTATTTAATTTCGCAACTTAGTGGAATCGTGGAAACATGACATTTTTGCTTTTTCCGCAATTCCGCCAGTGCCACAAAATAGCGGAATAGCAGCTTTCCGCAATTTTTCCGCAATTTTTCCGCAATTCCGCGATTTTCAGAATTCTGGCGGAATTAGTGGAATATCCGCAGAAAAGTCACAGTGTGGCGCGGGCAATTCCGAAATGGCGGAACGGAATCGCGGCGCGGTAAAAGCTGCTGTCGCATCAGCCCTAAACCCACCTCCTCATGGGGACGGGTCAGCGTGAACACATTACCTCAGTGCTCCGTTCTCTGCACTGGCTGCCTATATTCTTCCAGGCCTGATTTCAAGGTGTTGGGTTTTACCTATAAAGTCCTAAACAGTCTGGGCCCCACCTACCTTTGGGACCGTCTCACTCCTCAGACCCTGGAGCAGTCCCTGCGGTCTGCCAGGGGCACCCTTCTGGAGGTCCTCTGGGTATCCTGGGGGCAACTCTGGAGAGGGCATTCTCCATGGCTGACCCATAGTCCTGATTGGCCCCGGACCTCTCTTCCATTCAATGCAAATGCAAGACCTGGCTGTTCCACCAGGCTTTTGGTAAGGGTAGGTTAGGGTGGTTGGGTTTGATCTAAGACATCCCCCATTTGGTTTTTAAATTTTTATTGTGTTAATACATTTATTATTTATTGTTTATTGTATTGTATGCTTTTTTGTTAGCTGCCTCGTGCTGCTTTTAGCAGGAGGATGGGGTAAAAATCTGTTAAATAAATAATTAAATTAAATTAAATTAAATTAAATTAAATAAATGTACCCTCCATACTCCACATACAGTAGGGTCTTGGAGGGATGACCTCTAATCCATGCAAATGCCAGGGAGGCAGTCTGAGGGAGTGAGTATGATGGGACAGGAGGAGAAGACTGAAGAAGTAAGTGTGTTGGGAGAAGACAGGAAGGATGAAGGTGAGTATGGGTAGGAGGAGAAGAGGGATGAAAGGTATAGCCTCATAATCTATAGGTGATGTTGGGCATAAAGCAACTTTAAGCACATGCTTATAAATTAATGGACTTTATTCTTGAGAGCCGTTCAGTTCTCCCTTGCTAATTCCACAAAATAGTATCAGTGTGTATCTCAGTTTGCTCTGAAAAATGTACATGACTAATCTTATGCATGGTGGGGAGCAGTGAATCTGAACCCTAGTTAACACAGGAATAATCCTGGTTAGGGTTGGATACTGGTTCCACTGAAGTCAAATAAGTTCTTTTATCCATTTCAACAAGAGTCAAAAGGCTGTGTAGCTACCTGTTGTATACCAGTGTACCAGGAGATAGAGATGTAAATTAAATAGATGCCATAGGCTTATTAAGTTAATATAAGCCAACTTCTTCTTGCCCTGGACAGCAAACCGCAGACTACCTGATCCAAAGATTTCACTTTGAAAATTGTGGGTGAAAACAAATGAGACAGTAGCTCGTATTAGTCCAGGTATCACTAGGGATTTGCAAACAGAACGGAGTTTTGATGTTCGGCCATTCGGTCCGAAAACTCAGTTCAGGTTCATGGGTTCGGTCCCGCGGAGATCTGACCACCCTGAACATTCTGAAAGTTCGGCCATGGCAGAAGCTTGGGGCACTCCAGGGGTACCTGTGGGGGCATGGCAGGCCATTGGCACAGCAGCAGCAGAGACTGGGAAGGCTTGGGATTTGGCACCCCGGGTTGTCAAGGCAGGCAGGCTGAACGCAACGCCCCTGGCATTGGGATGGAGGGACAGCACCTCAGCACAGCAGCAGTAGTCCAGATTGAGGAGGAGCCCCATCCCAAGACTGCCCCTGGCATGGGATGGTGTGTGCCTCTGAACCATCAATCCTTGTCCAGGGACAGCTCGGGGAATCCCAGCAGTGGAAGGTTCACCTTGATGAACAACAAATGCTCCACCAACTTGGCCCCCAGTCTCAGGCGGTGCAGGGAGCAAATGTCCCCCACCATGGAGAACACCCGCTCACTGGGGACACTGGTTGGTGGGCAGGACAATATACCCTTGGCCACTTTCGACAGGGCCGACCACATGTTGGCCTTGCCGGCTCAGTAGGCCAAGGGATCACTGCTGGGATCGATGCATGGCTCCTACTCCAGGTAGGTCTCCATGGCTGCTGAGCTGCCGTCATATTCCCTCCGGTAGCTCTGGCTGGACACCACCTCCACCACTACCCTCAGCCATGCTGCTTGACCTATTGTGGAGGACCCCATGCTCCCCAGAGTGGCCTGAACATAGGAGCTGCTGCTGCTGGCAATAGGGGTGTTGCTGCTGTTCATCCTGCTGCTGGTGCTGCTACCTAGGGCTGGGGGCAGGGATAGACTCCACCAGCTGAAAGGGGTGGCTGCACTCACTCCCACTATCCCCAGGGGCATCCTTCTGCATATCCGGCTCTGCCTGCCAGACCCTATCAACCAGCTCACCCTTGCTATGCTCGGCCTGCTTTGCCCGGAGGAGGTCGCTGCCCTTCATGCTCCAGTTAAAGAAATCAGACATCTTCCTCCCCCACTCGATCAGGGAGCTAAGAGTGCCTGCCCCAATCCCCTTCTCCCCCAATCCCAGAGTATCCCTGACGACAAGGTGAAGGGTGTGTGTGGCACATGGTGAAGCCCCCCTCGTGTACTGCCCTCAATATGTTGGCTGCATTGTCTGTCACCATGCACCCCTTGGTGGAGGATGCGCCTGGCATGGCCCACTCCCTCACCATGGTGGTCAGGGCTGACTCGATGTTCCGAGCGGTGTGTGGCTGTCCATTACTTCTACCTGAAGCAGGGCCCACCTATACCCTGCTTCGGGACCCCTCCTACCACTGCCAAACACTGCTTCTGGGTCCTGCCACCAGTGTGCTGTCTCTGCCAGGTAGGCATGCTGCGCATTCCTGCTCGACCACAGGTCTGTGGTGAAGTGGACGGTGGCACCCCCCCAGCCCCTGCCAACTGCTCCCTCACCTGCTCCTTTAAAGCCCAGGACAGGGCTGGTACCATCTGCTGACTCAGGGTGGTGTGCGAGGCCAGCTTAAACTGGGGGGCCAGGAACCCAATCAGGTGCTTAAACCCCATGTCTAGGGATGGGCGAACGCGGTTTGGAAGTTCGGAGTTCGGACCAAACTCGACCAGTTCAGTCGACTGAACTGAACTTCTGAACTGAACTCGATTTTCGAACCAAACCGAATTTCCAAACTCGGCTCTATTCGTCCATCCCTAAAAGGTAATATTCCATTTAGTTCAATGGGGTTTGAATTTCTGAGCTTTGTTCGGAAGTTTGAAGTTTGGACCGAACTCGAATAGCTTGGTCGACCGAACCGAACTTCCGAACTGAACCGAATTTCCCAACCGAACCAAATTTCTGAACTCAGTTCTGTTCGCCCATCCCTACCCATGTCCCTGACCACCAAGAAGGGATGCCCATCCAGCACTATCATTTCCCCCAACATGTGCGTGGCTTTCAGTTGGGACAGAGTGATTTGGGGAGCCAGAGCACTGGCCACGCTGCCCTTCACGTCCTGCAGCTGCCGAAGGACTTGGCAGTTGCCCCCACCCCAGCTCCTCCATGGTGCGTTGCTGCTGCTGTTGCTACTGCTGCTGCTGTGCCCTAGCAGCGATACCGTTCCTGCTGCTAGAGACAGCTGTTAGAGCAGGACGCTTTCCCACTGATGGAGGTGGACAACTGGCCGCTGCAGTCAGGAACCCGCTGGCATCCACTGCCCCTGCCTGCCCACTTAGCAGCACAGTGCTGTGGCATCCCATGAGGTGCCTTGCCATGGCACTTGTGCCAAGGTTGGTAAGCTCCTACCCACGCTTCACAGCCTTCTGGCACAAAGTGCCCAGACGGAGGATTTTTTGCCCCCTCCTGCCTTCGGGCCCTCAGCGGGTGACGTACCACTGGCAGCGCTGCTGGGAGGGGCAGAACCTGGTGGTGACATAGCTCTCAGAGGGACAGCCATCGCCTCAGTACCAGACATCTCCTCCGCAGGACTAGTGTCTGCCTCGCTGTCCCCAATATGGGAGCACATTCCCACATTCTGCAGACCAGTGCTTTTTTCTTTTCCCCGCATATTACCTTGATGTGTGAAAGACTCTATGCGCTTCTTTAACCATGCTTGTGTTTGTTTTTAAAGCACATTGCAAGCAATTAAAATCTACCTTTACAATAGTGGGTTTGAAATGACCCGCATAACTCCTCTTGTCAGAATTTTGGGGCTAGTCAGTATCATGTCAGGTACACAGCGCCCTGCTTCCCCGGCTCTTGACTCCGGTCCTCTCCCTTTTCCATGAGCTGAGAGTCAGAGAAGTGGGGTGCTGTGTACCTGACATGATACTGAGGGTAGAGAGAAAGAACACAGGGAGGGATAAAAAATGAAAACAAACCTAAATCTATCTAATCTAATCTAAATAAATGAAACTATGTAGGTATTGGTAAATGTATGGAAATGGGTGAAATAGGAGGAGGATGGCAAGGATTAGGAGGTACACAAACTGCTGGGAGAGGGAGACTTCTGAAAACGTCTGCTGACAGGATCAGTGGCTAGCTCAGAAGGAGTTGGAAGGGGGGAGGGCAATGACTTTTGTTACTTTCTGTGCCCGCTTTACCACAAGCCTCATTGGCTCCGTGCAGCCTAGCCCATGGCCAATCACAGACTGCGAAGCCAGTGGTCTGAGGAAAAGAGGGATGGTGATTGGGCAGGATGTTTGCTAGTCCAAGCCTCTGTGGCACCAGGAAGTCTGCTCCTAAGCTGCGCCCTGGGCCTTCCAGTCCCGTTTTTCCCACCTGAATGTGCCCGAACAGGGCTGAACACAGCCGAAATGTTCGGGGCTTCAGGGGTTCGACCATTCGGTTCGGCCATCTGAACAGCCCGAGTTCAGGCCAAAC
Source organism: Sphenodon punctatus (assembly GCA_003113815.1). NCBI lineage: Eukaryota > Metazoa > Chordata > Lepidosauria > Sphenodontia > Sphenodontidae > Sphenodon > Sphenodon punctatus. Next base: position 972,140 of record QEPC01012897.1, on the reverse strand, counting down.
ACCAAACAGACGAACTGTGTTAGCACATCCCTAGGTATCACCTGCTCATTACTTCATGTGCTGCCAGATGTTCACCCACCTCTGCCGTGGGATGGGCAGGCAGCTTCTGCAGGATGCGTGAGTCAGAGAAGGTCGGTGATGCAGCCCAGAAAAAGGCCCAACCACCCAGGATAAACTGATTTTACATGCCCCCTCCCTTCTGTTAGACCCTGTCCAGGCAGGATGAGATCCACGAGGACCAGCGTGCTGAAGCCAAAAAGCTTAGACCAGTCAGTGGAGCAACTGCACCCTGATGTCCCTCCACATGAGACAGCCTCAGAACTCTTAAAGGCAGGGCCCCAATTGTTCCGCGGAATTTTTAAAAAAATTCTGCGNCCCTCCTGCCACTGTTAAACACTGACTCTGGGTCCTGACTCCAGTGTGCCGTCACTGCCAGGTAGACATTCTGTGCATTCCTACTCGACCACAGGTCTGTGGTGAAGTGGACGGTGGCACCCCCCCACCCTTGCCAGCTGCTCCCCCACCCGTTCTTTTAAACCTGGGTCCTGACTCCAGTGTGCCGTCACTGCCAGGTAGACATGCTGCGCATTCCTGCTCGACCACAGGTCTGTGGTGAAGTGGACGGTGGCACCCCCCCAGCCCCTGCCAACTGCTCCCTCACCTGCTCCTTTAAAGCCCAGGACAGGGCTGGTACCATCTGCTGACTCAGGGTGGTGTGCGAGGCCAGCTTAAACTGGGGGGCCAGGAACCCAATCAGGTGCTTAAACCCCATGTCTAGGGATGGGCGAACGCGGTTTGGAAGTTCGGAGTTCGGACCAAACTCGACCAGTTCAGTCGACTGAACTGAACTTCTGAACTGAACTCGATTTTCGAACCAAACCGAATTTCCAAACTCGGCTCTATTCGTCCATCCCTAAAAGGTAATATTCCATTTAGTTCAATGGGGTTTGAATTTCTGAGCTTTGTTCGGAAGTTTGAAGTTTGGACCGAACTCGAATAGCTTGGTCGACCGAACCGAACTTCCGAACTGAACCGAATTTCCCAACCGAACCAAATTTCTGAACTCAGTTCTGTTCGCCCATCCCTACCCATGTCCCTGACCACCAAGAAGGGATGCCCATCCAGCACTATCATTTCCCCCAACATGTGCGTGGCTTTCAGTTGGGACAGAGTGATTTGGGGAGCCAGAGCACTGGCCACGCTGCCCTTCACGTCCTGCAGCTGCCGAAGGACTTGGCAGTTGCCCCCACCCCAGCTCCTCCATGGTGCGTTGCTGCTGCTGTTGCTACTGCTGCTGCTGTGCCCTAGCAGCGATACCGTTCCTGCTGCTAGAGACAGCTGTTAGAGCAGGACGCTTTCCCACTGATGGAGGTGGACAACTGGCCGCTGCAGTCAGGAACCCGCTGGCATCCACTGCCCCTGCCTGCCCACTTAGCAGCACAGTGCTGTGGCATCCCATGAGGTGCCTTGCCATGGCACTTGTGCCAAGGTTGGTAAGCTCCTACCCACGCTTCACAGCCTTCTGGCACAAAGTGCCCAGACGGAGGATTTTTTGCCCCCTCCTGCCTTCGGGCCCTCAGCGGGTGACGTACCACTGGCAGCGCTGCTGGGAGGGGCAGAACCTGGTGGTGACATAGCTCTCAGAGGGACAGCCATCGCCTCAGTACCAGACATCTCCTCCGCAGGACTAGTGTCTGCCTCGCTGTCCCCAATATGGGAGCACATTCCCACATTCTGCAGACCAGTGCTTTTTTCTTTTCCCCGCATATTACCTTGATGTGTGAAAGACTCTATGCGCTTCTTTAACCATGCTTGTGTTTGTTTTTAAAGCACATTGCAAGCAATTAAAATCTACCTTTACAATAGTGGGTTTGAAATGACCCGCATAACTCCTCTTGTCAGAATTTTGGGGCTAGTCAGTATCATGTCAGGTACACAGCGCCCTGCTTCCCCGGCTCTTGACTCCGGTCCTCTCCCTTTTCCATGAGCTGAGAGTCAGAGAAGTGGGGTGCTGTGTACCTGACATGATACTGAGGGTAGAGAGAAAGAACACAGGGAGGGATAAAAAATGAAAACAAACCTAAATCTATCTAATCTAATCTAAATAAATGAAACTATGTAGGTATTGGTAAATGTATGGAAATGGGTGAAATAGGAGGAGGATGGCAAGGATTAGGAGGTACACAAACTGCTGGGAGAGGGAGACTTCTGAAAACGTCTGCTGACAGGATCAGTGGCTAGCTCAGAAGGAGTTGGAAGGGGGGAGGGCAATGACTTTTGTTACTTTCTGTGCCCGCTTTACCACAAGCCTCATTGGCTCCGTGCAGCCTAGCCCATGGCCAATCACAGACTGCGAAGCCAGTGGTCTGAGGAAAAGAGGGATGGTGATTGGGCAGGATGTTTGCTAGTCCAAGCCTCTGTGGCACCAGGAAGTCTGCTCCTAAGCTGCGCCCTGGGCCTTCCAGTCCCGTTTTTCCCACCTGAATGTGCCCGAACAGGGCTGAACACAGCCGAAATGTTCGGGGCTTCAGGGGTTCGACCATTCGGTTCGGCCATCTGAACAGCCCGAGTTCAGGCCAAACACCAAACAGACGAACTGTGTTAGCACATCCCTAGGTATCACCTGCTCATTACTTCATGTGCTGCCAGATGTTCACCCACCTCTGCCGTGGGATGGGCAGGCAGCTTCTGCAGGATGCGTGAGTCAGAGAAGGTCGGTGATGCAGCCCAGAAAAAGGCCCAACCACCCAGGATAAACTGATTTTACATGCCCCCTCCCTTCTGTTAGACCCTGTCCAGGCAGGATGAGATCCACGAGGACCAGCGTGCTGAAGCCAAAAAGCTTAGACCAGTCAGTGGAGCAACTGCACCCTGATGTCCCTCCACATGAGACAGCCTCAGAACTCTTAAAGGCAGGGCCCCAATTGTTCCGCGGAATTTTTAAAAAAATTCTGCGGGAGTTAGGGCCCAATTCTGCGCCTCGGCGCGATTTACCATGCGGGGGGGGGGGGTTNGGTTTGCCCACAGCCTCGTCTGCTCCCAGGTCCAACAGTACCACTGAGTCACGGATAGCATAGCTGCTACAGAGTGATGGGGCAGCTGCACCCCTGCTCTCTCCTCTTGAAGCAGTTTTACCGATCGTCACTGTGGAGCAGCTGCAAGAGAATAGCATTTTTTCTGGTGGAAAGGGGGGTGTTATAGAGCCACTTCCTCATCACCTGCTGTCAGCACTCTACCCTTAATTAACATCTTCCCCATGCCCCCTTGGTCCCTTATCAAGTGATCTCTCTCTCATCTCTCAGCCTGACACTGTTGCCAAGCACCTCCTCTGGCTGGTTGAAGCTTTCATCTTGGAACCCCGATCCTGTTCCTCTCTTCTGGGATTCAGCTAGAGGCTACAGCCGCCCTAGTCATGCCCCAGCTTTCATCTCAGGACCCCATCCTACTCTTCCCAGTCCCATGTCAATATCCTCCACCACTCCTCAGCTCCAGTGTTTGTATTCAAGCCAGAATCAGGGTCCCGAGATGAAAGGCTAGAGGGCGCTTTGGTGTCAACCTGATAAACTTATCAGGTGAGCTCTCGCTCATCTCCTGGCCTGACACCAACTGCAAAGTGCCTCCCTCTCTGACCGACTGCAGTTTTCATCTCAGGACCCTGATCCCGGCTTGAATGCAAACAGATGTACACGGTGTGCAGGGTTTGGGATTGATCTCAAATATTCTAGAATAAAAAACCCTTCTGTTTAAGAGAGGAGTTAAGGCAAATTCAATTCAGTTAACAAATTCAATTCACAAATTCAATCCTGTTCCAAAAACATGAAAATTGTAGGTTAAGGCTCCCACCTTAACTTCCCCACCAATCAGTAAAGACATTGGGTGTAAACAGATGAACGGCAGCTCCAGAGGTACCTTTGGATGACTCCTTAATCCCTGGATTTACCAGTCCATGTGTAGGGCGCCAGCCAGATGTGCACCACAGAGCAGGCTGGAGCTCTTCCGAGGCAGCCCAGCATGGAGTGCTATGCAAGATCCAGGAGCATGCCATGCTGAGCAGGCCAGCCAAACTATGGCTGAAGTGGCAACTCCTTTTTCCATGCCAATATTTCATTCCACCATTTCGGAATTGTCTGTGACTTTCCACAGCTTTTCAGCTGGCATTTCGCGAATTCCGCGCCCTTTGTTTTGCAACATCGGAATTAGCAGAATTATCGGAAAGTGTCAGAATAATCTTGGAAAGTGTCAGAAGAAACACTGTTTCGCTACTTTCACACCATGACCGCATGTCGGAAAGTGCCTGCGGAAATTGCGGAATATCACAGACAAAAGTAGCAGAATGAATGTCTCTATCGCACCACGCTGGTCGTTGTGGAAGAGCTCTTTCCATCAGAAACAGTTACCATGGCAGCTTGCCATTTCAGTCCTAAGCCAAACCTGGGGCTACAGCCAAACACAACACTGCTGCCTGTCTTGGGGGGACCCACAGTGCACCTCTGTGCCCGTCCAACTGTTGCTGTGTTCAGCAGCAAGGAGTCCTGGGTGCAAGCCTAGAGCATCAGGTGAGCACCCGTAAATCTATGGTGCTTGGAAATGGGGCACCATGCAGTTGGACTATGGTCTGGGAACACTGCTGGCCCAGCTGATGTGGTCTCAGGCAGAACTGGTAACTAGTGTCCATGGGGGTGGGCCCTCAAAGCAGCACTGGGCTCCGACAGGTTCCCCATCCATCTGAAAACACCCATTGTACAGTCTCTCATCTTGTGCTTGCTTACAACTTAGGCTCCATGCACCCACACTTTGCTTTGGTCTTTCAACCCCAATTCTCTTCCTTTGCAGGTTGGGGACAACACTGAAGCTAGAGACAGCAAGCTTCTCCTCGCCCAGTATCATGGACTTGATCCCTATCTCTACTGCAGCCACAATTTCTCCTTCATTTATAGCTCCCCTCTCAAGCAGAAGCTGTCCCACAAACCTTTTTCCTGACTATACATCACCCATCTTTCAGAGTTGCCCCCCCATGTGTACCCCCTCAGCATCTGTTGCCTCCTCCCCATAAATACATTGCTCCCCATCCCTGGCTAACTCTGAACCTTCCCTGCCTCCTATATATGCCCTTCTGACATCTGGCTGCCCATTGACCATACACACACTGCTCCCCACCCCTGGCTGCCTCAAGGCTTGTCTGCCCGTACTAGAGCTGAAAGAGGGTACCTGAAAAAATAGTCATCCTATCGAATTTGGGGTGCCCAGATCGACCTGATTGGTTTCAGGCACCAACCTGGAAAGAGCTACCCACGCACACCCCAGGCTGACTTACCCACCTGTCTGCACCGCTGCTCCTTCGACCACTGCTCATGCAGCTCCTTCCAGTCCAGCCCACTGCTCAGCTGAGCCAGGTGGCATTTCACAGCCCCCAGAATGGGTGTGTGTGCAGGGCCACAGACACAGCAGGAGCAGCAGTGCAGTTTGACAGGAGAGTCAGCTGGGGAGTGTGCAGGGGCAGAAGCTTCCTGGTTCATCCGCCTGGCTGTGCCGCTGCTCCCACTGTTCCTCCAGCCACTGCTCACGGTGCTCCTCCCCACCCAGTCTGCTGCTCAGCTGAGCTGGTCAGCATGCCACAGTCCCCATAGCAGGAATGCGGATGAGTTGCATGCACCAGAAGAGACCTGAGGTATAATGGGGACTGTGGCGCACTGCCCGGCTCAGTTTAGCAGGGGGCTGGACTGGGAAAAGCAACAGGAGCAGAGATGCAGCCAGGAAGCTGAGTCAGTCTGGTGAGCGTGTGGAAGCAGGAGCTTCCTGGGATGTCCTATAAAGTCCAGGAAATAGGTGTATTTTTGGACATCTGTGCACCCAGTGGGTACCAAGTAAACCTGTCAGGTGCCCACTGGGGTGCTCAAAAATGTGGGTTTTACCCACAGGTAGAAAATGCGCTATCCGATGCACTCCTAGTCAGTAAACATCTTGTAGCCATCAACTTTGTTCCCCCTGTTTGCAGCCTCTAATACATCGATGTCCCATTGTCCCCAACCTAACTCAAAGCACATACAAAAAACATATATACACTTTGCCCCCACCCCTAGCTGTCCCCCAAACTTTGTCCCTGAATAAACACCCACCCATCTCTCCAGATTGTCTCTCAATCTACACCCCTCCCAACAACTGACTGTTCATTGTCAATACATACAGTTCCCTCATCCTTGCCTGCCCCCCCCCCACATGCATACATATGACCTAGAGAGTTTACACACATAGGACCTGCTTTGGCATGGGTAGCCCCTATTTCAAACTTCAGAGTGAGAGAGTCGCCCCTCTCTCAAACGTCAGCAGCTACCAGGGTTAGATGCTGTTTTTACTGAGGAATACTGAGGAATCACAGCTCCACCTCACCGCACATGCGTGACATGACTTCACAAACTCACTGTGCCCTGGATAACATGGGAACCATAAAATGTCCTAACTTTAATACTACATGAAAAATTCTCAAAATCGAAACTTAGGCAAGCACTAGAATGCACACTTCAATTTTTGACACCTCTACACGTCCAGACAAATAACTTTAAACACACTTTTCTCTGTCAACATAAAAAACAGAAAACAAACGTTGTCCCCAATTTTCAAACTCTTATAACTTAGCTGTTTCTCAGTTGATCCTTCTGAAATTTGAACATCATCTACCCCTCATCGAAGTGATCCTTCCTATAAAATTTCAGTGATAGGATCTCATAACATGTAGAATTTTCATGATTTTAACTGAGAGTACAAACTGCCTTAACGATAGAGCCACTCGCACAGCTCTGTAATTAGTTTTTACCCAAACTGCCATTTTCACTCCAGGTAGGATATACTTGTTTCTACACGTCAGTCAAGCATAAGGCCTGTGATGATTTGGTGGTTAAAGGGAGCTGATTTGTGTATCATTAGCTGATGTGAAAATTGACTATTGTCATTGTTGTCAATTGTGTAATTTACATATGGGGATATGGCTTCCTGTAAATGTGTCTGTAGGTCGTGATTAAGCATCATTTTGTAGATTGAAAAAATAAACTCATTTCTCATTCCAAATTTGCTAGTGCTGCGCTGGTCTTTAACTTCTTCAATACTTCTTCCATGTGGCATTAATCAGCTTCCAACATCCAGCCTTGAAACATCTCAGTTATCTGCAAGTCAATCTTGATGCAAAATAATTTGCCTTACAGCAACCAGAAAGCAGCAAACACACTGTAATTCAAGGCATAAAGAGTCAGTATTTGTTCTTTTGCTCTTAAGAAATGTCGCCAACCAAAAAATTAGAAAGCAGCTCTGAAAAAAAACAAGAACATCCTTGAGTTTTTCATTACTCCAGAGCTTCAAACACTTTTTATTGTCATCACTGTTTTGATATACATTCATTTCAAAGACTCAAAGGTGATGGTCCAGAGACTGCAGCTGGTGCAGAATGTGGCAACCCACCTAGGGCTGTAGCGGAATATCGCAGCGGTAGCTATTTCCGACGGAAACAGTGTTTCCGCAATTAGTGGAACGGCATGGCAGAGGCTTTCATTCCGCGGTTTCATTCCGCGGTTCCGCGGTTCCGCTTATTTAATTTCGCAACTTAGTGGAATCGTGGAAACATGACATTTTTGCTTTTTCCGCAATTCCGCCAGTGCCACAAAATAGCGGAATAGCAGCTTTCCGCAATTTTTCCGCAATTTTTCCGCAATTCCGCGATTTTCAGAATTCTGGCGGAATTAGTGGAATATCCGCAGAAAAGTCACAGTGTGGCGCGGGCAATTCCGAAATGGCGGAACGGAATCGCGGCGCGGTAAAAGCTGCTGTCGCATCAGCCCTAAACCCACCTCCTCATGGGGACGGGTCAGCGTGAACACATTACCTCAGTGCTCCGTTCTCTGCACTGGCTGCCTATATTCTTCCAGGCCTGATTTCAAGGTGTTGGGTTTTACCTATAAAGTCCTAAACAGTCTGGGCCCCACCTACCTTTGGGACCGTCTCACTCCTCAGACCCTGGAGCAGTCCCTGCGGTCTGCCAGGGGCACCCTTCTGGAGGTCCTCTGGGTATCCTGGGGGCAACTCTGGAGAGGGCATTCTCCATGGCTGACCCATAGTCCTGATTGGCCCCGGACCTCTCTTCCATTCAATGCAAATGCAAGACCTGGCTGTTCCACCAGGCTTTTGGTAAGGGTAGGTTAGGGTGGTTGGGTTTGATCTAAGACATCCCCCATTTGGTTTTTAAATTTTTATTGTGTTAATACATTTATTATTTATTGTTTATTGTATTGTATGCTTTTTTGTTAGCTGCCTCGTGCTGCTTTTAGCAGGAGGATGGGGTAAAAATCTGTTAAATAAATAATTAAATTAAATTAAATTAAATTAAATTAAATAAATGTACCCTCCATACTCCACATACAGTAGGGTCTTGGAGGGATGACCTCTAATCCATGCAAATGCCAGGGAGGCAGTCTGAGGGAGTGAGTATGATGGGACAGGAGGAGAAGACTGAAGAAGTAAGTGTGTTGGGAGAAGACAGGAAGGATGAAGGTGAGTATGGGTAGGAGGAGAAGAGGGATGAAAGGTATAGCCTCATAATCTATAGGTGATGTTGGGCATAAAGCAACTTTAAGCACATGCTTATAAATTAATGGACTTTATTCTTGAGAGCCGTTCAGTTCTCCCTTGCTAATTCCACAAAATAGTATCAGTGTGTATCTCAGTTTGCTCTGAAAAATGTACATGACTAATCTTATGCATGGTGGGGAGCAGTGAATCTGAACCCTAGTTAACACAGGAATAATCCTGGTTAGGGTTGGATACTGGTTCCACTGAAGTCAAATAAGTTCTTTTATCCATTTCAACAAGAGTCAAAAGGCTGTGTAGCTACCTGTTGTATACCAGTGTACCAGGAGATAGAGATGTAAATTAAATAGATGCCATAGGCTTATTAAGTTAATATAAGCCAACTTCTTCTTGCCCTGGACAGCAAACCGCAGACTACCTGATCCAAAGATTTCACTTTGAAAATTGTGGGTGAAAACAAATGAGACAGTAGCTCGTATTAGTCCAGGTATCACTAGGGATTTGCAAACAGAACGGAGTTTTGATGTTCGGCCATTCGGTCCGAAAACTCAGTTCAGGTTCATGGGTTCGGTCCCGCGGAGATCTGACCACCCTGAACATTCTGAAAGTTCGGCCATGGCAGAAGCTTGGGGCACTCCAGGGGTACCTGTGGGGGCATGGCAGGCCATTGGCACAGCAGCAGCAGAGACTGGGAAGGCTTGGGATTTGGCACCCCGGGTTGTCAAGGCAGGCAGGCTGAACGCAACGCCCCTGGCATTGGGAGGGAGGGACAGCACCTCAGCACAGCAGCAGTAGTCCAGATTGAGGAGGAGCCCCATCCCAAGACTGCCCCTGGCATGGGATGGTGTGTGCCTCTGAACCATCAATCCTTGTCCAGGGACAGCTCGGGGAATCCCAGCAGTGGAAGGTTCACCTTGATGAACAACAAATGCTCCACCAACTTGGCCCCCAGTCTCAGGCGGTGCAGGGAGCAAATGTCCCCCACCATGGAGAACACCCGCTCACTGGGGACACTGGTTGGTGGGCAGGACAATATACCCTTGGCCACTTTCGACAGGGCCGACCACATGTTGGCCTTGCCGGCTCAGTAGGCCAAGGGATCACTGCTGGGATCGATGCATGGCTCCTACTCCAGGTAGGTCTCCATGGCTGCTGAGCTGCCGTCATATTCCCTCCGGTAGCTCTGGCTGGACACCACCTCCACCACTACCCTCAGCCATGCTGCTTGACCTATTGTGGAGGACCCCATGCTCCCCAGAGTGGCCTGAACATAGGAGCTGCTGCTGCTGGCAATAGGGGTGTTGCTGCTGTTCATCCTGCTGCTGGTGCTGCTACCTAGGGCTGGGGGCAGGGATAGACTCCACCAGCTGAAAGGGGTGGCTGCACTCACTCCCACTATCCCCAGGGGCATCCTTCTGCATATCCGGCTCTGCCTGCCAGACCCTATCAACCAGCTCACCCTTGCTATGCTCGGCCTGCTTTGCCCGGAGGAGGTCGCTGCCCTTCATGCTCCAGTTAAAGAAATCAGACATCTTCCTCCCCCACTCGATCAGGGAGCTAAGAGTGCCTGCCCCAATCCCCTTCTCCCCCAATCCCAGAGTATCCCTGACGACAAGGTGAAGGGTGTGTGTGGCACATGGTGAAGCCCCCCTCGTGTACTGCCCTCAATATGTTGGCTGCATTGTCTGTCACCATGCACCCCTTGGTGGAGGATGCGCCTGGCATGGCCCACTCCCTCACCATGGTGGTCAGGGCTGACTCGATGTTCCGAGCGGTGTGTGGCTGTCCATTACTTCTACCTGAAGCAGGGCCCACCTATACCCTGCTTCGGGACCCCTCCTACCACTGCCAAACACTGCTTCTGGGTCCTGCCACCAGTGTGCTGTCTCTGCCAGGTAGGCATGCTGCGCATTCCTGCTCGACCACAGGTCTGTGGTGAAGTGGACGGTGGCACCCCCCCAGCCCCTGCCAACTGCTCCCTCACCTGCTCCTTTAAAGCCCAGGACAGGGCTGGTACCATCTGCTGACTCAGGGTGGTGTGCGAGGCCAGCTTAAACTGGGGGGCCAGGAACCCAATCAGGTGCTTAAACCCCATGTCTAGGGATGGGCGAACGCGGTTTGGAAGTTCGGAGTTCGGACCAAACTCGACCAGTTCAGTCGACTGAACTGAACTTCTGAACTGAACTCGATTTTCGAACCAAACCGAATTTCCAAACTCGGCTCTATTCGTCCATCCCTAAAAGGTAATATTCCATTTAGTTCAATGGGGTTTGAATTTCTGAGCTTTGTTCGGAAGTTTGAAGTTTGGACCGAACTCGAATAGCTTGGTCGACCGAACCGAACTTCCGAACTGAACCGAATTTCCCAACCGAACCAAATTTCTGAACTCAGTTCTGTTCGCCCATCCCTACCCATGTCCCTGACCACCAAGAAGGGATGCCCATCCAGCACTATCATTTCCCCCAACATGTGCGTGGCTTTCAGTTGGGACAGAGTGATTTGGGGAGCCAGAGCACTGGCCACGCTGCCCTTCACGTCCTGCAGCTGCCGAAGGACTTGGCAGTTGCCCCCACCCCAGCTCCTCCATGGTGCGTTGCTGCTGCTGTTGCTACTGCTGCTGCTGTGCCCTAGCAGCGATACCGTTCCTGCTGCTAGAGACAGCTGTTAGAGCAGGACGCTTTCCCACTGATGGAGGTGGACAACTGGCCGCTGCAGTCAGGAACCCGCTGGCATCCACTGCCCCTGCCTGCCCGCTTAGCAGCACAGTGCTGTGGCATCCCATGAGGTGCCTTGCCATGGCACTTGTGCCAAGGTTGGTAAGCTCCTACCCACGCTTCACAGCCTTCTGGCACAAAGTGCCCAGACGGAGGATTTTTTGCCCCCTCCTGCCTTCGGGCCCTCAGCGGGTGACGTACCACTGGCAGCGCTGCTGGGAGGGGCAGAACCTGGTGGTGACATAGCTCTCAGAGGGACAGCCATCGCCTCAGTACCAGACATCTCCTCCGCAGGACTAGTGTCTGCCTCGCTGTCCCCAATATGGGAGCACATTCCCACATTCTGCAGACCAGTGCTTTTTTCTTTTCCCCGCATATTACCTTGATGTGTGAAAGACTCTATGCGCTTCTTTAACCATGCTTGTGTTTGTTTTTAAAGCACATTGCAAGCAATTAAAATCTACCTTTACAATAGTGGGTTTGAAATGACCCGCATAACTCCTCTTGTCAGAATTTTGGGGCTAGTCAGTATCATGTCAGGTACACAGCGCCCTGCTTCCCCGGCTCTTGACTCCGGTCCTCTCCCTTTTCCATGAGCTGAGAGTCAGAGAAGTGGGGTGCTGTGTACCTGACATGATACTGAGGGTAGAGAGAAAGAACACAGGGAGGGATAAAAAATGAAAACAAACCTAAATCTATCTAATCTAATCTAAATAAATGAAACTATGTAGGTATTGGTAAATGTATGGAAATGGGTGAAATAGGAGGAGGATGGCAAGGATTAGGAGGTACACAAACTGCTGGGAGAGGGAGACTTCTGAAAACGTCTGCTGACAGGATCAGTGGCTAGCTCAGAAGGAGTTGGAAGGGGGGAGGGCAATGACTTTTGTTACTTTCTGTGCCCGCTTTACCACAAGCCTCATTGGCTCCGTGCAGCCTAGCCCATGGCCAATCACAGACTGCGAAGCCAGTGGTCTGAGGAAAAGAGGGATGGTGATTGGGCAGGATGTTTGCTAGTCCAAGCCTCTGTGGCACCAGGAAGTCTGCTCCTAAGCTGCGCCCTGGGCCTTCCAGTCCCGTTTTTCCCACCTGAATGTGCCCGAACAGGGCTGAACACAGCCGAAATGTTCGGGGCTTCAGGGGTTCGACCATTCGGTTCGGCCATCTGAACAGCCCGAGTTCAGGCCAAACACCAAACAGACGAACTGTGTTAGCACATCCCTAGGTATCACCTGCTCATTACTTCATGTGCTGCCAGATGTTCACCCACCTCTGCCGTGGGATGGGCAGGCAGCTTCTGCAGGATGCGTGAGTCAGAGAAGGTCGGTGATGCAGCCCAGAAAAAGGCCCAACCACCCAGGATAAACTGATTTTACATGCCCCCTCCCTTCTGTTAGACCCTGTCCAGGCAGGATGAGATCCACGAGGACCAGCGTGCTGAAGCCAAAAAGCTTAGACCAGTCAGTGGAGCAACTGCACCCTGATGTCCCTCCACATGAGACAGCCTCAGAACTCTTAAAGGCAGGGCCCCAATTGTTCCGCGGAATTTTTAAAAAAATTCTGCGGGAGTTAGGGCCCAATTCTGCGCCTCGGCGCGATTTACCATGCGGGGGGGGGGG
>QEPC01012897.1:939932-959057 GCA_003113815.1 Sphenodon punctatus | reverse complement strand
GCTCGTACTTCCTGGCCCCTCCCGACGGGGCCTCTCAGGGCGACGCAGCCGGATGATGTCATCCGGCTGCGTCGCCCTGAGAGGCCCCGTCGGGAGGGGCCAGGAAGTACGAGCAGGAAGTACGAGCGCGCTGGACGGAGCAGCTGCTGCTGCCGTCTCTGGTAAGTTAATTAATTATCTAAAGTGGGGGAGGCAAGGCCTGGCGGCTGGGGAGGCTGGGGAGGGGAAGCCCCGAGGGTTTTTTCATTCCCCTCCCCTCATGGAATCTCCTGCCCCACGTCCCCCAAGCGCAGGCTGGAAATTCTGCGCTGGGGTAAGCGGGGCAGGAGATTCCGCAGGGGGAGGGGAATTCCGCGGGAAATCTGCGAATCGCAGACCCACGTTTCCCTCTGGGCCCTGCTTAAAGGGAATCAGCAGCAAAGACATGACTGCATTGGGTGTCCCTAGTCTGGACATTAGCTCATGCCCAACACCCATCCCACAATGGAGCAAGAGCCAGCCGAAGTGGGAACCATGCAGCAGAAGGCTGGTCAGTCTAGCAAAGTAAATCAGTGCACCCAGCAGGGGTGTACATAAGGCACCCCTACATTTTTTGTTTTAGTTTCAATTTCATTTCCAAAACCCCTTCATTTTGAGGGTTTTCGTAAATGATCTTACTGTTTTTAAGGGTTTTTTAAAAAATTAAATTTAAAAAATAAAAATAAATCACTGAACATGCACAAAATGACTGCCAATCCATTCTGTGCATGTGGTGGAGCCCTTTCCCAAAATTGTGATGACACTGCCAGCACCACTTTGGGAAAGGATGCGCATGCACTGAATGATCTGGTGGTGGTTCTGCACATGCACAGGGTTTTTTATTTATTTATTTTTTATTCTTTATTTTTGAATGAAAATGGATCCGTTTTCATAACAATAGTTAAGAACATGGATGGCACTCCATTCATTTTTGTAACTAATAGAAAACATTACAGACTCACACCCCCATATGACAGAACTTCCAAGTAATGCTAGTCATCAAGATGGCTCTTATTCCTTACTGTGTTCACAAGTGGCTGGGATGGCAAGTGGGAGGAACCAGTGGAGCCCTGGGACACAGAGGACATGTGGGGATAGACACGACAAGTGGGTGGGATGGCACCATAGTGGAGTGGTAAGGGCTCACATGCCTAAAAGGCAGACATGGATGGTGGGACTGACAGTGGGCACCGAGGCAATAGGCACAATGGCCGGAGGCAAAACACTGGCCCAGCAAGGCAGGACAGTTGTGGACTGAACCAACGGCTGTCCTTTCCATCTCACTACAGATGCACTAGTGGGAGGGGAACTGGTATGGGTATGACCAACTCAGGGTGTCCAGTGGAACCAGGCCCTGCAGGCACAGACCCAGCAACTCAGGGAGGATCTGGTATGGGAGCTGCTGGACGAGACCACATGGCTGGTGGACAAGATCTGGGACACCATCCAGGGACTGGTTGAAGAGCACCAAAGGTTCCTGCAGCAGTGCACCACCCAGCACAGGGACCTCACCAATGAGGCCCGTAGAGAACACTGGCTGGAGAGAGATGGCAATGGGACCGCCACATGTGGCAGATGCAGGACTGCCAAAGCACCCTGGAGAGGGAGAGCCATAGGCTGCACAACATCATGCAGCAGTTCCTCATGATGCAGCACACCCTTCTTCACCACGTGGTCACTGCCAGTGCTGCAATAACTGCCACTCTGGAGCAGAATCTAGTTGCAAACCTCCCCCTGGAGCTCTCACCACTGCCTTAACGAGAGGGTGATTGGGTGAGTCTCCGATTTTGTTCGCGGGGGTTGTAGCATTGGAAGGGCTCCCATATGAGGAGAGGCTTGGTAGGTTGGGGCTCTTCAGTTTGGAGAAGAGACGACTGAGAGGAGATATGATAAAGGTCTATACAATTATGAATAATGTGGAACTAATAAACAAGGAACAGTTAAATATTTACCCTCTCAGCTAGTACTAGAACTAGGGGACACTCCATGAAACTGATGGGTGGCAAGTTTAAAACAAATAAAAGAAAATATTTTTTTTTCACTCAGCGTATAATTGGGTTGTGGACTCTACTGCCAGAGGCTGTGGTAAGGTACTATAGCTGAGGTTAAAAGAGGTTTGGACAAGTTTCTGGAAGATAGGTCCATTAGCAGCTATTAACCAGACAGGATCAGGGAACATGACAGGAGCTGAGGGGAAACAATAAGGAATAGATCCCCCATTGTGACCCCATTGTGATCCCCCAGAGCCGGTTTGCGAGCTTATGCCATAGCTATGTGGACAGCAAAGGAGTTCTTTGCTGCCGCATAGCAGCCGCAAAATCCCGTCCAGCGGAGCTTTTCCGGGTGGTGCAGGGGCTGGTCAGTCTGGCCTCCCTTCACCTGTGAGTAGAGTCATCTAAGATCCGTTGTGACATGTTTGTGGATTATTTTGTAGAGAAAATCACTCGTATTCACCAGGACTTCGACACTGCAATTGATATACATGAGGAACTGGAGGTTATGAAAGCCCCATCTTGTCCAATTGTATGGGATCAATTTCAGTCAGTGACACCCGCCGATGTGGTCAATGTTCTTGGAGCTGTTAGGGTCACCTCTTGTGAGTTAGATCCATGCCCATCTTGGCTAATTAAATCTTGCCGGGAGACAATGGGTCCATTTCTGGCTAGGGTGGTCAACGCCTCCCTTCAGGAGGGCAGAGTGCCAGTCTGTCTCAAGGAGGCGGTGCTGTGGCCTCTGCTCAAGAAACCATCACTTGATGTTGACTCCCTCCGCCAGCTATCGGTCTGTCTCCAACCATCCCTTTTTAGGGAAGGTTATCGAACGGGCTGTGGCCCAGCAGCTGCAGGGGCATCCTGATCACATCAGTTTTATTGATCCCTCTGTCAGGATTTTGACTGGGTCATGGCACCACCACCAAGACTGCACTTGTGGCTTTGATGGATGATCTGCGCCAGGAATGGAAATGGGGTCATTTGACCCCATTGATCCTATTAGATCTATCGGCTGCATTTGATACTGTTGACCACGAGATGTTGGTGACGCACCTCTCGGACTGTACGGGGTGGGGAGGGGACAGGACTGTTCGAGAATGGTTCTGCTCATTCCTGACTGGAAGAACTCAGCGAGTGGTGCTCAGGGAATATTTTTCATCATACCAGGACCTCTCATGTGGAGTCCTGCAGGGTTCTGTTTTGTCCCCTCTCCTGTTCAGCGTGTACATTCAGCCACTCGGCGAGGTGATCAGGAGGTTTGGCGTGCGGTGTCACCAATATGCTGATGACACCCAGCTATACCTCTCTTTTTCAACAGATCCAGGCCTGGCAGTCTCAGTGCTTACCCATGGCAGTCTGATGGCTGTGGGGGACTGGATGAGGGCAAACCGACTGAGGCTGAATCCTGACAAGACGGAGGTGATGTTGGTGGGTAAGTTGATGGAGATGGTGGCCCCTGTCATTGATGGGGTCTGTCCTCCATTGGTTTCCCAGGTTTGAAGTCTGGGGGTGCTCTTCGATGCGCAGCTCTGCCTGGATAGCCAGGTGGAGGCTTTGGCGAGGAGTGCTTTTTGTCAATTACACCTGGTGCAACAGCTCCAGCCATATATCTCAGACTCTGACCTGGCCACCGTTATCCATGCTTTCATCAACTCCAGGTTGGACTATTGTAACATGCTCTACGTGGCGCTACCCATGGTGACGGTTTGAAAGTTGCAGCTGGTGCAGAATGCGGCAGCCCAGCTTCTTGTGGTGTTGGACCGCTGGGAGCACATTACACTGGTGTTCCATTCTCTGCACTGGCTGCCAGTGGTTTTCCTGGCCCGATTCAAGGTCTTGGTATTGGCCTATAAAGCCCTAAATGGCCTAGACCCTACATATCTGTGGGACCGCCTCATGCCCCGGGCTTTGGAGCGGCCCCTGCAGTCATCTGGGGGCGCCTTGCTCGAGGTCCCCCAAGTCTTCCGGGGGGCCACACAGGAGAGGGCATTCTTGGTGGCTGCACCGTGACTGTGGAACTCCCGGCCAGTGGGGGCCCAACTGGCCCCTGATCTCCCCTCATTTCGATGAAGTTGTAAGACCTGACTGTTCTGCCAGGTGTTTAGTGAGGGAGATGGGAGATGAGTGGCGGTTTGGGTTTGAGTGAGGTGGGCGGGGGTGGGGGTGGGCATTTGGTACCTCCTTTTAAAGTTGCTATAAGTGTTTTTATATTTACATGATGTGAGCCGCCCTGAGCTGCCTATGGCAGGAGGGGTGGGATAATATTTTTTAAAATAAATAAATAATAATAATAATAAATAATAAGTAGCAACTTCACATCATGCCTCAGTAATGGTGCATAACTTGCTTATGTGGATAAACACCTTCATGACTCCAATGTATGTACAAATTTTTACAAGTTGGTATTGGTCGTGCGGCCTATATGCTAACACAAGCTGTCCCATATCTTCTTGGTTATGTGGTTCTTGGTGTAGTTGGTCTTCTCCCTATCCAGGGGCACTGGCACATGGTGGGCAATGAAAAGGGGGTACTTCAAGGTGGCACCATCCATCAGTCTTAAAGATGTTGTGCAAGATGCAGGCAGCTGTGAGCATCAGGGCCATCTCCACATTGGAGTCAGTCCATCCTGCGATGAATCACCAGTGTTGTTCAAGTACCCCAAACACCCATTCCACCAAACACTGGGAAACACTAAGCTTCCTGCTGGGGTGTGGACCATAGGGTAAAGAAATACAACGGGCCACCACATCCATGAGCACCCCAGTCATGGTGGTCTGCTAATGCCTGCAGGACCAGGGAATGGCACCCCTTCCGGTTGATGTACTCATCCCATTTATTAGGGTCGGTAAATAATGGTGATATATGTGCCAACGATTCCCCCGATGCAACTGGGGTACCTCCCCACCCAGAAGCCTTCCATCACCTCCTCAGGGTCGATTAATTGGACCACACTATTAAGCATCAGGGCCTCAGAGGCCTCAAAGAACTCCAGCAGGATGACAGCCACAGTGGATGTTCCCATGCTGAATTCCTGGGTAGGACTGAAACTGTCTTTTTTTCCCCCTTGATTCTTGTCAAGGATCAACCTTCTTGATGAGAATCGAGAAAAAAATGAAAATCAAGAAAAGCCCCAATTACAACAATTTCTCGCCAAGATTTTTTTCTCGATTTAAAAATAAATAAATAAAAAGAACTATGCATGTGCAAAATGCATGTGGTGGCACGACTGCATGGAAAAGCCCTTCATGCCCAGCACTGCCCCTAGGCTTGGTACTGTCTCCTCGGACGCCCACCATCCTTCAGAATCTGCTGCCCTAAGCTTTGCCTCTTGGGCCTCCCCTAATTCCATTCCTAGACAGGAAGGTCTGTAACCTGAGAGATGCTTTTTTAAAAAAAAAAAAATCCATGTTTCATGGCTAAAGTCAATTCCAATGCAGTCCCAAAGCAGAGATATTACATAGAGTTCCTTTATACTGGGAGTTCTGCAGAAGAGTTACATATAGTAACGAGGAAAATGGCAGGTGCTGCACTAAGGCCCGGTGATGAAATGGATTGAAAGGCTGCCAAGAAAAGGAATAATTACTAAAATGAATAAAAATTATATAATATTTAAGAACAAGTAATAGAGGAATTTTCCTCCTTTTCCCTATTTCTATCTTTCCCCCCAGCAGATATTTCCTATAAGTGGGAACACTATCATTGCCAGCTATATCCAGGCTATCCTCCGTCTCCTGGTCCAATGTAAAACCTGGACAACACTGGATTTGTTATTAACACAGGAGACCTCATGACTGGGGTTGTGGAATGGATCCTTCATAAACACACTGCAGTACCCTGGCAGCCTCTGAGCACATATCACCAATCCTAGCAGGTAGTGCAAGCATGAGTAGTATCCACTCAGAGGATTGTGCCCAGAAATCTGTCCACATTCATTGTGCAAGATCATCTATGAGGTTAGGAAAATATTCCAAAACAGCATGCACTAGACAGCTGATCTAACAAAATTTACTTATTGACCTACATTTGTCATTACATGCTTTATACTTCATATTGCTCAGGAGGGGACCCCCCCCCCTTCAAGCGTTTTCAGTACAAGAAAATATAAGGTTGTTATGCTGAACAACATGTGTGGATAATAAATCCAGCTGCCAAAAGCAAGCTTTCTAGGAAACTTAGGGTACTTTTTCCTGTGACAACATTCAGGAAAAATGTGCATTATTCAACAAGTCTTTCAGCACATTTGTCATCAATTGTTATGATTTCTCTGAAGTTTTGGTAATATCTCAAGTTTGCCCTCAAATATTCCTGTTCAATGAATTTTTGGATTACATTTTGATTTTTTTAAATTTATCATGAGAGCTGAACATTTTGAAAGTCAAGTAAGGTTGACATGCATAGTTCTTTTTAGTCCTCATAAAGCTAGAGCATTAATCTGGAAACGTATGACTATTTGAAAGGTGTCAAAGGTAGCAAAGTGTACTACACACCTTCATGAAATTGCTTTCCTATTTAATCTAGAACTGAAACAAGAAATCGCTAAAATGAGCAAACATGTCAAATCTGAATAATTCAAACTGAAATGAATGAAATGGGCACTAAGTAGTATTTGAGCACGCTTCATTCATTTTACTGGATTTTGAACTTTTCATTTTTCTTTCAGTTTGTGCATTTGGTCTGTCCATTCATTAAATTCCCTATGGGTCATTTTCTGATTGGGAGCAAAATATACAGCAATGTTCAGCAGTTTCATAAAGGTAACACTAGAGTAGAAATGAGTAATTGTCAAAATGAGCAAACCTGTAGAAGCTGAATGATCCAAACAGAAATGAACAAAACAGGCACTGAACAGCATTTGAGTGCTCTTTGTTCAATTTTCCCCATTTTTGTTTTGTGTGCTTTGTTTATTCTTTTCATTTGATCTGTTCGTTCTGTTCCTGAGAGGTCATTTGCTGTTTGTGTGTACAATGGACAGCAATGTACGGCGATTGCATAGCGATACCATGAAAAACTGGAAGTAACCAAAGTATGTAATACAAAAAGCACAGACAAAACCAAAAATGAATGAAAGCAAAAATGCACAAAACATCAGACCAAAACCAAGAACGAACAAAGAATCAAAATTGCAAAAATTGAGTTGCTCAAACACTACAACAAATGTCATTAGGTCAACTACAGCCTACACAAAATTGCAAAAAAATACCCACCAAAAACATTTACTCTACCACTTCTTTCATCTCTAGTATAGTGTAACAGGAAAGGCATGGGTGATTAAGAAAGTGCATATTTTATCATCCTCTCCTGTTATGTTGTGTTTGCTGCTTCAAGAGATGAGAAAGCCAGCTAAAAAAAAAAATAAGAACCTCCTTGAACTTTTCATTATTCTAGAGTTTCCCATGTCTTTTGCTGTCTTTATTGTTTTGGTATACACCCGCTTCAGAGATTAATGTACCTTGCTCATGCCACTTACAGTAAGGGCTTGGAGGGCTGACCTCTGACCCAATCAAATTTCAGGGCGCAGTATGAGGGAATGACAGCAGGAGAAGAATGAAGAAGTAAGTGCGTTGTGAGAGGATAGGAAGGATGAAGGAGTGTATTAGGAGGAGGAGAGGAAGGATGAAGCGACATGCAGACAGGATGGTGTGAGTATGGCTGGGCAAGAAATTAGGCGACAAGAAGTAAGGAATGCAGCAGAAGGCACAGTTCTGTACCGAGGAAGCTCCTGCTGGCTGCTGGTGTTGTTATACTGGAGTTGGAGGGAAAGGCAGCTATGATATAAATCCAGTCCCACTCTTGGACCCATATTTCCCTCCCTCTCTCCTCTGCTGTTGCTGATGTTAGCATGTCCCTTGCTTGGGTCCTCTTCAAGTCTTTGTGGTCTCTAGTTTGGGCACTTCTTCTCACGTTCACCTCCCCCCCTTTGCCGAATATTAATTATGCCCTCTAAGGGGACACAGCCCACAATTTAAGAAGCAATACCTTATTCTTTAATGAACTCTACTAATGCTTCCCTTCCCACCCTTCCTTCTTTTCTTTCCACTCATTCACACCCTCTTCTCCATCTCTCACTCAAAGGAGTTCCCCTCCTTCCCATCAAAGCCACATTCCCTCTCACGGAGAGGTCGTGGCTGACTGAAAAACCCTCCTACCCACTCCCATAATATGGGATCCTTCTGCACTCTCCTATA
Organism: Sphenodon punctatus; assembly: GCA_003113815.1. Taxonomy (NCBI): domain Eukaryota; kingdom Metazoa; phylum Chordata; class Lepidosauria; order Sphenodontia; family Sphenodontidae; genus Sphenodon; species Sphenodon punctatus. The sequence goes on along the minus strand of QEPC01012897.1, from coordinate 950,863 downwards.
CACTTGCTTGCTCTTTAACAAAGATTTATTTCCTTAAAATGATTTCCTTGGGACTAGCACAGTGAAACTCTGTAGCACCCACCAGCTAGTACTCAAATCAAATCAAATCTTTATTTGCGTAACCAGCAGGTCCTTGCATACAAACAAAATATATATATTAAAAGAAAATGCATAAAAAACAGTCATTACCCAATGGCCCAACTTTAAAGCATAAAGTATTCAATAATGTACAAAAAAATCACTTTAATGCCCCTGAGTTAAGCAACAAAATAGCCACAAAATGGAAAGAACCCAATTGGCCAGCATTACTCCCCCAATACAGAGGGTACAATCTCCTCAAAAAATAATTTATTAGCCAGAAACAAAGCTCTGACCTGGAATGCTTAGCTAGTACTCTGAAGTAGTTATTTTATTATTGGTAACTGTTTTGGGTTCGTAAGTAACTTTTACCTTTTTTCTACAGTTTTCACATTCTGATTTTTAGGGGATACAAAAACAATAAAGTACTACCCAGCCAAGTTAGCATTTATTTATTTATTTATTTATTAAATATTTATATTTTAAAACCACCCTTCCCCAAAGGCTCAGAGTGGTTTACAATCTATATGTAATAATAATGTATAAAATCTAAGAGAATAAAAACTATAAAAATATAAACTGTGTAAAATCCAATTAAAACCAATCCCCAAACCCTATCCCCACCTACTAAAAGCTGGCCCAAATAAATAGGTCTTACATTGCGTCTAGTTTGGTGAGTTTCATGGGGAAGTGAGTTCCAGATGTGTGAAGTAGCTACCAAGAATGCCTCTATGACTATGTATGGCCTTACTGTGCAGACTTAGTGCAGTGACAGAACTAGCAAGAGGATGCCCCTGACTGACCTTAGGGGGGTGTAATGGAACACAGGGGAATATATCAATGTTGCTGGTATTGAGCGTTAAGATTTTAAATAGATAGATAGATTAGATTATATCTTATATATATTTTCCTTTTCCTCTTTTATAATGAAGGGAAAAAAGATTGAGGATGGGATTGAAAGGAAAAAAACATCTGGAGGATATTAGCTGTTAAAGCTGTACATCAAATTAACTTCTAAGTGTGATTTTAGACATCATTCTGCAGTTACTCCATGGGGTATTTTTTGTAGGGTTGTTGTGACTTTTTCTGAACATCTGTACCACATGGTTACATCCACAACAAACACATGGCAGCAAGAGTAATTGTTCAAATATCACAATGGCACCACAGAAAACATATCCCAAGCTTGAATGCTGTCAGTGGGTTTCAACATGATATCTGAAAACAGACGAAGATTTTTAGTTACTCCACTTTTATTTGTCTGTTCATAGTTAAAGGTTCCAGGCATTTTCTTTGCACAGGCAATGCTAAATACAGGAAAAGTTGTTACCTGTGCGAAATGGTAATGTGATTCTCCACACCAATTCTCCACACTCCTAACATAAGATTTTTTTGGCAGTCATCATTGTTAAAGAAAAAGTGACAGGAACTACATTTTCATCCCCAATTAAATTATTTTCAGTCTCTCGCAAATATAATAAATATAACTAAGGGTAATATCAGATGTTACGAGACCACGGTCAACAACAGTGAATCCCCTGTGGTGGCCGTTTGTCCCATAACATCTGTTGTGCATTCTGCCAGATGTTCACCACAGTGAACCTCCGGTGGGAATACAATGACCACGATTCTGGACCTCTGGCTGCCCGGAGGTCCAGAATTGTGATTAGCTGGACGACAATCCAGGATCGGCCAAAAGTAACATCTGTTATGTTGGCCCATCCCGGATCATGGCCCAGACCGCGATGTGGGATAGGGCACAGCAGCCGGATTGGCCTCTGCACTTGCCCGTTTCCCAGAAGGCGGCCAGCTGGGGGAGTGCAGGGGGTGGGGCTCTGCGGCTGCACATCACTCCACGCAGCCTCGCCCCCTCCCCAATCCCCTGTAGGAATCAGGCCGGCACATCGGAAGGGCGGACGGACTGATCCCTGACCAGGATCCGAAACGGACCCCAGTTCATGATTGAGCATGGCGGGCCTCCAGGCCTGTCACGTCTAAAATTACTCTATGTAAATGGGAGGGGGGGGGACTAAAAATCATACTGTGTACAAGATCATAATTTATTTATTTTTAAAATGGTTTTATAATAATCTGAAAAATTGCCTCCTCCTCTGTGTTCCCTCGTAGCCTCTGGGTGGAAACAGACATGATGCTAACCACCCTTTAACCACCCTTGGTGGTTATTTATGCATGTTGCAGGGCTGTATTGGTGCCCTATGCAGCCCCGAAACATGCATTAATGACCACCAAGGGTGGTTAAAGGGTGGTTAGCGTCATGTCTGTTTTCACCCTCTGAGGTTAGCTGGGAGCACCCCCTTGCATGTACCATAGCAGTTTCAAGTTCATATGAAGGGTTCATACAAAGATATTTTTAATAGCTGCTCCATAGTTATAGAACTCCTTCCTACTAGAAGTTTGCCAATACCTCAGTCTTAGCATTTTTTCATAGGCAATCTAAGGCCGTTTTTAGACATGCACGGGGGGGCTCGCACCTGCAAATCATGCGCTGGTGAAGCAGCGCATGGGCGGGGTTTAGATGAGCAGGGATGCACCTTATTCCCACTCGCGCTTTCTTTAAATGCTTGAAGCCTTTCATTGTCGGCAAAAAGGTATATAGGAGTGGTATACAAATAAAGCCAAATAAACAAACAAGAAACTAATCCTGATGGAGGACACAAACCACTCTCTGATGGTCGAAACAATAATTATTAAATTAGTAGGCAAAAGGCATAGAGAAATGTATGCAATGCATAATATTTCTTGCAATACATGGTTATAATTGAACCCAAGCTCAAAAAATACCCAACAAAAAGTGAGTAAGAGCTGAAAATGACTCAAAATGGCTTATACATAAATGATTTCTATATATGAACATACACAGCATGAATATATGAACATACACAGCATGAAACAACGTAGATCCAAACCACCTTATGAATGAATGTACAACAGAAGACAAAGGCAGTAAATCCTGTACAACAGAAGGCAAAAATGATAAATCCAACATTTCACTAACTGCAATAGCTTCTTCAAAGGATAATTAAAGTCTCTTATATTCTCTAAGATTTGTTTCTGTTGAAAAAGTTGTCTTTCACGTGTTGGAATGTACTGCTGTTAATGAACTTCTGTAACAAATTGCTGAAGTTGTACTTCTTTGAAAGCTGCTAGCTCAGGCAGCTCCAATTAGTGGGACATTTCTCTCTGTAACTAGAGTAAATAATCATATTTAAATATTATGAATTGGAGACAAAAATTATTAAGCTCACAAAAAAATGTGGGATGCTATTTATAATGTAAAATAAGGGATTCTCAATTTATCTAATCAAGGTAAATACAACTCTGACCGATCATTGTTGCAGGTGCCATATAACAATTAATCAAGGTGGGGTGATATTTACTTTAAAGAAAGTAGGTAACAGTGTAAATCTCCCTTTGATCTAAATATTTCTCCTAGTAAGCTATCCAGGAGAGACGCTGTTAAAATAAAAGAGTCTCAACTCCCCGAATTGCTGAAGTCAGCGCCAAAGTAAACACTTCACTGTTCTATTCTAAATGGCCTAAGATCTTTCCATTTGGCCAAGTGTGTGGCAGGTAGGGATAGGAGTGGTGAGGAGGTTGGGGTTAGGAATGTTTGACTGATTTTATGCCTGTATTATGGGATGGTCTTTTAGATGCAAATTCATATCAGTTTTATTTTCATTTCATTTCCATGAGTTTCTGGATTTATTTATGGATTCATATTACAGATTCATATTTAAATCAATTAATTAATGAATATATATATATCCAATATATATGTTGTATCCCTCCTTAAGCTCTAGGGAAAGGGCAGGATATAAATTTAAATAAATAAAGTAAGAATAATCTAAAGTTATAATACGATGGAGGCAATAGTAGTAAACGATCTTCTGGTGACTAAATCTAAATGTCTCTATTACATTCTTGTCCTCCTTTCTCTCCCTACTGCCTTCGATACTGTTGACCACTCACTATTGCTGGATTCCCTTCACTCCCTTGGCTTTTGTGGCTCTGTCCATAACTGGTTCTCCTCCTACCTCTCTGACTGCTCCTTTAATGTGTCTCTCTCCAACTCCACCTCCTCCTCCTTCCCCCTCTCAGTTGGTGTTCCTCAAGGCTCTGTTCTTGGCCCTCTCCTCTTCTCGATCTATACCTCATCCTTAGGCAAACTCATTGCCTCCCATGGCTTCCAATACCACCTCTATGCTGATGACACTCAACTCTATCTCTCTACTCCCTCTCTCTCTCCCTCTGTTCAAGCTCGTCTCATCAACTGTCTCTCTGACATCTCTACCTGGATGTCTCAACGTCAACTCAAACTCAACATGGCTAAAACTGAACTCCTTATCTTCCCCCCTCATCCTTCCTCTCCTTCCTCACTGTCAATAACTATTGATGGAGTCACCATCCTGCCTGTCCCCCAAGCCCGTAGCCTAGGCTTCATCTTTGACTCAGCCCTTTCTTTTAAACCCTACATTGACTCTGTTGCTAAATCCTGTCGCTTCTCCCTCCATAACATTGCTAAGATTCGCCCTTTTCTCTCTGTCTCGTCTGCCAAAACTCTTGTTCATGCTCTGGTCATCTCTCGCCTCGATTACTGTAACCTCCTTCTCACTGGCCTTCCCCGGTCTCACCTTTCTCCCCTCATCTCTGTCCAAAACTCTGCTGCCAGGGTCATCTACCTCGCCAGTCGCTTCGACCATGTGCAGCCCCTCCTCTCTTCGCTTCACTGGCTTCCCCTTCCTGAACGAATCCTGCACAAGCTCCTAGTCTTCACCTATAAAGCTCTTCACAACCTTGCTCCCCCCTACCTCTCTGCACTTATCGCCCTCCATACTCCAGCCCGTGCACTTCGCTCCTCCTCTGTCCCTTCTCTCACCCTTCCACGCCTTCCCTGCTCCCCTAAGCGCCTTCGTCCCTTCTCACTTGCTGCCCCCCATGCCTGGAACTCCCTCCCTGTCCACATCCGCCTTGCCCCCTCCCTTCATACCTTCAAATCTCTCCTTAAAACTCACCTCTTTCGCTCTGCTCTGTCTGACTCTTTATCCTGCTGAGCTACTATTTCCTATACCTATGGTCTGTTTACCCTTCTCCTTGCCACATGGACCTGCCTGCTGTCATTCTCATCATAACCAAGCCAAGTACGTGCACCTGCGACCTCACATCTTCATGAATGTTAGACCCCTTGTCTCTCCCTCTGTTCCCCTTCCTATGTCTCTCCCCCAGCTCCTGTCTCTCAGATTGTAAGCCCTAGGGACAGGGATCGTGTCTATTTTATTACTTTGTAAAGTGCCAGGTACACTGCTTGCGCTATATAAATGTTTAATAATAATAATAATAATAATAATAATAATAATAATAATAAATAGTAAGACACTGACAAACACACCACTTCTATGGCTGCTGAGATGGTGTGCCCATCAGTCGGGAGAAACAGGATGCAATGTGAGGGGTGCGGGTAGGATGGTGGGTGAGTGCTGTAGCCCTACATCACAATGGAGAAAGTAATGTGTGGAATGGTATGAGTGGTATTTTGTGGCATAGCATGAATGGTATTTTGACAGAAGGGGTATGGGCTGTGCAATAGGATAAGGTAGCAATGGTGAGTGTACTGGGGTATAGGGAAATAGGGTGGTTGGTGTAGAACCTGAAGCGGAGGTGCATTGCTGTGTGACTGGATGGGATAAGGAGGTTCTTGAATTTGTGGCAATGGGGAGTGCCACTCTTTCCCTGCCATCTGCCACAAGGCCCTAGAGTTGTGCGGGGTTGATGTACATGGACTGACCAAGTCTGACTCATTGTCTCTGGCCCAGAGGGCTGGGACTTGGAGCTATGACCACCATCACCTCTCATAGGAAGTTCATCTCTACCTGCCAGAAGCCTGAACATCACATGGATGGGTGGAAACACTCTGCTCAACCTCTGCCACTGCTCCCACCACCCCTCTGAACATCCATCCAGGGCATCCTGGTTGCACTAGTGCTGGAAAGAGCTGCCATATTTGCACTGGGAGGACATAGCACAGACATGGCTGCCCAAAAGTTACAGTGGATAAAGCCAGCACCGTGTGTCATCTGCAAGACAGTGCAGGAAAGCACCTTACAGGCAGGACAGGGCTTGCAGCCAACTATTTATCTCCCACTAACACATTGATCTCCTCCTAGTTACTGGGCCTCCCTAAGACACACATTGACTCACCCATTAGTGAAAGGTAAACGTTACTGTAATTAAATTCTTATGTTCAGTTAAACAGTGTTTAATTCTGCCCTCAGGGCTCGGGTCTCCCTGTGTTGCCAATCTTGCAGCCTCGTTTACAGCAGAGCTTCACATTGTCATGTTGTTCTTTCAAGTTTATTCATAGTTTCCCTGCATTAGAGGCCCCCACCTGAATTGTCACACGGCCATTGTGAACTGGGGCTCCATTTATTTCAGTCTCTGTGGGCCCATATTTAACACCAGTTCTTCACACACTCCTGTTGTCATTTCATTGCATTGTGACTCCCCCGGGAAGCCTCCTCCCCACAAAAACACACACGGCCCTGTGCAGTCGCACAGTTTGCATATACCTGGATTAGCCCAGTCAGCAGGGCTTCATGCAAGAAACATTTTAAATGATTTTTTAAAAAACGTTTATTGTTTTATTGCAATTTCATTATACAATCATATACACAGCAAAGGAGAAGACAGAAGAATAACAAGTTAGTACGTAAACAACAATAAACCAGCCATTGTATCAATTCTTTTTAAGATTACAGCTCATTTGTGAGAACATTTTTCAAAGTCTCTCCAAGCCCCCTTAAGTTTTCTCACTCTCTTTCAGTATAGCTGCGAGAAATGATTTTGAGTAAAGCTTATTAGACTAAGTTAAAGTACAAATAGCTTTTGGTATTCTTCTTTACCAAACTTTTCCCCTTCTAAGGCCCTAATGATTGGATACCATGTTTCTTCAAAATTTTGGGCCTTGTCTTGCAGACTAGAGTGTAGCTTTTCCATTGTGAACATGTGCCAAATCCTATTGGCCCATTCTGCCATGGAGAGCTCTTCAGCTCCTTTCCAGTGTCTGGCAATTATATTTAGAGCAGCTAGGAAAATTATCTTACAGGACTTTTGGCAAACTGCCAGGTTTCTTGTTTCCAGATATAAACCTAGTAAGGCTATCTCTGGTTTAAATGGAATTATCTCACCCGCTACCTTGTTAGCCATTTTCCAAAACTTGCCCCAGAAAATGTGTACCTTACCGCAATCCCACCAACAGTGTCGATAGTCCCCTTTCTCCCCACATCCTCTCCAACATAGGCCCTTCTTCTTGGGGACACCCTACTTTAGTCTTGAAGGGGTAAGATAGGGTGTTTTCAGACATTACGAGATCACACTCAACCACAGTGAACGACGCTCAATCACGCGGCGGAGGCAAAAAGCCCGGAACGTCTGTTAGGCACACGCCAGATGTTCGCCACGCTCAATACCCACATGGGGTCAATTTCAACCATGCTTCCCGGGCTAGCCGGGGGGAATATCCCGGGAAGCGTGGTCAAAGAGATCCCCACTGGGAACCAACAAAAAGTAACGTCTGAACGCCAATCCCCGGGCGGAAACAAAGGAAGCGAGCCCCAGCCGTGGTCAATGCAAGCAGCATCGCTGCCGGGCAACCGGAAACAAAACAAGCACCGGAGGGAGATTTAAAGCGAAATCAGCAGCAAGCAAGCGTGGCGGGATGGAGTGAGGAGGGAGGCGGAAGAGAGCAGAGGGAGAGAAAGCGACGGTGGCGGTGGAGGAGGCAGCGGAAGAGGCAGGGGCAGCGATGGAGGTGGAGGGAGCACAGGGGGAGGAGGGGGGCAACGGGGTCCAGCAGACCATGAAGGCGGGCCAGGGACAACACCCTCAGCAGCAGGCGGGACGCGACGCCCCGGAGACAGCAGCCAGAATGGGGCTGGAGGAGGCACCCAGGAAATGGGTACAGGGAACCAAGGGGAGGGGAGCAGGGGGCACAGAGGCCCCCTGGGGGTAGGGACCTGGCCGGGGGACCGGGAGGGAGCCAGGGGGCAGGGGTGCCCCGCGAGGGGGCCCCACCTGCACCCGACCCACCACTCCCCACCTACTGTCCCCACAGACACGGAAAACGGCCCAGGCGGGCGAGCCCCTGGAGGACACCGGCCCTGCGCGGGCGGAGGCACAGCAGGAGGTGGAGGAGAAGGAGGAGGATGATCCCCAGTGGGAATGCCGGAGGAAGGCGTACCACCGAGGTGGCCAATGGGGCCTGCAGGAGACCAGGGACTTCATCTGCATCTGGGGGACCCTGTAATACCAGCTGGAGCTCGCCCTGAACCAGAGAAATAAGCATGTCTACCAAGACATTGTGCAGGACATGGAGGCGTCAGGACATCAGCGCACGGTGGCCCAGTGCCGCTCCAAGGCCAAGGAACTCAAGAGGGGGTACAAGGCCATCCAGGACAACAATAGGAGCTCCAGACACTGGGCCTGGACTGCCCCCTTCTATGATGCCCTGGACCGCATCCTACATATGAAGGGATCCATAGTCGCCCCACAGCTCGTGGGCAGCGCTGTGGTCCAGGGCAGGGTGCGGGCCAAGGTACCCCCTCCCTTCACTGCCCACCCAGTAGACACAAGCTTTGGGGCCCTGGACCCCCAGGAAGAGCGCCCAGCGACCACTGGCACCAGCAGGGCCCCCCCCTGGCAGCAGCCCAGAGAGCACCCAACCCCGGGCCGGCCCAGTGGAGTCCGAGGTGGGCACCATCACAACCATCAGCCAGTGGTCCCAGGGGGAGCACTCCCACATCAAGGGGCCGGCCTCCGAGGGCTCCGAGATGGACATCGAGGGTAAGCGACCATCCCGGGGAGGGCAGGGAGCATGACCAGGGGCCCAAGGGCAAGGGGAGGTGCATGGAGGGGGCAGGGGCTGCCCCAGCCCGCACCTCAGCCCCCATTGGTGAGGTGGGGGAAGGCCCATTCACAAGTCCCCACAACGCCCACACAAACACCCACACACACACCCCTCACCCGCAGGACATGGAACACCCCGGGAACGGGCCCAGGAGACAGAGCAGGCAGCTGCCAAGGAGCCCACCCAGCAGGTGCAGGATCTAGGTGAGGCAGCCAGGGCGGGAGGGAGGGCACCCTGGGGGTGCAGGGAGGGGGTCCCCGGGTGGGCGGAGGGGATGGGAGGGGCTGGGGGCAGTGGGTGTGGAGGGCCCGGGAGAGGTGCCCGGGGCCCTGAGGGGCCCCTGACCCATCATGGACATGGGGCAGGGGCAGACCCACCCTCTCGTTCCCACAGGGCAACCCCAGCACCCGGTGTCCCCATGGCCTGTGGCCCCAGCGCAACGCATGTGGGAGTACCGGGCACAGATCTGCAGGTGGAGGGAGGACCAGGAACAGGACATCATGCAGAAAGTGGAGGAACAGGGGGAGAGGATGATCGAGGCGGTGGCCCGCATGGAGGCGGCCATCGAGCAGTCCCTGGAGTGGGCCGAGGAGAAGGACAGGAGGCTCCAGGCTGAGGTGCACCTGGAGCGGCACCGGGAGCACAGGGAGCACAGCAGGCAGGAGGAGCTGCTCGAGGGCCTCAGGCAGGACATCCAAGCCATGGTGCAGGAGCACATGGCCAAAATGGACCAGTCCCACAACATCGGGACCTCCCTGCTCCTGCACGCTGGCACGATGTGCGCCTATGTGATGGCAAGCGCACCCCTGGGCACCCTGCCTGCCCAGGCCCAAATGCCAGGACCCTCGGTGCCCCCGGCCCCTGCCCAGGTGCCCCATCCCCCCCACAGCCGCAGGGGCCGCGCATGCGCCTCCCGGTGCCCCCCATGCTCCGGAGGGTGCAGCCCCCCAGGGGGATGTCCAGGGCCCTGGGCACCCTCTCCCCCCCCCACTGCCTGCCCCCCTGCCTGACCTGGAGCTGGCCCAGGACCATGTAGGGAACACGGACAGTGGGGGGGAGGAGAGCTCGCAGAGCTCCATTGGCCCAAGCGGGCACTCATGGGGATGGCCAAGGAAGCGAGGGGGGTTGGGGGGAAGGGGGGAGGGGGAGGGTTACATGATTGGAGGGTCACTGGAGGGGAGAGGGCAATGGAGGGGTGGTGGGAGCAGGTGATTGTGTGCACTGTGGGGGAAATAAAGACTGCAGTCAGTAGTGTGGTTCACGCTCCAGTTTGTGGGGGACCGGGCTGGGGGACAACCTGTGCAGGGGCATGCCCAAGGAAACAAGGGTGGGACCCCCCGAGAGGGTGTATCCCTCACAACTGGCCCCCCGGGTGATATGGCTCACCAGGGCATTCCAGATCCGTTTGGCGTAACGGTACTCCCTCGGGTTCTCTGCGTTCACGTATAGGGGCACGGGACCCGGGGGCCAGTGGGGCTCAGGGTACTCCAGGGCCGCCCCCTCGGTTTTGCAGACATTGTGGAGCACGCATCAGGCACCGATCACCAGGGCCGAAGTCGTGACGGTGTACTCCAGGCGTCCGGCTACACTTCTCCAGTGCTGCTTGAGGGCCCCGAAGGCATGCTTCACCACGGTCCAGCTGGAACACAGGCGGGTATTGTATAACACCTCTGCAGGGGTCCGCGGTACAGGGTAGACCTTCATCAGCCAGCGGGTGAGGGGGTAGGCAGGGTCCCCAAGAATACAGGGGGGCATCGGGACCCCCTTGATCCACCTCATGCCCATGTCCACGAAGTCCCCCCAGAACATCCAGGCATAGAAGGGGGAGATGGTCATGATCCTGGCATCGTGACTCCAGCCGGAGTTGCCCGTGTAGATGTCGATGAACTGGCCCCGGTGATCCACCACCCCCTGCAGGTGCAGGGAGTAGTAA
>QEPC01012897.1:900243-919985 GCA_003113815.1 Sphenodon punctatus | reverse complement strand
TAATAATAATAATAATAATAATAATAATAATAATAATAATAATACACATTGTCACTGCACATGGAAGGAGGCAATGACACAGACATGGGTTAAAAAGCCCACAGTCTTTATTAATAGCTGAAAAATGTGGGGGAAATGGGGGGAGACTGCCTGTCCTGGCCCCTTTATTAAATTGGGGCCCAATCCAATTAATCTCACTTAATTATCTTAACTCTTGGCAGGAGGTCATCAACGTGCCACTCAGGTAGATCCTCCTTCCTGCTATGCAATTAATTACCTAATCTCCTACCCCTTTCCATAGTTCACACGGGTCAAGGTGCTGTGCTCATGCCAATTACCCTATTGTGGGTCAAAAACAATGAACTGAGAAGTGGGACTGGGGGAAAGAAACTACTGTGCCTTTGCAAAATGGCCGCTGGGCTGTTTTACACATGAGAAAAATGGCCACCGACCTTAACCCTACTGGCGTCAATAATGTCTTTGCCATTTTGCTTAAGGGTTGTGGCTATTTTGTGCATGAGCAATGATTTTTTGTTTGTTTGTTTGGTTTTTTTTGTTTCTCACCAAGAACTCATACTGGGACCAAGATCTCAGTGAAATGTCAGTCCTGATATTCGAGTTTGCAAATTTTACTTGTGAAAAGCAAATTGTGCTGCTTATTGAGCCCTAATGAAAACATGTGTGGGGGGGGGTGTCCATTTGAATGCTGCAGCGGGTGCAGGGGGATGAGTGGGCATCTGTGGGAACACCGCGGCTGGTGGGTGGGAGTGCATGCAGACGCCCTCACTCCACTCACCTCCACCCATCACCCATGCACAGAGCAACGGGATCCAATGCTGGATGCTCCATGCATGGAGATGGGTGGAGGTGGGTGTGGGAACGCACCCACACGTACGGCCCACCCACCATGCTGATCACCCATTCCGCCACGCACCTGCACCCATTGGAAAAGGACCTTAATCACAGTCTGCTACAGAAAACCTCATTGTACTCCCTCTGGATTATGTTGGAGTATTTGACCAGATCTGAACCCCACTCAGGGAACATCTGGAGCATCACTCCCTGAAAAATTGTAGATGGCTGTCCAACTGGCCCAATTACACTAATTTTGGGGCCATTTAAAATGTTCCTACTCTTTCCTATCCATCTTATCATTGGGGTCTGGGGATGCAGGCGCAAAGCAGGAGTGTGAAAATATCTATGTATTCTCCAGTTCTTCTCCCTGGTTGACTGCAATAGATGTTCACCTATTGGTTTGGGGCAGACCTTCCCAGTTGTCCGCATAGAGGTGGGGTATTCCCTTCCCCCAGGTCAATCCCCAGGCTGCACGGAGCCGGGTGCACTCCTCTCCACTTCTTGTATTCCTCACTCATTCCAACCCCTCCCCTCCACACCACCTAGCAGCTGATCACCAAAGGCACCACAGAACAGCTGATAGGCAGTGCTCTGGTTTTACCAGCCTTAGTCATAGCTGCACCTCTTCTCCGGGACTCTGGTGCCAGCTCCTCTGTGCAGGCTGCAGCTCACATATCTTCCCAGCTCCCCACAGTTTGTTGCAATGTGGAGGGGAGCCGCCAGTCACAATATGGCACTGCAGAAGCCCTATCCCATGGGGCTTACTTTCATTCCACTGCCTGGGTTGCATAGCAACCCCCATTTTCTGCAGGCACCCATCCTGTGCCTGCTTGTATCCATCTTTACTCCCTCCTCCTTAATAGTGAGAGAGGGGACAAATAGTCTCCTCCACATGGAGGAAGAGAATAAGAGAGGAGGAGATCCTTTCGATATTTCATTTTTACTTTTTAATTTAAAAATCTAGCAACCAGAGTATATTTAGCCTAACCACTAACTGCATTATACACAAAAATCTGAATGAAATCTATTATTTTCCTAAGCAAAGCTTCAAAAGTCTCCCATGTGTCCCATCTAAGAAGACACTCAGGATTTTCTCTGGGACATGGTGACCCGAACTTTTACAGAGCGATTACAACATATCAGCAATTTTTCTCTGTGGAAAGACAGTAATGTCATTTCAGCTATTCAAATGTCTCTTTAATGACATATGTGTTTGATTTACAAACAAGACACATCAGTTCAGGAAACGTACAATGTCAAATCAGGGGAAATGTATCTCAAATCCAAAAAGAACTCCTTTGAGGAAATCACATTGAGTAGTTTTACCATACTGGGCTACTATCAAGAGTAGATTAAATTACTCATTACAAAACATTCCCCTGAGGTTAGGCTCAATATCTCAAACAACAAGCTTGAGACCTGAAAGCTACTACTGAAGAAAGACAGTGGATACACACGTTACACAAGAGCCATTTGAAAGAGTAATATGCAGTTCTGAACAAACAGATGTTGTTCTTATATTCCACAGGCCCTGTTACTCAAATTAAGCTGGCAAGGGGCTTGGCTTATGTGATGGCAGGAGTCTGCCTAAATGTCCTACATTTCTTCTGGGTAGGAGTTGACCAGTTTAAAAAACCCACTGTCTCTTTTTTGGAGCGAGACACAAGAATCATAGAGTTGGAAAAGTGTTTTGAGGATCATCTAATCCAACCTCCTGCCTAGATGAAGGATCACAACAATTGCAACATTCGAATCGGGCCCCGTTCAGGCATTGATGGTGCCCAAAGGGGTCTGGGTCAATTCAGACACCCCAGATTCTTCAGGGCTACCTGAATCTTTGGGTGACCCATCACAGCTCTAGTTACAACAAATAAAAATATACGGAACAACCATACATACATAAAGCCTATTTTCCAAATCCCCAAACCCTATAACTGTTTAGCCAAATAAAAAGGTCTTACATTGCCTCCAAAAATGCTCAGACTCGGGCTTTGGCAAGCCTGTATAGGACCGCGTCTATTTCTATTTTCTGTACAGCGCCAGGTACATGACCGGTGCTATATAAATGTTTATAATAATAATAATAATAATAATGTGAAGAAACCACTGAGAATGCCTTTCTTCATGTCTTTGCTATATAGATTTAATGTGCTGCTGGTATTAAAGGATTGTGATTCACATGGGTGGTAAACAGCTTGAAAATTGCAATGATTTCTTTTTAATATGGTGACGAAGAACTGGTAGTTAAGAAGATGCTTATTTCCTGTCTGTAATATAAATAGCTATAACCACTTGTGAAGTAAAAATAAAATACTTCCCCAGTAAGTGACACTACCTCAGACACTTCCCTCCACAGAATGTTTTTTTTTTAAAAATTAAAATAAAATAAAGCAAATTCTACATCAGTATTCCAGATCAATGACAGTAGAGTTGAATGGACAAGGCAATGTGTGGAGCTGATCTCCAACCCACTACCTCGAGGTATAACAAAACTCCAGCACATAACTGATTAGAATCATAACACAGATTTTTGCCTCTGTAAAACCACTCGAACCGTCAGCTGAACAGACAAGGGTGGGTTATCTGGTTGGAAAATGATGCTGTCGCCTGCTCACTCCAGCTCAAAATGGCTGAGCAATTTTTGCTAGGTACAGATTAGGGTTCGCTGAGTTGATGCTGCCTCGGCTGACTTCACACTAGGGTTGGAGAGTCAATGGCTGCAATGAAGAAGGGTACTTACAAACCAGACAGGCTGGCTTTTCCCCTTCCTCCCCCGCCCCTGGAGGTGGGGAGGGATTCCCCTGTCTGGGTGCACTCCAGTCATGGGAACAAACATCACCACCTTGCGGCCTCACCTGGACAGAGGGAAGGGACAGGGAGTGATGTGCGACCACTCAGCCATGCCCCTGCACTTCTCTCATTGCCCTGCCACCTGCTATGATGGGCAGCCACGACTGACCATCATAGCATCCCCCCACTCTGGGAGGAGCCAGGGCTGGGAACAGACGTTCCTGCTCAGTTCCGCCTGCTCTGGCCCAGCTAGGCTGAAGCTGGGTGTGGACTATGGGCCTGCTTTGTATCAGGCCCACATTTACAGCCCAGCCACCACCACGGGGAGGGTTTTTTCCAGGCAATGAAGGTGAACTCAGAACAAATGTTCAGGTACCACACTAGCCCAGTTGGGTCAAAGCAGGCCAAATCAAGCCAGCATGATGTTTATTAACACCCTATGTGAAGTATCTGTGTTTGTGGAAATGTACAACATAGTAGGCAACACTTTCTCAGATTTCAGATGGGTGTTCCACCACTAACGTGGCTGGGTGTAGCAAGGGTGCTGAAGTCTGTGCGTAAACAGGGCAATGAGTCATGTGAGGACTCAAGGAGAAGAAGAGTATCTCATGACACACCTGTTTGTGTCTTCATAACTTCCATGCTTTAGAAATAATCAACCTTCTTAAAGAAAATTGTGGAAGCTCATTGTTAGGACCTTTGGTCTCAGATGTCCCCTTCGCCGCCAAAATGGCAGTGACGGGGCGTTTGTTGTGCCCCCCCCTTTGCCTTGGGGGAGACACAGAGAAGAACGTGGCTGGGGAGGCTTGATAGAAACCCCCCTTTTGCACCTGTGCTGTGGTTGCCGGGCAACCATCCTGTAAGCGAGCCGGTGCATGTGTGCCTCGCTGGACCAGGAGAGCCCACCCCTGGTAGAAGGGGCAGATCTCCGGAGAGCCGCATGAAGTGGCAGTCTCATTCCAATGGCCGAAGAGTCAGCAGCAACGTTAATTGCTGCCATGCTCTTGGCCTACGCACGAGGGATGGGGCACACAAAAAAGAACAGTGGAGGAGGGGGAGAAGAGGGATGGAGTAGCGCGACAGGGGCGCAAGGTGACTGAAGAAAGCCCCCATGGGACTGAAGACACGCTCAGCAGTGAGACCCCCCCAACCCGGGCTGCCATGCTAGAGTGACTCCGAGAATGCGAGGCCCTGTTGAGGGCCCAGAGTCAACCCCCCAGGTGAGTGTGTCCTGCGGAAGACTGTGGGGCAACTGGGTCACTTGAAACAGGCCCCAGGGGTGGGACAGTCTTGCCCAGACAGGACACTGAGGAGGAGGGATCCGGGTCAGCCCCTGGGAATGGGGGTGGACCGGCAAGAGAATCCAGGAGGGGAGAAAGGGTGGTGGTGCCACCTGCCCACTACAGGGATGGGGCCCTTATGGAGTATGAGCCTCGGGGGCACCGCCCTCCAGGACAAGGAAGGCAACAGTTGGTCCCGCAAATGGATGCGTGGGAGGCACAAAGAAGGGGACAAGAGGCCCAAGAAGGGCACGAGAGGAGATATATGGGTACCACTGAGCCCCCAGTAGATATGGGGCCCCTGATCCAGACCCTATACCCTGGGGGCCCTGCTGCCCATTTCCCAACCACAGCCCAGCCACGAGGGCTGGTTGATGCATACGGGGTGCCGGACCTGGCCCAATACCAGAAGCGGTCCCCACCCTGGCATCCTACAGCACAGCCGGGCCTGCAGTCTTCCCAGGGTACCTCGTGTGGTGGGCTTGTCACCCTTCCCTCGTCTATGTTGCCACAGGGTGACGGAGCACCCCCTGCAAGCAGAAGGAGGATCAAGACTGCGGAACAAGGGGACAAAACTTGCGACAAGGCCATATGGAGGAGGATTCGTGCCATCGAACAAGAACTGTGTGGGGAGGTCAGAACGATGCTGGCTGGGATGATGCCTGTCACAGAATCCCTGAGATATCGCATGGATGGGGTACAAGGTGAGCACGGCTCCCCGGGAGAGAGGGAAATAAACATCGGGGAGCCTGCAATGGGAAAAAGGGCCAACCCAAGGACATGGGCTTTACCAATAGCACAGGGTAAGCAATACATCCTGGAACAACCTATCAGGACCCGGTTAGTTAAAGAGCCGTTGGTTCTCTACCAGCTGGGGGTGGGTCATTGCCCCCAGATGCTGCACCTCAGTTGGTCAGATGGAATGGAAGGTGGGTATGGATGTCACCAGCAGTGGCCCCACAGGAGGGTACAATGGGTTATACCCAGATTGGGCAGGACCCCTTAGGGGGGACACAGAGGGTGGAGACCGTAGGAGGGATACCGACGAATGCCTCAGCGGGTGCAGCTCGGGCAGAAACGGGTCTTATATGGGATATACAGGAAAGGAATGTAGTGGTGGCCCCTAAGGAAGTTGTAGAGAAACCCGCTGGAGTTAGTGGAGGGGTCGCAGAGTAAATGGCGAGCTGCCCTCCCTCCCCACCAGGCGGTGCCATACCTAGCGTGGCAGCACCCTTCGGGGCGCATTTATTGCCTGCAGTAAAAGAAAAGATTCTAAAAGGGGAATATGTTGACATTTATGCCCTCTTGTTCAGTGATCCGATAGAGGATCACTCAGAATCAGAGGAAGGAAAGGAGAAAGAAAAATTCAAGCGCCCTAAAGCCGATAGAAATTGGGCAAATTGGATGTCAGCATTCGCCGTATATATGGGAGTCATACTCCAGGCTGACCCTAGTCGAGAACTCGAGCTCCATAAGTATGCAGACATTGTCTGGCGCGCATATGGAACAGGGTCGGTAGGAGCATGGTTGCATTATGAAGAGGCATTCCGTCACAGGGCAGCCACCACACCTGGAATAGTTCACACCAAACCTGAGTTATACAGGGAAGATGGCATATATCTCTATAAATTGGGTAACGAGGTGTATTTAACAGCAGTGGCTGCTCATCTGGAAAGACTATTGGATGTTTAGGCGGTGGGGGTCGGGGTGGTTCAGGATTGACCACCCCTTAGTGGCAGGGGTCCAGTATGCCTTTATAGGTTTAATAGGTAGGTTAATAAGTTAAGAGTCATCTCCTTAAGAGATGGGGAGATGATACACAGTGTAATGCAGGGCACAGCATGCACTGGGATCAAGCTCCTTGGGAGTGGTGTCTTAACAGGGTCCACAGGGACATGCGCTGTCTTCGGACCGGGTGGATGCTTCACTCCTTACTCGCACCCATAGTTGGGCTGTCCCCCTCCCCATTCGGCCTTGCCCTGTCGAAGGAGGGGATGTTGGTAGTTTAGGATACTGTCAATGGAGGGCACATCCGGGCAGTACCTGAGTTAATAAGTTATATTAGTGAGATGGCATACTGGACCCAAATTGCATGATGCAATTACCCCACCGGCCTTTTAAACTGAAGATTTAAATAAAGAGTGCGGCCAGCTTTAAACCAACTTAAGTCTCTGTGTCTCATTGGGGTGCATCAACAAGTAGATGGATTCTGGGTATGGGACTGGGAGGACACACGTCATGATCAGGGGTGTGATGACAGAGAGTAAGGTTCAGGGTAGAGTAGAGTGGGGCAGACTGGAGCCAAGACACTGAAGACAGAGCAGACTGGTTGGGAGTCGGAGCAGGCCAGAATCAGGACATGGACAGAGCAGAATAGACAGGAAACAGCACTGAGCAGACACAGGGCTGGGTGCAAAAAAAAGGATCCGGTAGGGACAGGAACAGGAAGTGACCAGGTCAGGTCAGTTGTTCCATGTAGCTTCTTTCAGCCTTATATGCTGACTGTCAGCCAACCAGGAAGCTGGGAGGCGTGGAAAAGCCAAGAGTCAATAGAAGAGGTGTGGCGTGAACAGAGGGGAGGAAAATTCTCTGGGAAGGGCTAGGTCTGAGTCAAACTGAGATGGTGGTGCAGGAAGGCCAGTCACCATTCCAGAATCCCTAGGGGTGCAGGGGTGCGGCCAGATTCTAACACCCATCTTACACTTTAAGTGCTTTACTCTGACAGAAAATACCCCCAGCCGGTTTAATGCAGACCCTTCACATGGTTCTAACAGTTCCAGGTTGTAGTTAAACTACAGTGGCTTTAGATGGTGCATTTCATTTCATGGGGTCACTCTCCTCACAAAGGTGACCTGAGGTAAGAAGACCCTGACAGTTCAAGGGAAGGGTCCTGGAAAGCGACTGTGCATCAACTGAAAGGCATGAGGTAGGAACTGAATTAAAAATATAGAAACATCATGGGATTGTAAGGCTGGAAGGGAACACAAGGATCGCCTCATTCAGTCCCCTGCACCAAGGCTGCCTTTCAAAAAGCCTCAATGGGCAAATTTGTCAACATAAAAATAGAGTCCATCACAAGTCTATCCCAAGCAGAAAGAAAGACTGATCAGGACATGCCAATGTTTGAAATGACCTAAGAAATTTTTTTAAAGATAAATACAAATGACTCAGTTGAACCATGACCATGCTGCAGAAGAAGGTGAAACCCCCCTAAAGACAACTGCCAATCTGAGTAAGGCAGAAAATTCCTTCCTAATTCCCCAAATGTCATCCAGTTAGACTAAGAGCATGTATGCAGGACACCTAAGATCAAATTACACG
Organism: Sphenodon punctatus; assembly: GCA_003113815.1. NCBI lineage: Eukaryota > Metazoa > Chordata > Lepidosauria > Sphenodontia > Sphenodontidae > Sphenodon > Sphenodon punctatus. The sequence continues at coordinate 911,739 of QEPC01012897.1, read as the reverse complement.
TAGCACCCGTATACCAGAGCATGCTGTCGTGGTCTCAGCTCCACTTGTGGCCACCTTTCATGCTTCATAGGATAACAGAAATAAATATGGCATTTATTCATTAATTAAATCATCTATTTACTTTTGTATCTGGTTCTGTCTCTAAAGCCAGGTTTTTTTTTAAAAAAAAAAATCCTCAAAAGCAATCCAGCTCCTCATAAATCCTATTCTCACCTGCCAAATGCATGGCCAGTTATAAAGGTCTTATAAAACTTCTAGAATATGCTAATAAAATAATAATCATAATAATAATAATACTAATAATATTAAATAACATCTGGGGGAAAGAGTTAACAGAAGTGGAGCAGCCACTGATAAAACTTCTCTAGGCACCATTTCTATACAGACTTGGCGCACTGATGGTATTTGCTAGAGGGCGCTGATAGGATTTTGATAGAAGATAGGGGAAGAGGCAGTCTTTCAGATATGTGGGCCCCAGACCACTCAGGGTTTTAAAGGTCAAAACCACCACCTCGAATTATACCCTAAAAACTATTGGAAGCCAATGCAGACTCCAAAGCATAGGTGAAACCTGCTCCTGGTTAGAGCTGAAATAGGGTACCCAGAAAAATGGGCACCCCATCAAATTTGGGGTGCCCAAATCAACCCAATGTTTGGGCATTAATCAGTGACCAAGTGTGACCCAACGGGCTAACCAAATGCTCCCTAGGCTGACTCACCCATCTGGCTGTGCCAGTGCTCCTTCTGCTCTTCCAGCTGCTGCTCCAAGTGTTCCTCCTGGCCTGGCCCACTGCTCAGCTGAGCTGGGTGGCATACCACAGTCCCCTTAGTGTGTGTGTGTGTGCATGCCGGAGGAGCAGTGGGAGCACCAGGGCAGGTGAGTGACATCAGCTCAGGGAGCACGTGGGGGCAGGAGTTTCCTGAGGTGTCCTGGAAAGTCTCAGGAAGACCCACATTCTTGGACATCCAGGCATCCGTTGGTAGCCTGGGGTGCCCCAAAATGTGAGTATTACCAATGGGTAGCAAATGTGCTACCTACATCCCTACTCTTGGTGATTCTCACCATAAGGAAGTGGGCCACTGTATTCTGCACCATCTGAACAATTATGGAGGGCAGCCCCATGCAGAATGCTTTTCAGTAATTTAGCCTGGAGCCCGATGTAGCGTTGTAGTAGCTGCAACTAGTTGAGCCTAAAGGCATGGTTGACATTGTCCAATCTAGTCTAAAGGTTATGAAACCATGGATGACAGTGGTCAGAACCAACTCTGAAAGGAAGGGTCACAGCCTTTTCACCAGATGGAGTTGGTCAAAAAGCACCGTTGGTCATTGTCCTTGCACCCCCCCAAAGAGACGCAGAGACTTAATGTTTGGTTTAAACAGCTTGGCCGCACTTTATTCAAACAACCAAAGGTAAAGGCCGGTGGGGGATTGCACCAGCAATCATGGGTCCAGCCTGCTAGGAGTTAACGATACTTTTTAACTATAACTGAGTACTGCATGGAAGCGCCTTCCATTATCAGTACCTTAACTTGAACCGTCCCCTCCTTTGACTGCAACAGTGCACTGGCCAAAAGGGGGTGTGCCCCTTGTGGGCGTGAGTAAGTCGGTAAGTACCCCACAGAATGTGGAGGCTGTGCACGCCCCTGCTTATCCTGCGGAGTACCCCTCCCAGGGTTATGACGATTGTGCATGCTGTGCCCGTCATTACACAATACCTCACAACCCCATCTCTTATGGAGATGACTCTTTTAGCTATCTTAACCTATTTATCCTAACCGAGCATGCTGGACCCCCGCATGTGCGACATTAAAACATCTCTCAAATGGTTCGAATTGCCATTGAATTCCCTTACTCTTTATTCAATCAAATCATTTCAATTCACATATAAAGATGTTGCCAATTATAAAGGAAGCCAATTAAATCAAATTATTACAGCCTATTTATGCCTATGCATTTACAGAGAAGGAAGCGAAAATTGGCCCTTTCAAGAAGGCTAGCCACAAAATTCTTCCTTGGCACCTCTAACGGCTACCATTTAGAACCTCTGTACTACGCGGGTGGGTGGGTGTGGCTGCTTCACCAGTTGCTTTTCCCCGTCTGCCGCTCTCACGCGGCTCAGGGGATCATCCCTCCTAAAGGGGAGGAGCCCCAAACCCCGCGCTGCGCAGTGCGCCTGCGCATCGGGCGGTTGCGTGCAACCCGTGCAGCGAGAGCCCTGCTACAGGGGCTCTCTCAACCAGCCATGCTGTTGATCCCGGCACCTCTTTGGTAAGTAGAAGGGGGGGAGGCTGACAATGGCCCGTCGCCGCCATTTTGGCGGCAACGGGGGCTTGCCACACACTTCTAGAGGGTGAAAAAAAAATATCCCTACAGCATCAAATAAAAAATTCATCACAAGTTCTCGCTCATAAATGTATCCAACTCTGTTTTAAAACTAAACAGATTTTTTTTGCCCCAACAGCTGTTTTGGGAATTCAGTTTCAAAATTTCACTTCACAGATTATTAAAAAAAATCTCCTGCAGAGTTACTTCATTTTGTTCGAATATTTACCCCAAAGTACAAAAATGTTTCCTGAAAAAAAAGTTCTATAAAGTTGCCTGTCAATTAAGTTTCCCAACTGGCCTTTTCAAGTGAAACTGATAATCTGACTCAAAAAGCCAATAAAGAATTTGATGTAGAAAATGTTTGTTTTTTTCTTTAGTCAAAAAACTGGGTGTTATTATTGGTTATATCTGACACAGTGGTAGTCAGACCCCTCTTTTTTAAACATAAAATAAAATAAGAACAACTCTGTTATACTCTGCAGGAATACCATTCTAACCACCTATTTGTCTTCAATGGAAACACCACAAGAAAGAGATCGCTGGCAATATTTCCAGTCTAAGATACCACAAGAATGCTCTTCCATGTGGTATTTTGGTTAGTATAATGATGGCAATAGTCAGAAGAGTCCTGCGTTTGGTGAGAAAACAGTTTTTCCATTCATTCTGATAAGTCAACAGGGGCTCCTTCAAATGATAAAACCAGGCTTGATCAGATTTTAATGCGCCATCAGAGAAAACCTGAATCCATTGAGCTCAATGGCAAAGCTTACATTGACTTGAATGGAATACGGATAACACCCCATACCTTTTGCGTGTAATTTGGTCTCCTTGCACATTCTCTTCTGCTATGAACATAGTGTTCATTTTTTTCAAAAGCACCCAAGTAATTTAAGAGTGTAAGTCTCATTTTCAAAGGTAACTTAGAATCCAAAGCACACGAGTCACTTAAAAAAATTAAAATAACTTAACTTCAAACTTTGTTTTTACTACTTGTACCTTTTGTTAGACTGTTCTATTTCTTTAATGGTGCTGCCAAAACTTTGGCATTCAAGTGAAAAGGCAAATAATGATTACAGTCCTAGGGTTGCCTCTCTGTGTTTTCCTCAGAGACTCCAGGTTTGGACCCAGAGTTTCCGGGCTCCAGGGGAAACCCCAGCATCACCAGGTCAGCTTAAGGCCATCCCAATTAACCAGGAGAAATCAGGGCTTCTGGGGCCATCAGGTGGCAGACACATCGGTAAAGGGGTGGGTCATAGGGACTTACCTACCCGCTTCCCAACACAGTCCTTCCCCATGGAATGTTGGGTAAAAACAGACATGACAGTGGCAAGCTTAGCCCTGCTGTGGCCTGCTTGGGCCCATCCTGTTTTTTCACTGTCAGGTGTTGGCCCAGGATTGCCCCGGGCTGTGTCAGTGGCTATCCTGGGGTCTGACCTTGGGAAATCCCCAAAGTCACAGCCTGGGCTAAGGCCCGACTGACCAAGACCAGCCCATGCGAAAACCACGTTCAGACATTCCTCCCCCCATCGCACATTTTAATTTTATTTATTTATTTACTGCATTTGTACCCCGCCCCTCCTGAACACAGCTTGGGGCGGCTGTCACATATTCTGACTGCAGGGGGGAATTCGCAGCCAGAATATGCACGGGGGGAGAAGTTCTGAAAGAGGCCTAAGGCCAAAGCTTAGGTCCAGGCTAAAGTCCAACCAGGCCAAAGTTCAAGTGGGTTAGCACCTCTGTTGTGGCTCATCATGATCTGACTGATCAGGGCCCGCCATGGTCAAACCGGTAGCGATGTGCGAACCGGACAGCATTTGGCTGTTCAGACTAAAAACTTTGTTTGGGTTCGTGGGTTTGGTCCGGTGGAGTTCAGACCCCCCGAACGTTAGGTGGAGTTCAGCGCCGCTGGGAGGCTTGGGGTGCTCCAGAGACCTGCAAGGGTGCCCATGGTGGCATGGTAGACCGTTGGAGACCCAGCAGCAGCAGAGACTGGGAAGGCTTGGCACTTGGCACCCCAGGTTGCCCGGGCAAGCAGACTCAGCGCTTGGCCCCTGGGGGTGCCCGCACTGGTGCCAGCACTGGCTATCTGAGACCCAGCAGCAGCAGCAGCAGCAGCAGAGACCAGGAAGACTTGGCACTTGGCACCACAGGTTGCCCGGGCAAGCAGGTTGGCGCTTGGACCCTGGGGGTGCCCATGGAACCACGGCTGGCCATCTGAGACCCAGCGACAGGAGCAGCAGAGACCGGGAAGGCTTGGGGCTCGGTGGCTGGCACCCATAGGGGACAGGGCATTTCAGGCTGGCAACAGTGGAGCGGCAGCAGAGGCCTGGCCAGAGCTTGGTGTCCAGCACCCCTAATTTGCTGGGCATTGCACGCCGGCATCGGTGGAGCAGCGGCAGAGAGCAGGCCAGGGCTTTCCGGCTGGCACCCCTGCTTGGCTGGGCATTTCAGGCTGGCTAGCATCGGTGGACCAGTGGCAGAGACCTGGCCAGGGCTCGGTGGCTGGAACCTCTACTCGGCCAGGCATTGAAAGATGGCAAGCCTCCATTTCTGCTCACTCTATGGTTTTCCAGTTCTAGTCACCATCACGGCTGGGCGTTGCAGGCTGCCAGGCATCGACAGAGCAGCAGCAGAGGCCCAGCAAGGGCTTTCTGGCTGGCACCCCTGCTTGGCCAGGCATTGCAGGTTGGCTGGCATCAGTGGAGCAGTGGCACAGGCCCGGCCAGGGTTTGGTGGCTGGCACCCCTACTCGTCTGGGCGTTGCAAGCTGCCAGGCATCGGTGGCAGCCTGACTCGGGGTGGTGTGTTAGGCCAGATTAAACTGGGGAGCCAGAAAGCCAATGAGGCACCTAATCCCCATGTCCCTGACCACCGAGAAGGGCTGCCAATCAAGCGCAGTCATTTCCCCCAACATGTGCATAGTTTTCAGTTGAAAGCCATGCCGCCCTCCATGTCCTGCAGCTGCTGATGGACTTGGTAGATTCCCCAACCCTAGCTCTCGATGACATGGATGGACAGCCCTCCCTGCCTGTAACATAGGCCCCAGAACCCTGATGGTGGGTCCTGGAGCTGGAGTGGCTGGCTGTTTCTTGATGCAGTGGAATGATGGCTCCCCGTGAGTGGAATGATGGCCCCAGAACCCTGACGATGGGTCCTGGGACAGGAGTGGCAGCTTCTGGATGAAGTGGAATGAGAGCCCTCCCTGCCTGGAACATAGGGCCAGAACCCTGGTGGTGAGTCCTGTGGCTGCTCCTTGAGGTGGTGGAATGACAGCTCCACATGAGCAGAATGATGGCCCCAGAACCCTGACGGTGGGTCCTGGGACTAGACTGGCAGCTTCTAGATGGCGTGGATGGAAGACCCCCCAGGCATGTGATGTAGGCCCCAGAACCCTGATGGTGGGTCCTGGGGCTTGAGTGGCTGCTTCTGGATGAAGTGGAATGACAGCTCTCCATGAGTGGAATTATGGCCCCAGAATCCTGATGGTGGGTCCTGGGACTGGAGTGGCAGCTTCTAGAAGAAGTGGAATGACGGCTCCCCATGATCGGAATGATGTCCCCAGAACCATGATGGTGGGTCCTGGGGCTGGAGTGGCTGGCTGTTTCTTGATGCAGTGGAATTATGGCTCCCTGTGAGCAGAATGATGGCCCCAGAACCCTGGCGGTGGGTCATGGGACTAGAGTGGCAGGTTCTAGATGAAGTGGAATGACAGCTCCCCATGATCAGAATGACGGCCCCAGAACCCTGATGGTGGGCCCTGGGACTGGAGTGGCAGCTTCTAGATGAAGTGAATGGACATCCCCCCATGCCTGTAACGTAGTCCCCAGAACCCTGATGGTAGGTCCTGGGGCTGGAGTGGCTGTTTCTGAATGAAGTGGAATGATGGCTCTCGTGAGTGGAATGATGGCCCCAGAACCCTGATGGTGGGTCCTGGGACTGGAGTGGCAGCTTCTAGATGAAGTGGATGGACATCCCCCCATGCCTGTAACATACTCCCCAGAACCCTGACAGTTAGTCCTGGGACTGGAGTGGCAGCTTTTAGATGAAGTGGAATGATGGCTCCCCATGAGCGGAATGATGGCCCTAGAACCCTGAGGCAGCATTGGCAGCAGGAGCGGACATTGGATTGCCAGGGCACAGAACCCGTGCCAGAGAAAGAAGAGGTGGCATTGACAGCAGCAGCGGACCTTGGATTGCTGGAGCACAGAACCCATGGCACAAAAAGCAGAGGCAGTATTGGAAGCAGCAGCAGACATTGGATTTCTGGGGAACAGAACCCCGTGGCACAAACAGCAGAGGCAGCATTGGAAGCAGCAGCAGACACTGGATTGACTGGTAGCAGAACCCATGCCACAGACAGAAGAGGCGACATTGGCAGCAGCAGAGGACCTTGGTTTGCCGGAGCACAGAACCCATGGCACAGACAGCAGAGGCAGCATTGGAAGCAGCAGCAGACATTGGATTGCCTGGTAGCACAACCCATGGGACAAACAGCAGAGGTGGCATTGACAGCAGCAGCTGACACTGGATTGCTGGGGCACATTACCCATTGCACAGACAGCAGAGGCAGCATTGGCAGCAGCAGCAGACATTGGATTTCCTGGTAGCAGAACCCATGGCACAGACAGCAGAGGAACCAGAAGCAGACATTGGATTGCTGGGGCACAGAACCTGTGGCACAGACAGCAGAGGCAGCATTGTCACAAGCAGTGGACATTGGGTTGCTGGGGCACAGAACCTGTGGCGCAGACAGCAGAGGCAGCATTGGCAGCAACAGCGGACATTGGGTTGGCGGGGCACAAAACCCGGGGCACAGACAGCAGAGGCAGCATTGGCAGCAGTAGCAAACATTGGATTGCCCAGAAGCAAAAGCCATGCCACAGACAGCAGAGGCAGCATTGGCAGCAGCAGCAGACATTGGATTACTGGGTCACAGAACCGATGGCACAGACAGCAGTGGCAGCATTGGCAGCAGCAGCGGCCGTTGGATTTCCTGGTAGCAGAACCCATGCTACAGATAGCAGAGGCGGCATTGGCAGCAGCAGCAGACATTGGATTGACCGGGCACAGAACCCGTGGAACAGCAGAGACAGAAGCAGCAGCACCCAAGGAGCCAGGATGGTAGGTTTTGCCAGGAAAGAGCTCCCATACAGCAGCAAATGGCAGCAGCAGGATTGCGTGGGCACATTTGGATTTTTCAGGGCAGAGCACCCATGGACCAGCAGACAGCAGCAACAGAATTACCAGGCCAGTGGGACACATGACTCAGGGTTGCCAGGGCAGGAAGACAGGCACCTTGGCATGAGAGGCAGGCAGGCTGGGCCATGGCTTCAGCTTTGCCTACAGGGTGGGCAGACAGGCACTCTAGCATGATCAGAAGGTAGACTTAGGCAGGGTTCAAGGTTAGCAAGCAGGGTGGGCAGACAAGCAGTGTGGCATGAGAAGAAGGCAGACTGATGTAGGGTTTGATCTTGGCCACCTGGGCGGGCGGGCAGACAGACAGTGTGGCATGAGCATGTGAAGGCAGACGGAGGCAGGTTTTGATCTTGGACACCTGGGCGGGCAGGTGGACGGTTAGTCAGACAGAATGGCATGAGAATGGAAAGGTAGACTGAGACAGGCTTTGATCTTGGCCACCTGGGTGGGTGGGAAGACAGGCAGCGTGGCATGAGCATGGGAAGGCAGACTGAGACAGGCTTTGATATTGGCCACCTGAGCGGGCGGGCGGGCAGGCGGGCGGGCAGACATGCAGTGTTGCATGGGTCTGGGAAGGCACACTGAGGCAGGATTTGATCCTGGCCACCTGGGCGGGCGGGCAGGCAGACAGGCAGTGTGGCATGAGCAGAAGGCAGACTGAGGCAGGCTTTGATCTTGGCAACCTGGGCGGGCAGACAGGCAGCGTGGCATGAGAGGCAGTAGGGAAGGCAGGCTGGGACCTTGGCAAAGCACTCAGATAGGCTTGCGAAGACTGTGCAACGAGAGAGAGAGAGAGAGAGAGAGAGAGAGAGAGAGAGAGAGAGAGAGAGAGAGAGAGAGAGCTAGTCAGATAGGTGGGCCGAGCTGGTCTAGCCAAAGGCCGGCTTACAGGGTTTCAGCTTCTCAATGCCACCCTGTGTCACGAGGTCAGTCAGATAGGCCAGACAAGCCTGTCTAGTCAGAGAAAGAGAGAGGCAGGGTGGACACCGGGCATTGGGAGGGAGGAACAGTACCTCAGCGGCAGCAGCTAAGATTGAGGAGGAGCCCCATCCCAAGACTGCCCCTGGCATGGGATGGCATGTGCCACTGCACCATCAATCCATGTCCAGGGGCAGCTCCAGGACTCCAGCGGCGGAAGGTTCACCTTAAGGAACAACAACTACTCCACCAACTTGGCCCCCAGTCTCAGGCGGTGCAGCGAGCAAATGTCCCCCGCCGTGGAGAACACCCACTCTCTAGGGACACTCATTGGTGGGTAGGACAAGGGACGCTTGGCCACTTTGGACAGGGCCGGCCACACGTTGGTCTTGCCGGCCCAGTAGGCCAAGGGATCGCTGCTGGGTTTGATGCACGGCTCCTCCTCCAGGTAGCGCTCCACTGCTTCTGAAGTGCTGTTGTACTCCCTCACGTAACTCTGCTGGGCACCACCTCCACCACTGCCCTCAGCCACGCTCCTGCCATGCTGTGCATGAGCCCATGCTCACAAGAGTGCCCTGCACATATGAGCTGCTGCTGTTGGCAATAGGGGTGCTTCTAGTACTGATACTGCTAGGTCTGGGGGCAGGGATAGACCCCGCCGGCTGGGAAAGGGATGGCTGCTCCCACTCCCACCATCCCCAGGGACATCCTGCTGCTGCTGTCGTGCACTCTCAAGTGCATGCTCTGCCGGCTGGACCTTCTCCACCAGGTCACCCTTCCAGTGCCCATAAAGCGCTTTCTGGCATGCCATGCTGCCCTTGACCCTGGGGCCCAGCATAGTTGCCAAAACGTATTCTGCCCACTGCAGGAGCTCATTGAACCGCGCCTTCAGCCCTGCCTTCAGCTGCTGCACAAGGGCAACCACCTCATAGGACAACTTCCTGCCCTGAGGGCCACAATCCCACCCCTGGAGAATCTTCTCCAGCCTCCTCAGGAAACTTGGGACCAGAGGGGTCACCTGGCTGATGGCGACCATGGAGGAGCTGATGGTCTCCATCACAGCCAGGAACAGTCTGAGCACGAAGACCATGTGAGCCAGTATTTCCCATTCCACCGCATCATACTCTGGAGGAGCCCCACTGTCCATCACCAGTTGAATCTGATGCAAGGTGGCTTTCTTCTTGAGAAGCCACTCGAGCATCAGGAAGGTCAAATTCCACCGGGTGGACGCATCCTGCACCAGCTGGTGCATTGGGGAGTCTTGCTCGGCCTGCTTCACCGGGAGGAGGTCGCTGCCCTTCATGCTCCAGTTAAAGAAACTGGCCAGCTTCCTCCCCCTCTCAATCAGGGAGCTAAGGGTGTATGCCCCAATCCCCTTCTCCCCCAAGCCCAGAGAGTCCCTGAACAACAGGTGAAGGGTGTGTGCAGAGCAAGGGATGTTGGTAAGGTCCCCCTCATGGGCTGCCCTCAGTATGTTGGCCACGTTGTCCTTCACCACACACCCCTTGGTGAAGGATGCGCCTGGCGTGACCCACTCCCTCACCATGGTGGTCAGGGCTGACTCGATGTTCTGAGCGGCATGGGGGCCCACCTATACCCTGCTTTGGGACCCCTCCTGCCATTGAAAAATGCTGTCTCCAGGTCCTGTACGCGTGCGCCATCACTGCCACGTAGACATGCTCCGCATTCCTGCTCGACCACAGGTCTGTGGTGAAGTGGACGGTGTTACCCCCAGCCCCTGCCAGCTGCTCCCTCACCCACTCGTTTAAAGCCCAGTACAGGGCTGGAACCATCTGCCGACTCAGGGTGGTGTGCGACGGCAGCATAAACTGGGGGGCCAGGAAGCCAATCAGGCACCTAAACCCGATGTCCCCGACCACCAAGAAGGGCTGCCCATCCAGTGCGATCATTTCCCCCAACATGCGAGTGGCTTTCAATTGAAAGCCATGCTGCCCTCCACGTCCTGCAGTTGCCAATGGACTTGGCAGCTGCCCCCACCCCAGTTCCTCCATGGTGCAGTGACGCTGCTGCTGCTGCTGCTCCCCCCTAGCAGCGATACTGCTCCTGCTGCTAGAGGCAGTTGTTAAAGCAGGACACTTGCCCGCTGATGGAGGCTGATGACTGGCCGCTGCATTTGGGAACCCGCTGACATCCACTGCCCCTGCCTGCCCGCTTAGCAGTACAGCACTGTGGCATCCCTTTAGGTGCCTCTCCATGGCAGTTGTGCCAAGGTTGGTGAGCACCTGCCCATGCTTCACCACCTTCTGGCACAAAGTGCACTGCACCTGCCTGGGATCATCCGCCCACACAAACTTAAAATGTGCCCAGACAGAGGATTCTTTGCCCCCTCCTGCCTTTTAGTCCACACTGGGTGATGCACCGCTGATAGCACTGCTGGGGGGGGGGGGAGAACATGGTGGCGACACAGCTCTCAGAGGGACAGTCATCGTCTCAAAACCAGACATCTCCTGCACAGGACTAGTGTCTGCCTCGCTGTCCCCAATATGAGATATGTCCCCCCACAAAGGGGAGTACTGGGACCTCAGGCCGATCGACTGTCCACCATGCTGCTGCCATTCTTCCTGTGCCCCCTATAGCTGCTGCTGCAGCTATTGCTCCTCTCCCTGCTGCTATTGCCTGGGGATTGGGCCCTGCCTCTAGGAGCTGCGGTGGAATCCACCAACCCTGGACTGCTGGGGATCACCTTAACAATAAGGGTCGGGCACATTGGTGGCCCTGGAGGAACATCCGACCCTGAAGCACCTACACCTGCTCCTGCAGCCACAGCAGAGACAGCCGCAGCCTCCTGGAGTGGAGGCCTTCCAGTGCCCTGCGTGACAGTGAAGGATGCTGACAGGAGGCACTGCCGAACCACCCCCCCCTAGTGCCACTGCTGGGAGCCTGACTGCCAAAATCAGACGTGTGCAGTTTGGGGCGTGGTGATGGGCTCGGGCTGCTGCTGATGCCTCCTGCCACTCTGCTGGAACAACCCCTGCCACCTCTGCCACGTGCCCCATTGCTCACCTTACGGGCAGCAGACCCGCCTCTCCTGATTC
>QEPC01012897.1:875556-887986 GCA_003113815.1 Sphenodon punctatus | reverse complement strand
CTTTCCTATCCTACATGTATTTCCTAATAAAGCTACTTAAGCTTAAGTATGCTTCCTGCCTGCTTATTGATGATTAGCTACTCACACTCCTCTATAAACTCTGCATTGGGCAAATGGATGCAATGATCTCACAGTCCTTGCATTTCCCACACTGAAACCCTCTCATTATCTCCCCTAACGGCTACATATAGATGTTAAACAAGAGGGGAGACAGAATAGCACCCTGCGGGACTCCACACGTAAGGTCCCAGGGAGAAGACGTACCCTCCCCCAAGTTACCAAGTTAGTTACTAAAACAAGTGAAGCCCCATTTGTTTTAGTAACTAGAAAACTAAAACAAATGAATTAGGAAACGAAAACAAAAGTGAAAGAACTTTTAAAAATGAAATCAAAATGGGAAACAAAAATTAATGAGGTCCTTTCTGCACAGAACACTCCTACCATCTGTCCACCCCTACTGCTTCTCTGCCCACCTCTTGTTGCTGCTGCTCGAATGTCTGTCTCTCTCACACACATATCTCCTGCCCCCTGGAGTGATCTCTGCAGGTAGATGTTCTTCCACACTTTGGAGTGCCTGCCTATGCTGAAGTCAGTGCCTGCTGCTCCTCTGCCCTTCTGCCGCTGCAATTTTGTGTGATGAATGTGTGTCTCTCTCTCATATCTTCTCCCCACTATGGCATTCTCTGCAATTTGAAGCCCAAAATACTTTGGACAGCATGTCTCCATTGCCTGTACCTACTGCTTCTCAGTGATCTCCTGCTGCCTGCCAGTCTCTGTTTGATATTCTGCCTCTTGGGGGCATTCTGTGCAACTTGAAGCCTTCCCAGACTTCGGGCACCACCGTCTCCTCCTATGCTAGTTCCTTCAATGCCTAGCACTGACTGAAGGCCAGTGTTTGCTTTGTCTTCTACCTGGATGCTGTTTTCAAATTTGTCTCTGATATTTCTGCCCCCCTAGAACAGTCTGTGAATGTTTAGGGGAAGGGGAAGTGTCATAGGACAGTAAAACCGCTATTTAAAGGCATGTAAGCCATGCCAAGTGATTCCAAAACAAATATAGAATGAAAATGAATGAGTTTTAAACAAAGAAACCAAAAATTAATACATTTTTGGAAATAAAAATGAAAGAAAAAATGAAAATGAATGTACTTTTAAAAATGAAAATGAGGTCCCTTCTGCACACACCTAGTGAGGTGCCACATCCCCACAGTGAGAGGGGAAATATGGGAAGGGGTGGGGGGACAAAAATGTGCCATGAGCCCCTGGTGAGAGAGGGGGCATTGGCATGGGGAATAGGGGCGGGGGAGGGGGTCGTGTCGTTTCCCTGCCTGCTTCCTTGACCAGAGGGTTTTACAATGCCACATCTTAAAATCTATGCTTGTTCTCAGCGGCCACTGCTTCAGAATGGGAGCATTGTCACTTCGGGTAGTGCGGGGGAACATTTACCCCCTCCCCCTGACGCACAGGTTTCTCTCCTTTCGTATCTTTTGGGGGCGCTTTTAAACGCCTCCTCTAAAAGCGGTCTCAGACCATTTCTCTGAAATTCAATCACTGTTTAGTTTTGACTTAGGTTTGTCTAGTTACATGGCTTGTTACAATCCAGGTCAATATGTTTTGTTTATTGTTTTGGGTATGTTTCTGTTACCTAATAAACCAATATGTTTCAATCAATCAGATTGGGTCCTGCAGACACATTTTCCAAAACAGGAACACCAGAATTCCATACTTGAAGCATTACAAAATGTAACCTTTTAAATAATAAATTGTATGCAGGTTATTTTTGTGACAATTAAATTCCCTGGTGCCATGTATTACTAATCCAATCACAAAACTTATCTTGCGCAATACAGAGTTTGGCATTTCAAATAAAGGGCTGGTCTACAGTCACAAGACAATCATTTATAAGAGCTGACTATTATATTTTTACCATTTGAAGGGCAGAACATAATGTTCCTTTTTGAGTTAAGGGAGAGCAAAGGTCTAGTCCGATTACTACTCTGGTTTTTAAAGGCTTTTTAGCATGCGGATTGATTCTTATTGTTTTGTAATCCTTCTAACTGTTTTAATTGTGTGTCTTCTATTTTAACAAGTTCATTTGTTGCAATCTTTTCCTACGATTTGCACTTGATTCTTACATTTTGCAGCTTCTGGGTGTTTAACCTCTCAAATTTAATCATGTCTGGTTGGTTTTTTTAATTAAAAATTACATGCAATATCATATATGCAACCCCAAAATATCCTACACCAAAGCATATTTTCCTAATTAAAATCCTTCAGACCCTTACCTACCAATGTGTGTGTGTGTCTAAACATATTAGGGGTGTGCAGAAGAGACCACCTTCATTTACATTTTGGATTTGTTTTGTTTCAAAAATTGTATGTATTTGTTTTCATTTTTAAATTAACTTTGTTTTAGTAATTAAATTAGTTTCACATTATTTTCAATTGACATGGCTTTTGCAGATCTTGCATTGGTTTAAATAGCAGGTTGCCCAAGTATGATAGGACTTCAACTTGCAGAGTGTGCCCCAGGGTGACAGAATATGAGAGTGAGAGACTGTCAGCAGGCAGCAGAGGGCACATCAGCAGTAGCAGGTACTGGGAGGCAGCCAGCGGGTACAGGAGCAGCAGGCACTAGCAGGCATTGTGAGAGCAGAGGAGCAGCAGACAGTGGCATTGGCATCTCAAGCATGACAGGGCTTAAACCTGCAGAGAGTTTCTCAGGGTGCTGGAATATGAGAGAGAGACAGACTGGCAAGCAGCAGGTATACAGAGAAGCAGCAGGCACTGGAAGACGCTGAAACAGAAAGCACATGTATTAGCACCACAAGGATGACAAGGCTTCAACTTGCAGAGTGACGGGGCACCATATTAGGTAGAGCAGGGGTGACCAAAGTACAGTCCATGGACCACGTGTGGACTGCAGGGACTTTTCCTTTGGCTCGCCTCCCCAAGCCCGTAAAAACTTTTACTGCGGCCCACCTCCCACACCTCTCTCCCTCTCAGGCACCTGGTACCTGCATTAAGGACTCATGCCTCCAGACCAGTTCTCCTCCTCTCACAGTGTGCAAGAAGGGGAGGGGCTGAAGGAGGAAGCACAGCAGCGGTGGTGTGTTCAGAGACTTCGAGTCACCAAGGGCAGCCGCTTAATTTTGTACCTCTACTTTCAGCCATCGCCTACAGGTGAGGGCAACAGGAGCTGCCACCTGATCTTTGTAGAGGAGCCACTGCCACTCCGACCTGGCAGCAGCAGGGAGCAGTACCAGGAGCGGAGCACCTGGGAGGTGGAGGTGTTGGGCCCCGGCGGCTCGGACAGCTCAGCTCTGGCCGAGGTGCAGGTGTGGGAGGAGACACTGCCAGGACTTTGGGGGGGGGGCGCTGTTGCAGCCGCTTATCACTCTGCATCTGGGCAAGGCGCACCAGTTAGCACTGGGCCAAGAATGGAGGCTTTGGGTTGCACCGGCAAGTGGAGCAGCTGATTTGCTGTGTGGACTGCTGCACCTGTCCAGGTCAGCCTGGAAGCAAGTGCTGAGCGTGGTGCTGCTGGTGGTGGTGCTCTCAGTGCTTCTGGAAAACCTGTGCCTAGCCCTGCTCTCGCTGATCCTGCTGGAGCTGCTCCAAGAGCAGCTCTCCAGTGGCCAAGCAGGAGCAGGTGCGCTGGGTGCAGGCAGTGAGGGACTGTGGCCAGGAGACTTACCTGCTCTGAAAACTGTTGCTGGGCCAGTCTGGGGCCAATATCACACTGGCCGGCTGGCTCTGAGGAAGCACAGCAACAGCAGTGGCACCAGCAGTGGATTGCAGGTGGCAGCAAGAGACTGTAGCAGATACAAGGTGAGTGGGGCTGAATTGGAGGGTGGGGCTGGAACCCAGAGGTGGTGTTGCTGGATTGGGGGCACTGGATTCAGCACAGGCCTGTCTCACCCTATGGGGGTGCTGGGGCCCGGGCGTTGGTGCTTGGTTTGCCCCTGCGTACTCTGCATGTTTGTTTGGCCAGGCAGGGGGTGAGAGCTTTGCCCTTCCATATGGTTTGAGATTGTGTTCCCCTGCGTACTCTGTGGGTGCAATCCTGCAGCCCTCGCAAGCTGCACCTAAGCGAACTGCAGTGAAAGGCCTCAGGTGCTCAGGCGCATACATGCCCCACCAGCACAGAAAGCCGCGTGGAGCAATAGCATGCCCCGTCCGATGTGACCCACTGAACCTACGCACCCCGCAGCCCAGGGGATGGAACATGACCCGTGCCTGCTTCATCCCCCAGGCTGCGGGGTGTGTGGGCTCGGGGGTCGCAGCAGCATGGGTCACACCATTGCCCTGCACTGCTATCAGTGTGGGGGGGGGTGTGCATGCGTGTCTGAGCATCCGCCGCTCGGATCACCACTGTGCCTGCCACCAGTGTAAGCTGACATCAGGATTGCACCCTGTGTTTTTATGTTGGGGGTGGGGATGACAGCTTTGCCCTGCCTTGTGGTTTGAGATTGTGTTCTCCTGTGCACTCTGCATTTTTACGTTGGGTGTGTGTGTGTGTGTCAGCTTTGCCTTGTCATGTGGTGTGCTTGGTTTGCTTCTGCACATTCTGCATTTTTATGTTGGGTGTGTGTGCCAGCTTTTCATTGCCATCTCTGAAGTACAGTTTAGAAGACAGGCTCATAGCTGAAATTCTTTGGTGCACAGGACTTGTATGTTAGATTAGCAGAGGATTTCTGTGTTAATAACTGTGGAGCACAGGCCTTGTGTGTAAAAATAAATAACATCAGAAATCCCAATAATGGCATCCCAGAAGAAATGTGCTGTGTCTTATTAAAGCTGCTTCTCATAGGTTGCTGCTGTCATCTCAGAACTACAGTTCAGCCAGGCTCACAGTTGAACTTTTTTGGTGCACAGGATTTGTGTGTTAAGTTCCCAGAGGATTTGTGTCTTAAAGTAACTTTGGAGCACAGGACTTGTGTGTTAAAAAATAAACTTAGTTTTTTATTTAATAAAGAAATGTAATTGCATTTTATTGTTACTGAACATTTATTTGTACAACCTTGGAGTAGCCCTGATGCCCCTTCTCGGTGTAGTCTCTGATGTGTGGATTCTTTGATAGTCAGATGCAGGCTTGAAATTGAACCTAATTTAGGTTACTTTTTACATTCACACAAGTTATGAAAATTAGGGGTGGAGACATGCAGATTAGAGGCAGGTCCATACAAATTAGGGGCTGGGCAACATGTGTCCCAGTGTTGGGACCAAACCAAATATTCCAGCCCTCAGGATCAATCAAGTTGAGCACACCTGAGGTAGGGAGATAAAGGCAGGTGGCCACTGGAAAGTTGGCAGTACCCCAGATATAAAAGGGTGTCAACTTGCAAAGAATGCCACAGAGTGGCAGGATATGAGGGAGACAGATTGGCAGCAGGTGGACAGAAGGGCAGCCAACACTGGAATAGAAGACTTGGTGACCCATATAGAATAGGGCCTCAGCTTACAGAGAGTGCTCCAGAATGGAAGGATACAAGAGAGAGACACTGGCAGCAGGTGGGCAGAGGAATTGGAGGCAGTGGCATTGGTGCCCAAATATGACAGAGGTTCAACTTGCAATGCAGAGATTGGCCAGGCACCATATGAGGTAAAGAGATAATGGTTGGTGGGCACTGAGCCGTTGGCAGCACCCCAGATGTAACAGGGTGAAAACAGATGAGACAGGTGCCTGCATTGGCCCGCCATGGCCCGTCCGGGCCCAGGACTTATTTGCTTGCCTGTTTCACCATTGACAGATGTAGGGCCATGACTGCCCTGGGGCTGGCCCAGGATGCATCCTCCAGAAGATCCCGGGCGACCATCCCAGGTCAAGGGCTGACCACGCAGGGCAACAAGGGCCCACATGTCTGTTTGGACGTGACCCTGCCTATCCTTTCATGGGAAGGGGCTGTCATGGTTGCACATTATGGCAGGGGGTAGGGCACTGGGCATGGGATGAAGGTGGGGCCATCTGTCTTTGGGATGAGATGGGTCACGGCCACACCACCTGTGCATCTGTTTTTACCCAGGGTATCAACTTGCAGAGAGTACCACAACTTGCAGAGAGTAGCGGATATAAGAGAGAGACTGGCAGCAGGTGGACACAGCAGGGGGATTTCTTTCTGCCAGGTGTTCATTGATCTGCCAGGTGCTCAGTGAACTAGCAGCAGGAGTGAGCAGCATTGCAGTCTCTCACAGGAGGTCTAAAGGATCCCCAGTGCCCTCCCTACAGCTCCCCAGACTGGCACTGCCAAATTGCTGGCATCATTGAAGAAATCTATGCCAGGAATTCTCTGTGTCCATCACACTGCTGCCTGATATGCTACCAATGCCAGTTGGCCAGCGGGGATGCCAATCATGTTGCCTGACTGCTCCTTCCACTCCCACTTCCCTCTGCCTTCCCTGGAGTTCTTTTGCAGCCTCATAGCAGGCTGTACAGAGTGCAATGGGGCCAAAACAAAAACAAATAAAAATTCTAATAAATCTTTCTAACTTTCTTTTGTAAAGTATAAATATCTGGCATATACTCTACATAGAATTATCTCATGTACATACATGGAAGTCTTGGGACTGCCTGACTGAATGAGTTCTGATATCATGACAGTTTAGGTCACAGATCCAGTTATATAGGGAGTATTAAGTTAAGTCAGGTGATCCACAGTGCAATTGACATTACCCAGCTGGCAGGTAGAGGAGCTATCAAGTAAGTAAAACAAATGCATTTTAGACTGCTAATATGTTAAAAAAATCCAAAAACACCCCCCCTCTAGTTGCATGCAACTGAGCATATGGCAACTTGTAGCACCGTATGTCTCTGTCAAGATGGAGTCTGGGATATGAATGGTTTCAGGATCAGTCAGATAGGAGTCATCAATGGGTCAGGGTTAGGGTCTGGGCAAGAGCAAAGAGCGGAGCAGGATAACAGTACCACTTGGAATGCTACGTACCCAGCTCGGTACATGGTCACCATCTGGTTACAAACTGTCAGGATCCTGGTCTTCAACCAGCAGTCCTGGATTCTCAGAGCCACCTGCTGACTTGATACTAATGCCACTGTGACTTGGGTTATATTGCTCCTCTCCAAGATTCCTGAGCTGGCTTGGCCACACCGCCTCGCTTTCTGATAAGCATCTGGCCTCCAGTTCCGTTCCATGCCCCACAGCTTACTAGTTGACTGCCAGCCTACATTTAAGGCTGGCCTGAATCCACATAATCAAATAAACAAATACATAAGAAATTAACTGTGCATGCATAAAATGGCCACCACCTTTAACCAAAATGTCAGAGCTAGCATCTCCTTGTCTGTGTCTGTTTTTACTTCTGTTCCTAACAGGGAGAGGAGACCGAATAAGCCTTACCCATGAGGGTTTTCTGTGAGTGACCTGTTACAGGATAAAAATCCCTTACTGTACGCTTCAGAGGGAGGAAGAATTTGTAGAAGCTTGTTGCTTGATCTTACTGGATTTACCACACTGCACTCTTCAAAGGTGAGCTGAGAAATCCAAATTGATGTGACAGCTGCCATGATTTACACCTTAAATGTGAGCAGTGGGTAAAGAAACTTTCCATGGGGCTTTGGTTTAATTTGCTGATCTGCAGGAATGGGAGCTTGAAACTGCCGGTCTGCAGCTCTGGAGGCAGACCAAAACTGACTGGGTATTCCTAGACTGAAAATCATCTCCTCTGTCAGTGACTGAAGCCCGGTCTTTGCCTCCAGAGCTGAAGGTAGGCTGAAAACCAGCTGAAACGGATCGGTGGGCATTAATATGAAGGAGAGGAATATTTATTTATTGGATTTATTATCTATTTAGTTTCACATTTGCTCTCCTGTCCCAATCAGATGATAGATAGATAGATAGATAGATAGATAGATAGATAGATAGAATGTGTATGTATGCGCATAAGAATTGTGTACCAAGATCGTAATGGCAGTAGAAAGATAGAATTGAGTGTCATCAGCATACAGGTGATTCTGAAAGTTGTGAGTTTGCCCAGCGATAGAGTGTAAAATGAGAAGAGAAGAGGGCCAAGGACAGAGGCTTGGGGAACACAAATGAGATGAGAAGGGAGTGGAGGAGATACCATTAAGAGACATTGCAGAAGGGGTTGATAAGAGAACCATTTGAGAACTGAGCCCTGGAAACTGAGGGAGGAAAGAGAATCAAGAAGGAAGGGGTGATCAACAGTGTCAAAAAAAGCAGAGAGATTGAGCAGGATGAGCATGGAACAGAGGCCCTTAGAGCAGGGCCCCATATATTCTGCATTTCCATGATTGCTGCCAATGGGGAAAATGCAGACTCCACAGGGCCCTGACTTAGAGTTTCCTATATGAAGGTCATTGTGACTTTGACAACAGCAGTTTCAGTTGAGTGGTGTGGACAGAAGCCAGAGTGAATGGGGTCAGGGGAGGAATTGGAAGAGAAGCGTAGACAGCTTATGTCTCTCATCACCAATTGTCTCTCTAACATCTCTGCTTGGATGTCTCACTATCTGTTCAAGACTGAACTTCTCCTCTTCCCTCATACACCATCTAATCTCTCTCCCCTTTCTATCTTCATTGATAATGTCCCCACCCTGCATGTCTCTAAGACTTGTAGCAATTAATTTTGGGGTGAAAACAGACGTGACAGAGGAAAGGCACCTCCCCAGCCCATCCACAACTGCAGTCCTGGTTGGTGGAGAGGGCTGTTCACATAAGTAGCCCTTAACTCAAGCATGGTTGCTGCTCGCACAGACCCTTCCAGACCACAGGTGGCCGGAGGAGCTGTTCACATGGGACAGGACTCCTGGGCTAATGCAATGCAGCAGGAGAGCTAGCAACAAACATTGGGGGGTGGGAAGGCTGAAGGAGTGTGCTCACCTAGCCCTGTTGAACAGCTGATGGGGGGCCTGGTGGAGCTCCAGACCCTCTTAACAGCTGTTCAGCAGGACTATCGTGAGCATGCTCCACCATGGTGAGCATGCTCCGCCAGCACGTCTTCAACACTCCACTGCCATGTTCACCCACCTACCCTGCTGATTTGATTCTGTTCAGCCCCTCCTCTGATCCCTCTCCCTTTTCACATTCAGCACAAGCTCCTTGTCTTCAACTTCAAGGCTCTTCATGGTCCTGGTCCTCCCTATCTTTCTGCCCTCATTTTACCACTATGTCCCTGCCCAGGAACTTTGCTCCTCTTCTGCCACCACCTTCACCTGCCCCAGAGTCTGTAATCCCCACACCAAGACAGCAACCTGTCTATAATTGATCAGTTCGAGGTGCATTGCAGATGCTATCTAAAACAATCGTAATAATAATAGCATGCCAGAATTGTCCATGCAAAGGCTGTCCCATTTATAGGATCTGTTCTAGAGCTGAAATGGATAGTGGGTTTACTATTTGCAGGTATTATTCACATTTTTAGTAGCTCAATAATAACTTTTAGTGCCTGAATAATATCTATAACTGAAATGAGTACTCTCGTATCCATTTTGAGGGGAATTCCATCTTGGAGTTTTCAGTTTGGTTATTTTGGCTATATCATTTTTGGCATGCACAATAGTCCTAATATTGCTGAAATAACAGAACTAAAATACCAATATGAGCAAAAATGGGGGAAAGAGACAGATATGTAAAGCATAAACAAATATAAGTTATTGCCTGAATCAACATTTTCGGTTTGAGTAAGGTATATTCAACGGATTTATCCAGTTTATTGTGTACTTGTTTCAGCTCTATATTAGCATTGGGCATTTTTACACACACCTTACATTTCTGGATTTTTCAATCTTCTGGGTTTACAAGTCCACAAGTAAGTTCCGGATGCATTCTTCACACACATACTGCCCTGAGGCAGTTCACAGTAGCCGCAGCTGTAGACGTGAGGGTCTGCCATGGAAACCAAGTGACCACAGCTGCCTGGAGAAAAGCAGTTTACCAGGAGAACTTTTTACACACAAAAGTTCTTGTAGAAGTTCTACATCGAAGTTCAAAGAGCCAGATGTTTAAGATCTGGGTGAGTGATTTAGACACACAGAAAATTCAGGATGTAACAGCAAATATGCAGGAGAAATGTGTGTGTAAAAACACCCATTGACTTCCTATTCAAAAGATACTTCAAACCCCATGTTTTAAGCCCCATGAATATACCGTGCAGAATGTTTTCCACAACTGTTCCAGCACACATGAGTTCCAGCACACATGAGTATCTTTAGGTTTAAAAACCACAAAAGTACCAGCTATCACAAGTGTATATCTGTAGATGATGGGAGGCTTGTTCTATCACTTCAGTACATCTGTTATGGACTATCAGAATATGCAATTATGCCTCTAATTACTGAGGCATTGAATTAAATTAAATTGTGCCCAATTTGCACTAGTACATATGGTTAGATTGGGTCCAAAACTCTATTATTAAATACAGTACAGTATGTACGACATACACTAATGAAACTGTCCTAATTGACAGTAAAATACTATCACATTTCTGTAGCTGTGTTTAACCATGCTATAGAGTTATATGCAATAGACCATGAATGGAGAACTCCCAGCCTGTGGCTGATTTTTATTGGAGCCCTTTACAATTCCTGGATCTCTCCCCAGGATCCAGCTTCTACCTGTGGCATAGCAAGACTGTCTTGGTTGGGACAGGGCTCATGTCCCAATTAGCCACCTCTACCGCAAGGGCAAGGGGTCTTCCTAAACTGCAAAGCCTCCTGAAGCTCCTGGCCAGCCTCAGCCACCCTTCACAATGATTGTGGTTCTGCCCTGGATCCCAGAGAGGCCTCTCGGCATGGCAGCAACCGCACCAGGAAAGACGTTTTAAGAGTCGGTGGGGCCAGTACTCCACCCCTGCCCACTGTGAAAAGTTTCTTTTTGGCAGGGCCTGGGAGTCACTAGGAAATGTTCAGCAAACTTCTTGTTCCATGGTAGCTATGTCCCTGGCTCCATTCCTCTCAAGCATGAAGGCACATACTTAGGGTGAAGGCAGCAGAGATGATCGCTCATGCTTAAGGATAGGGGCTCAATCTGAAGGTCCAATTCATAGTCTGTACTTTTCACGCCCATTCCCTTCCCTGAGCACCCACCTAACCAGCTAGCATGCCTCCTTCTCATCTATTTACCTTGTCAATATTTCTGAAATCCACACCCTGCAGCCCCTCGACCATGCCCTATAACATTTTCCCCATCGTGCTCTCAAGTGATGATTCTAGTTTGGCACTGAAATAACTTGGGTTCTATGCATGAAGCACAAATACAAAATATGAATCATGAGATTTATTGGTGATGTAGGTCAACATCTTTCAGTAGGCTTTGACGTGACCCACTGGCCATTTTTAAATTGCCAGTGTAGCCCCCTGACAAAAGGGAGATTCCCAACCCTTGCAAAAGATCAAGAGACGGGCTGTGCAGGAAGTGAATAGATGACATAAGAGAGTGCGGTGGAAGAGACTTGGGGTGCAGCAACACAAGCTGCAGGGGCCTGATCCCAACATGGCCCCATGGCAGGCAGTTGTTGCCGCCACACTGCAGAGCATGTGTGGGGAGCTGGCCAGATGTTTGCAGGGAAGCTGGGCGGGCCGGATCCTGTCCAGCTAGGGAGGGCTGAGGTGCCGCCCACATGAGCAGGTGTTCACTCCTGCCCCTTCTCCCTCCCCCAGCTGGACTGAAAGCCTGCCCCTGGCCATGATGTATCCATGCCCAATGGATGCTAGCACCCGTCGCTCAAGGCCCCACAGCATTGCACTGTGTGTGGCAGAGCAAGTGCACCTCATCACCCAAGTTGCCCTGCCCTGGGCAGCCTTGCCCCAATTGGGGTAAGCTGCTCTGTGATGCATCCTCCATCCTCTGAGGACACGTCATGGAGCAGCCAGCTGCGTGCCCCACCACAGGGCAGGAGGAACATCTGGCAGACCTAGGCACACACATCATGTGGCTCGTTTGCCCAGGGACAGGTAAGGCTACCTACAGCTTGGTAGACTCCCCAGCCTGTCTTGAGTGGCTGATAGGGATGGGCAAACGCTGTTCAGAACTTCAGAGTTCGGCCCAAACTCGGCCTGTTCGGACGACCAAACACAAACACAAATCCAAACCAAACTCAAGTCCGAACATCAAAATGACCAAACAGTTCGGTCAGTTTGCCTCGCGTTTGGCTGAGTTCGGGTGGCTAAAACGTGGTGTCACTGGAAGGCCAAACGTGACAGGGAGGAGTAGTCAGCTGAGGAGCAGACTTCCAGGCACCAGGGGTGGATAGGCTTGGAGTAGCAGCCAGCCTGTCCAATCACCATCCTTTTTCACCTTAGACCACTGGCTTTGCAGTCTGCGATTCGCCACGGGCTAGGCTGCATGGAACCAATGGGGCTTGCGGTGAGGCGGGCGCAGCAAGAAACAAAACTGTCTGCCTCCCCCCTTCCCAACACCTTCTGAGCTAGTCACTGTTCCTAAACAGCAGGTGTTT
>QEPC01012897.1:830600-847634 GCA_003113815.1 Sphenodon punctatus | reverse complement strand
AATACTGCTTCAGAAGGGACTTCTGAAGCAGGGATTGGGGTCCCTCCAACATACATGCAGCAAGTCCCTTCTTTCTGAAGCAGCATTCTTAACCTCTGCTGCGTGTGTGTGTCTTTGCTAAAACTGCTTGTAAGGGAGGTTTAAGGTTGTCTGCCTGCTTTTAAACCTGGCAGAGGAGGTGATTATAACCTGCCTAACCTAACTGAAATTGCTTGATTAAGTAATGTAATGCCATTCAACATTAACCCTTGGAACTCCTTGCTGCTGGGTTATGCCGCCCACCGTTGCCCTGGTTCCACCCACCGTTGCTCGCTGGCCTTACTGCCCTTCCAACCTCAAGACCCACCAGACGCCCCTGCTTCTACCTCTGACCTCCCATCTCATCCCTTGATTCAGCTATCCAGTTTCTCTTTCAGCTTTGATTAGCTAGAATCATCCTGATTCCCTAGAATTCAACCCTTGATCTTCCCTTTGAATACATGCTTGGATTGCCCCTCTAACCTGTAAACTGCTCTGCATGACTCCTCTTTGGCCAATCCTGTGACAACCTGCCAGCATCTGACCTGACCTACAACCTGCCAGCATCTGACCTGACCTGTGCCAACTTCATCCTGCCAGCATCTGATCTGACAAAACAGAAGCCAAATTTTTAGAAATGCAAAGCTATTCAACAGGGAAAGAGGTTTGGGAAGGAACAGGAACTGAAACCCAGAGTCCCAGTTGCTTGGCTCCTTGAATCCTCAGCAGCCTATGGAGATTCTCAGCAGTAGTAGCTCTGGGCTGCACTTTTGCCTCCTCAGGAATTGCAATCCTGAGGGCGCTTCCCCATGTTACAAAATGTGATTTGCCTGGAGGCAAATCAGGCACATTTCATAACATGGGAACGTGCCCTGAGTTTCTGCTCTTGGCTTCAGCGTCCCTGCCACCATGCAGCAGATTCCAACTACCCTGTTCTTCAGAGAATAATTTTGTCTGAAAGGATGCTGTCTCTTTGTGGTTGACTTTACTTCTAGTTTGCTTTGTAATTTTTTTTATTTTTTCCCAGTCTCATGTTAAAGGTAGGCAATGGGCTATTTTAAATGTATGCTGTTTGCCAAAATTAACAATGCAAATTAAGGGTCAGAGAAGAGTGGTATCTCATTGTGAAGTTTTCAAAATCTGTTTATCTTATTCATTGGTAGAGTGAAGGTGAATTGGTCAGATTTTTTTTATTTAATTAATTAATTAATTAATTAATTTATATTATGTGACATATAGAATTGGACAGAGCAGAGCAATTTTCTAAAAAGATAAATAGGCAGAGTGAAGGAGGCAAGGGTATAACTATAATAGGTACAGACAGTGCGACTGCACTGAGGTTCACGAGTCTGGTGGACCCACATGCATATGGAATGTGTACATAGGAGAAAGGGTGATTAGCACCCACTGAAGACTTGCTAACTAAATGCCTCAGGATTCAGCTTGAGCAAACTGTGTTTGATGGTCTTGTAAAATCTAGTCACTTTAGTTTCCTCCTGATTGATTTAATTTGCAAGACAAATTGCAAAGGACAATTGTAAACTTCAAGAACATTGTGGGTGAAAACAGACATGACGCTAACCAGTACCACCCTTTAACCACCCTTGGTGGTTATTTATGCATGTTGCAAGGCTGTATTGGTGCCCTATGCAGCCCAGAAATATGCATAAATGACCACCAAGGGTGGTTAAGGGTGGTTAGCGTCATGTCTGTTTTCACCCCATGCGTTTGGTCAGGGGAAGCTCATGCTCTGGACCTTCAGGGAGGAAATGTCCACAGGATGTGTCTTCTTCTGGTCTAGTGGGATGCCAGAGAGCTGGCAGAAGACTAACTACCGTTAGCCCAGGTTGTTGTTGTTAGTGGTGTTGAATGGGAAGAATCTCCATGTTCCATAAGGATAGTTTCTGCCTTTCTTTTATTTTCTCTTCAGAGTCTGATCTATTGCTGCAAGTAAGTAGAGAACAAGCAAACTTTGCAATAATAAACCCTTCCAAATAACAATAAACTTCTTTTAGGGTTTCAAACAATTCAGAGTTTAATTTTCAAAGCATCAGGAAGGGCTTCAAAGTGAAGGCATGAGGCATCTGTGAGTAAGAGGGAGATCTTTTGGGGCCAGAAGTGGGACTTCTGTGGGTCAGGGAACTTTTTATGGATACCTGTCATCTCTCTCTCTCTCTCTCTCTCTCTCACACACACACACACACACACACACAAATTGCCCCAAATTATTAGGGTACTGAATTCAGGTTTGGATAAAACACAAACATCCTTTTAGGTTTCTGTATTTGAGGCACAAATACTGCCCTGAAATTTTGGGGTGTGCATTAATGTGTTTTGTGCATCCCAGTTTGCACTTCTGTGTTGATGTTTTTCATTGTTGGTCTAGCAGTTTAAGCATCTTTCAAGTGACATGCTATGCTATGCTGGTTAGGAGGGTGGGGTAGAGTTTAGCCCCAATATTGGTGATCTATCGGAGTAGATTGTGTTTTGATTTAGGTCTAGTTTTGATCTTTGCGTGCTTTGTGGTTCAGTGGCTTGGCCTACTTCCACAGGCAGCTGGAGGCAGAACTGCATCCTGGGAACCAGTTCCGCATGTTGAATTAATGACACTACCAAGCAGGATCCCCTTGCCTGGGATGGAGCAAGGGTGTGGGATCCCCCTGCCTGATGCCTTTCAGCTTGCTCATACCACAGTCATTTGCCATTTGTTGTAGGGTCACCACTTGCAAATGCACACACACATGAGCACACACATACATAGGACTGCACCCCCTTGCACAAAGAGACTACATAGGCTGCACCCTCACACACACTGCTTGCTTGCTTCCCAACCAACTGTAGCACTACCAGATTCCCCCCCCCTAAAAAGGACCCCAAAATGTTGAGGTACAAAAACACAAAATAAAACAAAAATTGGCACTGAAACCAGAATAGAAATCAGAAATAGAACATTTGCCATCCTTGTCCATCTGTAAAGGCCACTGCTTCCCAAGCTTGGTTTTCTTGGCTGCATTTACAGGAAGAGGAGAGCCAGAAATAGAGGGGAGGGGATCACCAGCTGTGGTGAAGCGCTGGACAAGTAGTTGCAGGAGCTGGCCCTCAGTGTCAGAGCACTTCACCTCTTACTCGCCTGGCCTGGAATGGAAGGGCTTAATCCACCACAGGGAGCTGGATCATGTGACCGGAAGTGGGTGGGTCACATGACTCGGCCTGGGGCTAGATGAGGGTGTTAGCCCAGCCCTGGTAGGATTGTTAGTTTGGCAACAGCAGGGTGAGGTGCTCCAAAGCCAGCTGGAGACACCCTACTGGGGAGGTAGGGAACTGTGACCCCACCTTAAGGAGAAGGGTGAACCTGATGCCCTCATTCTGAAAGCCCTTGGAAGACAGATCTACCCTAGGATATGCTAAGAAAGAAGGAGCAACCTGACTAGGAAACCCCTAGCAAACGGTGGGGCAACCCCTTGTGCATGGTGGGAGCAGGTCAAGGGCATAACATCTTGTAGCCCACTGGAAGCAAGGGGAGCAGTATACCAGCAAGGACAAGGTGTGGCCTGAGGAAAGCACAAAAATGTGGCCAGGAAGTTCCACCTGTACTCTCTGAGGGCATGGCCCCAACTTGGAAGGCCAGCAATTTAAGAGGGAGCAGGGGATGGTAGCCAGCTCAGTCCCTAGTAGAGGGGGCCACAAGGGAAGACAAAATCATCTGGGGGCTCAAGGTGGAAGCCTGAGGAAAGCCCAAGGAAGGACGGAGACAGGATCACCTAGGGAGCCAGCTGTTTGGGCAAGCTAGCCATGATAGAGGGGATTACCCAGGTCAGTGGGGCCCTAGAGGTGAAGCCAAACTGGAACCTCAAGGTGGAGAAAGGAAGTACTGGAGCAAGGAAGATGTCCAAGCTCCAGGCCCTAGGGAGAGATGTGGGCCAGCTGCGGGACACAGCATGTCTGGGAGGCTAGAGGCTTGGGACCGTCAGGGCACCACAGCAGAAGCAAGCACCCGTGGGATAGAACTCTGGGATGAGAGGCACCTAGCAGATGTGGAACTGAATACTACAACGCAAGGACTTGGGGAGCTTGAGGTAGACATACCAACCACTCACAGCTCTGGACTGCCTTATACTGAAGCAGCACAGACCACCCCTCTGGAAGGGAGACAGTGGACCAGGATTAAGCTCAGGTGGGAACCAGAGCACCATGGGCAGAGGCCTAGTGCAGGACTATCTTCATCAGGAGCTAATTCCTCAAAGATAACATCATTTTAACATATGTGCTGGTGATGGGGGCGTCCTGCAGAAAGTGTAGAGAAACAGGGAGGGCTGTGTCCATAAAAGAGACCACCTTCCCCTGGCAAGAGTAAAGAGAACAGACAAGGGGACCAGAAATATGTGAGTGGCACAGGTCCTGAAGGGATTTATGGATAGGCTGATCCACAAACCTGTTATGCCAGAACAGAGAGAGCCAGCTTTGGTGGGCAGGAGGGTATGTGGCTGCACCATGCAAGGGGGATGGTCTGTGCTGCTTCAGGGTAAGGCAGTCCATAGTCCTGAGTGGTTTGGATGTCTCCCCCAAGATCCACCAGTTCTCGAATAACGAGAATAGGAAGAAAGGAATCCAAGAAGGGGTGGGGCAATCCATTACCATTCCAAACTAGCTATGACTCTGGAGAGAGGCTAGTTTTGGTGGGATGGGAGGAGGAGAAGTAATGTTACTTCAGGCACTTTTTGGAGTCCATTGTCCTTTCATTACAAATTTTGTTTTTGCTCTGTCCCCTCCTGAAAGGAGTGCATATCTTTTAACAATCTGCCCAGGAAAATCTCTAGCCAACAGAAAGAGCACAATTAATTAAGAAAGCCTATTCCCAGAACTGTGCTGACTAAAGTTGCACAAAAGAAGTCAATGCTAGCCAACAATCATATTTTCAATGGATTTGCAAAATATGAAAAATGTAAAGTTTTCACCCAAGTTGTTCTGCTGCAGCCAAAAGTATTGATTTTCCTCCCGCCTTAGCAAATAGCTGTGGAAGTCTTCACGAGCAAAAAGCACTGTTTTGTGAGAATGGAGTAACCCTGTGTCTGTTCATTCCTCTCTCTGTATGACAGGTAAAGAAGACAAAATGGATGTTTCTGGCCTTCAAACGGGCTTAGAAACAGTGCCCTGCTGATGATACGTACAAAGATAAATTAAAATGCAATCATCAAGAGCCAGATTGCTCCCTTCAACAGAGACAGCCGCATGGGGGAAAATCAAATTGGAGAAAGGGAGTCAATTTTGCACTCTATCAAGGAAAGGACTGAAGAGTTACCATGCAAACTTGCTGAAACTCCAACTCCTGATGCATCTGTATTTTCATCTGTGGACGTATTTAATCAAAATATTCTGGCTAGAGCTGAAATGGGTACTGACAAAAATGGGTATACCTGTCAAACTTGCCATACCCTAGCTGTCTCAGGTGGATCGGACACTAACGGTACCAGGTTAGTAATCAATAAGTTACCTGCCTTACTGAGATACTGGTTTTCCATTACTATGCCATTACCGAGTTACGACTGTTCTGTTTCCTCCCATTTTTCCAAATGAACAATTTACCATTTTCCTTCCATTTCTATTCATCCATGGATAGTTCTGTGGCCCCTCTTGTTCTGTGTGTGCACAATGACAAAATGGCATAATTGAGAAAGACACTAAAATGATATCATAGCAATTTGGGTCAATAAAACAGAAAGTCAGTTACTCTGTAATGGTAATATCTGGTGTTTGGGATAACTGGTTACCCATCTCAGTATGTGGGTATCAATCAGGTAACCGATAGGATACCCATAATTGCGAGTATTACTCATGAATACAAAATTTTCTACCCATTGCAGTTCTGATTCTCACTAGCCATAATGATAGCATAACCTATTTTCACTTGGTCACATAGTTTATAATTCAAATGCTTTAGGGTCAAATTTTGTTCTTTTATCAAAGTCAATGAGATTCTGCTTTTCCCTTCAACTTCCAGACCCGAAAAGATAACCTGAAACCTGTAGTTCAGTGCAGGCAATATTCTTCCATTTTACTATGCCATTTCCACAGAAATTAAGTCAGGAGTTCCGTGGAAAAGTTTCCTCAAACTTTATGGGGAGCACAACTGACTCAAGAACTGATCATTTTTGTTGAGTTCTAGTATGAGATCAGAACTCAGCTATGCAGCAACAGTGAATTTGCTCTGTTGTTTTGGATCATCCTTTCCTTATTCCCAGAGCCAGAACTCACTGGGTGTCTTCAGACACACATTTCTCCTAGATGTTTGCTTTAACATCCAGAACTGTGTGTCTAAATCACTCACCCAGATCTTAAACATCTGGATCTTTGAACTTCTGTGTGAAACTTCTCTCAGAACTTTTGTGTCTAAAAGGTTCTTCTGGTAAACTGCTTTGCTCCAGACAGCTGTGGTCACTTGGTTTCCATGGCAGCGTGGCATGTTTACAGCTACGGTTACTTTGGCTGCCTCAGGGCAGTGTTTGTGTGAAGAATTCATCCAGGAACTGCTTCAGGGCAGTGTGTGTGTGTGTGAAAAATGAATCCGGAACTTACTTGTGGACTTGTAAACCCAGGCGATTGAAACATTCAGAACTTTAAAGTGTGTCTAAAAATGCCCATTATCATCAGAACACACATGGGGCTCCCCATTATATCAACTGGCAGGACAGGAGTGATGTCATCAAAGAGAAAGCTGAGATTGAGAGAGAGCAATTTGCTCCAGCACAACCAATGAGACAAAGATTTGAAGTCAATACTTCTAGTTCGATCTAGCATATTGTCTACTGGACCACACTTAGGATTGCCTCTGGGTTTCAGGCTTTGATGCAGTTTCTGCAAGCTCCAGGAACAACACCCCCCCCCCCCGCCCAACCCCCTGTGATTTCTCCAGATCAGCTGGGGCACCTTGGGCTAACCTGGAGAATCAGGGCTTCTAGGGTGGCCATGTCAGGAAGGGGGAGGACCACAAAGACATTTCTATCCCCTTTCTGACATGGTGCTGTCCTTGTAGAGTGCTGTGGAGTCATGATGCTCCTCAAAGTTGGGCTTATGTCAATGAAAATACGTTACAGCCCTTTTGCACATCTGCCTTTCTAATGTGGCCCTGCCCCATGTGGAGTGTTATAACATTGCAGCATCCATCAGAGAGGGATGTGTCAGTCCCTTTTCCCCACCCCTTCCAGTGTGGTCCCTCCCCTTCCAGAAGGATACAGGAACCCTAGCTACATTAGGACTCAACTGGTGTTCATTCTTGTTGTGTTATCAAAATAGGTACAACAGTTACTTTGGGCAATTAGGGATGTGCGGACGCGGTTCAGATGTTCAGAGTTCAGGCCGAACTCGGTCTGTTCGGACGACCGAACCAAATGTTCAAACGGCCAAACAGTTCAGAAAAGTTCGGATGAGTTTGGGGGCAGGAAAAACATGACTTTGGGTGGGAAAAACATGTCTGGAAGGGGGAGGCAGCTGAGGAGCAGACTTCCTGGCACCAGGGGTGGAGACCAGGGGTGGTTTCAGGGCCAAATGATACCAATACCAGGAAAAAAATAAATTTCGGTATCGATAGCGCTATTTTCGGATTGGCCGAACTCTGCGAAACCGAACAACCGAACCCAAACTCGGGTTTCAAACCGAACGATCGAACATCTGAACTGCATTCTGTTCGCACATCCCTATGGGCAATAAAGTAAGCAGATGTGAAACAAAGGTGGAGTTCTGTTTGGTAAGAAATTGCCATTTATTTATTTGTTTGTTTGTTTATTTATCAGCTAATGCTATCATAAAAACATATAATGCAAGGTAAAACCTATAAAATACTTATGATACCTCCTCACCCATTCCCACAGCAGGATCTACCCCTGTCTATTAAGTGCCTGGCCAAATAAATAGAACTTATATTGCCTCTGGAAGATGCTCAGACTAGGGCTTAGGCAAACTTCCCAGCAATGGGAGTTCCAGAGCTGTGGAGCAGTTACCGAGAACGCCTTTCTGTGTATCCAGGTTGCATGGACCTGAACCAACAGTTGAACCTTGCAAGAGAGCTCTCTCTTGACTGATCATAGAGGATGAAGAGGGTCATAAGGAAGGAAGGCAGTCCTTTAGATATATAGGGCCCAGGCCATTTAGGGCTTTATAGGTCAAAACCAGCATCTTGAATTGTGCCTGGAATGCTATTGGCAGCCAGTGCAGACTCTGAAGCTCTGGTTTAATGTGCTCCTGGCGATCCATTCCTGTCAAGAGGTGGGTCACCACGTTCTGCATGAGCTGCAGCCCCTGAACAATCTTCAGAGGCATCCACACATAGAACAGTAGTCCTGCCTCAGAATAATGAAGGCATGGATGATGGTGGACAGGTCCAAATCTGAGAGAAAGGGATGCAGCCTTCCCACCAGATGGAATTGGTGAAAGACAATCCTGACCATGGCCAGGAGGACCTTGTATGTTCACTTTTCCAGCCATAACTAAGCTAAACTCTGGGTTTTTTTTAAAGAAAATGCTATGTTAAAGAGTTAAGTTCTTTGAAGGCTAAATTGGCATTAAAGCCATTTGCAGTTTACACACAATAGGAAACACTTCTTATCCTAAGAACTTTCTGAAAGCAAAACTGAGAGACACATGACTACAGCTTTCTATTAGAGGGCGAAAGTCAATGGGAACCATATTTAGCCCGCGGGGTTATATATAAATGCCATCTGCCGTAACCATTTCAGCAACAGGCTAGTTTCAAATGGTTGATGATACCACAGGAATTGGCTATTTTGCAGCAAAAAGTAAAAGTCAGACTATAAAAAAAAGAACTTAAGTAGTAAAACAAGGTTACTGAACAAAAAAGAAACTCAAGGGCACTTTTTTTTAGAAAAAAGAAAAAAAAAGAAAAACAACCTCTGAGTCCTGAACTATACAGAAATGGCATCTAATGCTGTAGTAATATTGCTCAAAACCAGTGTACTATGAGTGTGCAGGCCCCCATGTTGTTTTCATTTGTTTTCATTTTCATTATTAAAAATCGTTGGTTTTGGTACTGTTATTAATGACAATGTCATTTTTGTTATTGTTATCATTGTCGTTATAGTTTCAAATGAAGATTTTATTTTGGGTATTGGTATCGGTATTGATTCCCATGCACAAACAAAGATCTCACGATACTGGTAGCGATCCCAAAAGCGGAAGTTATTTGATAGGCTGTGCTATGTCTGGTGTGGTTGGCTGGGTGTGTGTGTGTGTGTGTGTGTGTGTGTGGCTAGTGTATATTTATACAATATGTCTGTCCTATAATCCTAATATATATAAGGCTGCATTCTCACCTGTGGCTGCGGTGGTGGCAGTGAGAGGGGCGAGCGAAGACGTGACAGCCCAGAGGAGCTGGCCAGTGCGGAGAGAGCGAATGGGGATCTGCCATGTCAGGGTAGGACAGGGCATGTCAGGGCAGGATTTTGCACCCTCTGCATGTTTCCCATGCCTTGATTGTAATTGCATCGAGACAGAGACCTAATTTAGCATCCAGCATTTGGAACATATAGTGGATTATTTTTCCCTATGTGTATCATTTTGCACTTGACCACATTAAATTTCATTGACTATTTAGATGCCCAATCACCCAGTCTGAGAAGATCCTCCTGCAATTCTTCACAGTCCACTCATGTTTTAACTACCTTGAATAACATTGTGTCATCTGCAGATTTAATCACCTCACTCTTTATTCCTTTTCCCAGATCATTATGAATACATTAAAGAACACCACCCCCAGTACAGATCCCTGAGGCACTCCACTATTTACCTCTCTTCATTGTGAAAACTGACCATTTAATACTACTCTATGTTTCATATCCTTTACCAGTTACCAGTCCACAATAGGACACTGCCTCCTATCCCATGACTTTATAATTTCCCAAGAGTCCCTAATGAAGGGACCTTATCAAATGCTTTCTGAAAATCTAGCTATACTATATTGACTGGCTCACCCCTATCCATGTGCTTATTTACACCCTCAAAAAATTCTACATTCCCAGATCCTTTCTTATGTGATTTCATTTGTTTCTGGGGATGGGAATTTCAGATTTGGATAGAACCAAATCAACCCAAAAATAGCTGATTCAGATTAATCTGAAATTTCTGTTATCGGTTTTAGGAGATTTTGATAATTTACATTGATTTTTTTATTTGGATCCTTAACATTGCAGTTTGTCCCCATTGACTTCAATGGGGAAAAATGCATGCAAAAAATCCAAAACTGAAAAAAAAAAACAACCGAATCTGAATCAAGAGCTGAATTTACTAAAGAACCAAAACCGAAAAATCTGAATCCAAAATTCCCCCTGGAGTCTCACCCCTACTTGTTTCCCTTTTATCCCACACCTATATCTGTCTTCTAGATCTGATAAGTACACTGCCCACAACAAGAGACCATAGAGACGGTGGGCTCTATCCCAAGTCCTGTGGATTCCTCACAGAGCTGCGTGCAAACCGCACGGATCCTCATCACGAGCATATTGTGCCCCACGGAAACTGCGCACATGCGATTCACGGTACATGGGATCATCTGCATTGAGTATTTTTACACTTGATGGTGCATTGCGTCATCACACTTTGATCCTGCCCAGAGTAATGGTCCTCACCCTGGCAGGATCTGGCCTGACCACTATACAGATGTGCCAGTGGTTCAGGCCAGGGAAGGAGCAGGGCGACATGCAGACATGGTCCATGTAGTCCTACCTCCATGATTCGGAGCATGGCCTACCCAGCTCCTTGACAGGTGGTTGTGGCAACCTATGAAACTACCGTGCACACCTGGAAGAGCTCCAGCCCTGGACCGGAGTCAGGTAGAGTAAATAAATACATTTTTAAAAAGGAGAGGAGGACAAAAGAAGAAGAAAGAACTTCTCTGGAGCTTTGTCTCTCATTTAGTACTTATTGTCACTTTCCAGGCACTTGGTTGCGTGTTCGGTTTGTTTCTGACCCTGATGAAAATGCTATTTTGTATATGTTTTTTTCTGCATATGTGCTGTATTAAATTGCTGGTCTAATACTTTATTTGGTTATAGTTTCTTCTTGAGTTATGTGCTTTTCTGGTAACCTTTAGCCAATTTGTTTATATTGTTCACTATACAGATGTGCCAGTGGCTCGAGTCGGAGAAGGAACAGGGCGACATGCAGACATGGTCCACGTAACCCTGCCCCCATGATGCGGAGCATGGTCTGCCCACCTCCCTGACAAGTGGTTGTGCCAACCTATGAGACTACTGTGCACACCTGGAAGAGCACCATCCTTGGACCGGAGTCAGGTAGAGTGGGACATCACATGTAACAGTCAACTCTACTCCGGTCCAGGGATGGCTTTTCCAGGTCACGGCAGCACTTAGTCCACACTGTGACTTGGCGAGGAGTCTGAGTAAAAGTGTGGACTAAAAACTGCCATGGCCTAGAGACAGTCCTGATCCTAGGGATGTGTGCACAGTTTGGAGTTAGGACGTTAGGACGTTCAGACTAAAAACTTCGTTCGGGTTCATGGGTTCAGTCTCACGGAGTTCAGACCCCCCCCCCAAATGTTCAGAAAGTTCAGTCCCGCATAGAGACTTGGGACACTCCAGGGGTGCCCGTGGGGGCATGATAGTCCGTCGGAGACACAGCAGCAGCAGCAGAAGCAGCAGAGACTAGGAAGGCTTGGGGTTTGGCACTCCAGGTTTCCCAGGCAGGCAGGCTTGGCGCTCGGCCCCCAGGGGTGCCCTTGGGGGCATGACTGTCTGTATGAGACCCAGCAGCAGTAGCAGCAAAGACCAGACGTTGCAGACTGTCAGGCATCGGTGGAGCAGTAGCAAAGGCCCAGCCAGGGCTTGGTGACTGGCACCCCTACTTGGCCAGGCATTGCAGGCTAGCATCGTACTTGATGGAGCTCAAGAAGCTCTACTGCAAATTGGTCAAGCCTTGCCCAGTGGTGAATCTCGTGGACACCCAGTCCCCACCTGCCGGTGCACTCATCCAAACTATGCTCATCTACAAGAGTGAGGAACAAATGGCTGATGTGCAGTGTCAGCAGCAGTAGAAGACATTGGATTGCCAGGGCACAGAGCCCGTGGCACAGCAGAGTTGGCATCAGCAGAGGCAGGAGCAGCGGACATTCGATTGTCAGGGCACAGTACCCATGACACAGCATGGCAGTCTCAGCAGCAGCAGAAATTACATTGCTGGGTCACAGTACCCATTGCACAGCAGCAGAATTAGCAGCAGACATTGGATTGCCAAGGCACAGTAACTGTGGCTGACACCCATCCTTGACTGGGCATTGTAGGCTGCCAGGCATTGGCGGAGCAGCGACAGAGGCCCGGCCAGAGCTTGGTGTCTGGCATTCCTACTTGGTCTGGCATTTCAGGCTTCCAGGCATCAGCAGAACAGCAACAGAGGTCCAGCCAGGGCTTGGTGACTGGCACCCGTACTTGGGCAGGCATTTCAGGCTTGCATCCTACTCACCAGATCTCAACAAGCTCTTCTGAAAATTGGTCAAGCCTTGCCCGGTGGTGAATCATGTGGCCACCCAGTAGCAGACATTGTATTGCCAGGGCACAATACCCGTGGCACAGCAGAAGCAGCAGCAGCAGCAGCAGACATTGGATTGCCAGGGCACAGTACCTGTGGCACAGCAGAGGCAGCATTGGCAGCAGCAGCAGCAGACATTGGATTGCCAGGGCACAGAACCTATAGCACAGCAAAGTCAGCATTGGCAGCAGCAGCAGACATTGGATTGTCCAGTAGCAGAACTCATAGCACAGCACAGGCAGCAGAAGCAGACATTGGCTTGACCAATTGACTTGACCAATTGCCGGGGCACAGAATCCATGGCACGGCAGAGGCAGCAGAAGCCGACATTGGCTTGACCAGTTGGCTTGACCAACTGCAGGGGCACAGAATCCATGGCAAAGCAGAGGCAGCATTGGCGGCAGCAGGTATTGGATTGCCAGGAGACAGTACCCATAGCACAGGAGAGGTGGCATCAGCAGCAGCAGCATAGATTGGATGGCGAGGGCACAGAGCCTGTGGCACTGCAGAGACGGCATCAGCAGCAGCAGACATTGGATTGCCAGGGCACAAAACCATGGAACAGCAGAGACAGCAGTAGCAGGATTTGCCTGTGCACAGCACCCATGGAGCCAGGATGGTAGAATTTGCCAGGGAAGAGATCCCATACAGCAGCAGACAGCAGCAGCAGGATTACGTGGGCACATTTGGATTTGCCAGGGAAGATCACTCATGGACCAGCAGACAGCAGCAGTGGCATTACCAAGCCAGTGGGGCACATCACCCAGTGTTGCCAGGGCAGGCGGACAGACAGGAACCTTGGTATGAGAGGCAGGCAGGCTGAAGCAGAGCTAAATGCTTTGCCCACAGGGCTGGCAGACAGGCACTTTGGCATGAGCAGAAGGCCGACTGAGGCAGGGTGCGAGCTTGGCAACCAAGGTGGGCAGACAGGCAGCATGGCATAAGCATGGGAAGACAGACTGAGGCAGGCTTTGATCTTGGCAACCTGGGTGGGTGGGCAGACAGGCAGCATGGCATAAGCATCGGAAGGCAGGCTGAGGCAGGGTTTGAGGTTGGCAACCTGGGTGGGTAAAACAGGCGGCGTGGCATGAGCATGAGAAGGGAGACTGAGGCACGCTTTGATCTTGGCAACCTGGGTGGGCAGGCAGACAGGCAGAGTGGCATGAGAAGCAGTAGGGAAGGAAGGCAGGCAGACTGAGGCAGGCTTTGATCTTGGCAACCTGGGTGGGCGGGCAGACAGCAGCATGACATAAGCATCGGAAGGCAGGCTGAGGCAGGGTTCGAGGTTGACAACCTAGGTGGGTAAAACAGGCAGCGTGGCATGAGCATCAGAAGGGGGACTGAGGCACACTTTGATCTTGGCAACCTTGGTGGGCAGGCAGACAGGCAGCGTGGCATGAGAGGCAGTAGGGAAGGCAGGCTGGAACCTTGGAAGGGCACTCAGATAGGCTGGCGAAGATTGTGCAGCATGAGAGAGAGCCATTCAGATAGGCGTGCCAAGTAGGGATGTGCGAAGAGAATGGGGTTTGGATGTTCTGCCATTCGGTCAGAAAACTAAGTTTGGGTTCATGGGTTAGGTCCCGTGGAGTTCGGACCTGCTGAACATTCAGAAAGTTTGGCTGCAGCAGTGGCTTGGGGCACTCCAGGGGGGCTGTGGGGGCATGGCAGGCCATCCGAGACACAGCAGCAGCAGAGACTGGGAAAGCTTGGCTCTTGGAACCCTGGCTTGCCTGGACAGGCAGGCTCGGTGCTTGGCCCCCGGGAGTTCCCATGGTGCCATGGCTGGCCGTCTGAGACCCAGTGGTGGCAGCAGCAGCAGCAGAGACCAGGAAGGCTTTGGGCTTGGTGGCTGGCCTCGCACCCCTACTTGGCCGGGCACTGCAGGCTGCCAGGCATCGGTGGAGCACCGGCAGCAGAACCCATGGCAGCAACAGCCATAAAGACACCTTGATGAAAAGCAACTGCTCCATCAACTTGGCCTCCAATCTCAGGTGGTGCAGCAAGCAAATAGAGAACAGACACCCACTCGCTGGGGACACTTGTTGGTGGGCAGGACAACAGACACTTGGCCACTTTGGACAGGGCTGGCCACATGTCCCATGGGCCCATGAGCTGTGTCGCCACTATGTTCTGCCCCTCCCATCAGCACTGTCAGTGGTTCAGAAGCAGCAGCCAGTTGAGGCCCAGAAGCGTCAGTGGAGGCAGCTGCCAAGTCCATCAGCAGCTGCAGGATGTGGAGGGCGGCGTGGCTTTCAACTGAAAGTCACACGCATGTTGGGGGAAATGATTGTGCTTGATGGGCAGCCCTTTTTGGTGGTCGGGGACATGGGGTTTAGGCACCTGATTGGCTTCCTGACCCCCCAGTTTAAGCTGCCCTCGCACACCACCCTGAGTCAGGCTGCCACCAATGCCTGGCAGTCTGCAACACCCGGCCAAGCAGGGGTGGCAGCCACCGAGTCCCTGCCGGGCCTCTGCTGCTGCTCCGGCTATGCCTGGCAGCCTGAAACACCTGGCCATGATGGTGACTAGAACTGGAGAACCCAGCATAGAGAGAGTAGAACTGGAGGCCTGCCAGGCAGCACCACCTTGAGTCAGCAGGTGGTGCCAGCCCTGTACCGGGCTTTAAAGGAGCAGGTGAGGGAGCAGCTGGCAGGAGCTGGAGGTGCCATCATCCACTTCAACATCAACCTGTGGTTGAGTAGGAACATGCATCACACCTACCTGGCAGTGATGACGCACTAGTGGCAGGATACGGAGGCAGCGTTTGGCAGTGGCAGGAGGGGTCCTGAAAAAGTTTATAGGTGGGCCCTGTTTCAGGTGGAAGTCATGAACGCCATGGCCCCCGTACTTCTTGGAACATCGAAGCACCCCTGACTGCCATGAAAAGGGAGTGGGTCACGCCAGGTGTGCCCTTCACCAAGGGGTGTGTGGTGATGGACAACACGGACAACATATTGAGGGCAGTCCACAACGGAGGTTTCACCAGCATCCCTTCACCTGGTGGTCACCGATGCTTTGGGCTTGGGGGAGAAGGGGATTGGGGCAGGCACCCTAAGGTCCTTGATCGAGCAGGAAAGGAAGCTGGCCAGTTTAGATGGGAAGCGACCTCCTGAGTGAAGCAGGCCAAGCAGTGCACCAGCTGGTGCAAGTTGTGTCCACCCGGTGGAATTCCTCCACGTTCCTGATGCTCGAGTGGCTTCTCAAGCAGAAAGCCGCCTTGCATCAGGTTCAACTGGTGACGGACAGCGGGGCACCTCTAGGGTACTATGGGGCAGAATGGGAGATCCTGGTTCTGAGACTGTTCCTGACCTTGACGGAGACCATCAGCTCTTCCACGGCCACCATCAGCTAGGTCACCCCTCTGGTGCAGAGTCTCCTCAGGAGGCTGAAGGAGATTCTCCAGGGGCGGGATTGTGGCACTCAGGGCAAGAAGCTGGTGGCTGAGGCGGTTGCCCTGGTGCGGCAGCTGAAGGCAGGGCTGAAGGCGCAGTTTGATGAGCTCCTGCAGCGGAAGGAATATGTGTTGCCAGTCAACCATGATGGACCCCAGGGTCAAGGGCAGTGTGGCATGCCAGAAAATGCTCTATGGCCACTGGAAGGGTGAGCTGGTGGATAAGGTCCATCAGGCAGAGAGGGAGGGCTCTGGAGACTGCGCGGCAGCAGCAGCAGGACATCCCTGGGGTTGGTAGGAGTGGGAGCAGCCACCCCTTTCAGCTGGTGGGGTCTATCCCTGCCCTCAGCCCTAGCAGTAGCAGCACCAGCAGCAGGCTGCACAGCAGCAGAACCCCTGTTGTTCTGGATGATGTGGATGGACAGCCCTCCCTGCCTGTAACGTAGGCCCCAGAACCCTGAGGGTGGATCCTGGGGCTGGAGTGGCTGTTTCTTGATGCAGTGGAATGATGGCTCCCCTTGACTATAACATAGGCCCCAGAACCCTGAGGGTGGGGTCGGGGACTGGAGTGGCTGCCTGTTTCTTGATGCAGTGGAATGACAGCTCCCCGTGAGTGGAGTGGTCCTGGGACTAGAGTGGCACTTCTAGATGACGTGGATGGACAGCCCCCCCATGCCTGTAATGTAGGCCCCAGAACCCTGAGAGTGAGTCCTGGGGCTGGAGTGGCTGTTACTTGATGCAGTGAAATGACAGCTCTCTGTGAATGGAATGATGGACCCAGAATCCTGATGGTGGATCCTGGAACTAGAGTGGCAGCTTCTGGATGACGTGAATCAGGGGCGGATTGGGAAATCAAAGTGGCCTGGGAAAATATAGTGTTAGTGGCCCTGTGCCGGCGGCAAAGCCGCCGCGGCGCCGGAAATGGGCTAAGGGGGCATGGCTTGGGGGCGTGGCTTGGAGTGGGCAGAGTGTACCAGATTTGGGGCCTATCGGAGCTGAGTCCCCAGACTCAGATCCTCAGCAGCCTGGCAGGGGTGAGCGGGAGGTTATGGGGGGATGGCAGGGGGGAGACTGCC
>QEPC01012897.1:796396-827063 GCA_003113815.1 Sphenodon punctatus | reverse complement strand
GCTACTAAGAGGGAGAGTCAGGTAAGCCCTCCCCCTCCCCTCCAACACAACACAACCCTACAGGGGTCAGGACCAACAATTTTTGGGGTTTGTTTGTTAAGAATAATTTTTAAAAAGACAGCATGACCGGCCCCCAGCCTGGCCCCGGCCCACCGGGAATCCTCCAGGTGCATTCAATGGCCAATCCGCCCCTGACGTGAATGGACAGCCCCCGGTCCCAGAACCCTGAAGGTGGGGCCTGGGGATGGAGTGGCTGTTATTTGATGCAGTGGAAATAGAGGGGCAGCTTCTGGATGATGTGGCGGGACAGCCCTCCCTGCCTGGAACATAGGCCCCAGAACCCTAAGGGTGAGTCCTGGGGCTGGAGTGGCTGTTACTTGATGCAGTGGAATGCCAGCTCTCTGTGAGCAGAATGATGGTCCCAGAACCATGATGGTGGGTCCTGGTGCTAGAGTGGAAGCTTCTGGATAATGTGGATGGAGAGCCCTCCCAGTGCCTGTAACATAGGTCCCAGAACCCTGAGGGTGGGTCCTGGGTCTGGAGTGGCTGTTACTTGATGCAGTGGAACAACGACTCTCTGTGAGCAGAATGACGGCCCCAGGACCCTTATGGTGGGTCCTGGGGCTGGAGTGGCTGTTACTTGATGCAGTGAAACGACAGCTCTCTGGGATCGGAATGATAGCCCCAGAACCCTGATGGTGGGTCCTGTGACAGGACTGGCAGCTTCTATATGACATGGATGGACAGCCCTCCCTGCCTAGAATGTAGGCCCCAGAATCCTGACGGTGGGTCCTGGGACTGGAGTGGCTGTTACTTGATGCAATGGAAAGAAAGCTTTCTATAAGCGGAATGACGGCCCTAGAACCCTTATGGTGGGTCCTGGGACAGGAGTATCAGCTTCTGGATGATGTGGATGGACAGACCTCCCTGCCTGAAATGTGGGCCCCAGAACCCTGAGCGTTGGTCCTGGGGCTGGAGTGGCTGTTACTTGATGCGGTGGAACGATGGCTCCCAGTGAGTGGAATGATGGCCCCAGAACCCTGATGGTGCATCCTGGGACAGGAGTGGCAGCTTCTAGATGGCGTGGATGTGCCTGCAATGTAGGCCCCAGAACCCTGATGGTGGGTCCTAGGGCTGGAGTGGCTGGCAGCTTCTTGATACGGTAGATGGCAGTTTCCTGTGAGTGGAATGATGGCCCCAGAACCCTTATGGTGGGCCCTGGGATAGGAGTGGCAGCTTCTGGATGACGCGGATGGAAAGCCCTCCCTGCCTGGAACGTAGGCCCCAGAATCCTGACAGTGGTTCCTGAGTCTGGAGTGGCTGGCTGTTTCTTGATGCGGTGGAATGATCGCTCCCCGTAAGCGGAGTGATGGTCCTAGAACCCTGACGGTGGGTCCTGGTACTAGAGTGGCAGCTTCTGGATGAAGTGGAATGGCAGCCCTCTCTTCCTGGAACATAGGCCCCAGAACCCGGACGGTGGGTTCTAGGGCTGGAGTGGCTGGCACCCCTGCTTGACCGGGTGTTGCAGGCTGGCTGGTATGGATGGAGCAGTGGCAGAGGCCCGGCCAGGGCTTGGGGGCTAGCGCCCCCACTCGGTCAGGCATTGAAGGCTTCAGTCGTACTCAACTGAACTCAAGAAGTTCTACTGCAAAGTGGTCAATCCTTGCCCGGTGGTGAATCTCGAGTGCACCCAGTCCCCGCCTGCCAGCACACTCATCCGAGCTATGGCCGTCTACAAGATTGAGGAACAAATGGCTGACATGCAGTACCAGCACCAGCAGTAGCAGACATTGGATTTCCAGGGCACAGTAACTGCGGCTGGCACCCCTGCTCAGCCAGGCATTGCAGGCTGGCTGGCATTGTTGGAGCAGCAGCAGAGGCCCGGCCAGGGTTTGGTGGCTGGCACCTCTGCTTGGCCAGGCATTGCAGGCTTGCATCCTGCTCTCAGGATCTCAACAAACTATTTTGCCAATTTGTCAAGCCTTGCCCAGTGATGAATCACGTAGCCATGCAGTAGCAGACATTGGATTACCAGGGCACCAAACCCATGGCACAGACAGCAGAGGCAGCAGCAGCAGACATTGGGTTGCTGGGGCACAGAATCCGTGCCACAGACAGCAGAGGCAGCATTGGCAGCAGCAACAGCAGACATTGGATTGCCCGGGCACAGAACCCATGGCACGGACAGCAGAGGTGGCATTGGCAGCAGCAGCAGACACTGGATTGCCTGGGCACATAACCCGTGGCACAGACAGCAGAGGCAGCTTTGGCAGCAGCAGTGGACATTGGATTACCCGGACCCAGAACCCGTGGCACAAACAGCAGAGGTGGCATTGGCAGCAGCAGTGGACATTGGATTGACTGGGCACAGAACATGTGGCACAGGCAGCATTGGCAGCAGCAGCGGACATTCAATTGCCCAGGCACAGAACCCATGGCAGAGACATCAGAGGTGACATTGGCAGGAGCAGCAGACATTGGATTGACCGGGTACAGAACCCATGGCACAGACAGCAGAGGCAGCATTGGCAGAAGCAGCAGCAGAAGTTGGATTACCCAGGCACAGTACCCAAGGCACAGACAGCAGAGGCAGCAGCAGCAGGATTTGCGTGTGCACAGCACCCATGGAGCCAGGATGGTAGGGTTTGCCATGGAAGAGCTCCCATACAGCAGCATATGGCAGCAGCAGGATAGCTTGGGAACATTTGGATTTGCCAGGGCAGAGCACCCATGCACCAGCAGCAGCGGGATTACCAAGCCAGTGGGGCGCATCACCCAGGGTTGCCAGGGCAGGCAGACAGGCACCTTGGCATGAGAGGCAGGCAGGGTGGGTCAGGGCTTCAGCTTTGGCTACAGGGTGGGCAGACAGGCACTTTGGCATGATCAGAAGGCAGACTGAGGCAGGGTTCGAGGTTGACAACCAGGGCGGGTAGACAGGCAGCGTGGCATAAGAAGAAGGCAGACCGAGGCAGGCTTTGATCTAGGCTACCTGGAAGGGCGGGCAGACAGGCAGCATGGCATGAGCAGAAGGCAGACCGAGGCAAGCTTTGGTCTAAGCCACCTGGGTGGGCAGGTGGGCAGTCATTATTATAAGCATTTATATAGCCCCTATTGTGGACTGG
Organism: Sphenodon punctatus; assembly: GCA_003113815.1. Taxonomy (NCBI): domain Eukaryota; kingdom Metazoa; phylum Chordata; class Lepidosauria; order Sphenodontia; family Sphenodontidae; genus Sphenodon; species Sphenodon punctatus. The sequence goes on along the minus strand of QEPC01012897.1, from coordinate 823,941 downwards.
CCTCAATATGTTGGGTGTGTTATCTTTCACCACGCACCCTTTGGTGAGGTCAGGGCTACCTCGATGTTGCGAGCAGTGTGGGGGCCGTCCATTACTTCTGCCTGAAGCAGGGCCCACCTATACCCTGCTTTGGGACCCCTCCTGCCACTGCCAAACGCTGCCTCCGAGTCCTGCCACCAGTGTGCCGTGACTGCCAGGTAGGCATGCTGCGCATTCCTGCTCGACCACAGGTCTGTCATGAAGTGGACAGTGGCACTCCAAGTCCTTGCCAGCTGCTCCCTCACCCACTCCTTTAAAGCTTGGTACAGGCTGGCATCACCTGCCGACTCAGGGTGGTGCATGAGGGCAGCTTAAACTGGGGGCCAGGAACCCAATCAGGTGCCTAAACCCCATGTCCCTGACCACTGAGAAGGGCTGCCCATCCAGGGCAATCATTTCCCCCAACATACTGTGGCTTTCATTTGAAAGCGACGACACCCTCCACGTCCTGCAGCTCCAGATGGACTTAGCAGCTGCCCCCACCCCAGCTCCTCCATGGTGCACTGCTTCTGCTGCTGCTGCTGCTGCTGCTGCTGCTGCTGCTGCTGCTGCTGCTGCTGCTGCTGCTGCTGCTGCTGCTCCTTAGCAGCGATACCGCTCCTGCTACTAGAGGCAGCTGGTCGAGCAGGATGTTTGCCCGCTGATGGAGGTGGATGACTGGCCGCTGCAGTTGAGAACCCACTGGCGTCCACTGCCCGCGCCTGTCGCTGCCCCAATCAGAGTGATGTCTCCCCGCGAAGGGGAGTACTGGGACCTTGAGACTGATGGAGCACCCACCATGCTGCTGCCACTCTCTCTCTGCCCCCTGTAGCTGCTGCTGCTCCTGCTCCTCTCCTTGCTGCCATTGCCTGTGGATTGGGCCCTGCCTCTAGCAGCCGGGATGGGATCCACCAGCCCTGGACTGCTGGGGATCACCTCAGCAATGGGGGTCTGGGACATTGGTGACCCTGGAGGAACATCCGAAGCACCTGCACCTGTAACCGCAGCACAGACAGCTGCAACCTCCTGTACTGCAGGCCATCCAGTGCCCTGCGTGGCAGTGGAGGATGCTGGCAGGAGGTGCCACCGAACCACACCCCAGCTAGTGTCACTGCTGGGGCATGGTGATGGGCTCAGGCTGCTGCTGATGCCTGCTGCCACTCCACTGGCATGACACCTGACACCTGACACATGCCCCATTGCCTGCCTTACAGGCAGCAAACCGGCCTCTCCTACTTCCCGTCTCCATTTCTAAAACACAAATAATGCACGGGAAGATTTTTTACAATTTATTTATTAATTCAAATTGGTAATCTAATATTATATATATTTATACTAACTGCTATTAACTATTCTAAAACCTATGGAACTAAATGGAATATTGTCTAATATCTACAAAGGCCTAGTCCTACAAACACACTATAAAATACTAAAAGAAACCTAAATCAATCTAACCCTACTCTAAATAAATCCAAAAACAGGGGAAGGGAATCAGGGATGGAATATATAGTGGGAGGAGGAAAGGATTCCAAGGAGGTTAGCGAGAAGAACACTAGGGATGGGCGAACACGGTTCTGAAGTTCGGAGTTCGGCCTGAACTCGGCCCATTCAGATGACCAAACCCAAACCCGAACTGACCAAACTGAACCTACTGGGCTGGCAAGGCCAACATGTGGCCGGCCCTGTCGAAAGTGGCCAAGGGTATCCTCTCCTGCCCACCAACTAGCATCCCCAGCGAGCAGGTGTTCTCTGTGGCAGGGGACATTTGTTCCCCTCACCGCCTCAGACTGAGGGCCAAGTTGGTGGAGCAGTTGTTGTTCCTAAAGTTGAGCCTTCCACTGCTGGGATTCCATGAGCTTCCCCTGGACAAGGAGTGATGGTGCAGTGGCACATGCCATCCCATGCCAGGGGCAGTTGGGACGGGGCTCCTCCTCCTCCTCCTCAAAGCTCTGCCCCATACAAAATCTGGGCCCTAACCTTTCCATTGTGCACCAAGACAGCAGATTTTATTGCGCTCCTACCAGCACATTTGAAAAAGTCTACTATGACTCGCGAAAGCTCCCTGACAGTGACAGTGGCCCTCCATAGATGCTCCTTCCAATTCCCTGTTTGATAAAAAGCATCCCCAAATATATAAAGCTGGAAACTTGCTGGACAGGATGACCTGCTATAGTCCACTTGTACAATTTCTTTTTACTTGAGAAAACCATGATCTTCGACTTCTGAGAATTTATGCTAAGTTTATGTGTATGGCAAAAAGACGTGAAGATGGACATTTGCCTGATCAGGCCAATCCGTGTTTGCAATAGTAAAGCCACATCATCTGCATAGAACAAGCAGCCTACGGTTCTGGAGGCCAATTTTGGAGGAAATAATTTGTTGTCAGCTAGGAGAGAAATGACATCATTAATGTAAAAATTAAAAAGGGCCAGAGCCCAAACACACCCTTGCTTAACACCTTGCTTAGGTGGGGATGGGAGCTGTAAGATGTCCTATGTGGTCCACTTTAATTGATAATAAGGAATTAGAGAACAACAAGTGGATGAAGCCAAAAAATCTATCTATTGTTGACCTGCGCAATGTATTCCATAAGATGGCTCTATTGATGGAATAAAATGCTGCCTTCAAACCCAAGAAGGGAACATAAAACGAGCCATTCTGGGCTCTATATTTGCTTATAAGATGGTCTAATAATACACAGTGTTTTAAGGTGGAGCGTCCTTCCTGGAAATCCGCCTGTACTGGGGCAATGGATTTAGATTCCACCAGTCATACGGTGAGCCTGTTTAACAAAAGTTTGGCATGCACCTTCCCCACCACACTCAGCAAACTAATGGGCCTGTAGTTGCCTGGATCTTGGGTTGAGCCCTTCTTATAAATGGGTATAACAATTGCCCTGCTGGGATGGTCCCGGAGATATTAATTGCTGTGAATAGGGCAGCCAGCAAAGGTAGCCACCAGTCTATATATTTTAATAAACTCTATTTGAATACAGTCCATGCCTGGGGCCTTAGAGTTCTTAAAAGAATCAATCAATGCCTCTACCTCATTTTCCTGCATGGGAGGCCACTCAGGTGAACCCTCGATGGAACATCCTAGGTCGACTGACTGGCACGCCTCCAAATCGGGGTTATACAACTGACTAAAATAGTCAGTCCAGGTCTGAGGGGAGATTGGAAATGTCGGAATCCTTAATTCCCAATTGAGCGAGGAGTTTACTAGGCACCAAAATTTCTTAGAGTCATTACACGCCACTGCTCTCAGGAGGCTAGTTCAGCGGGATTCAGAATAAAACCTCTTTTTATCTCTAACCATTCCCCTATACGCAGCCCTAAGGGTGAAATAAGTAGGGGGAAAGGTGGCTATATCTCCCCTCCTATACTGCAGAAATGTTGTCATCAAGGTGCCTTTGGCCAACTGACACTCTCTGTCATACCACACCATACCACTGAAAGAAGAAGGAGAAACTTCCAGTGAGAGGACTAAGGGGAGGTGGTCGCCAACCACCCCTAACCCAACTTGAAAGTCCACTATGTATGGAAGAGAAGATGGAGATACCAAAAAATAATCCACCACACTTGAGCCCATCCTACCCAAGTAAGTAAATTCTCCAGCAGGGTTGCCGAATCCTGTCCCATTTAATATATGAAGGCTATGACTAATGGCCAGGTTTGCCATCTTGAGCCCAGATGAGTTAATCTGCCCATCCTTGGACACTCTAGCACTCAATACTTCCAAAGGATCTGATGGTGGTGGATCACAATACTGGGAGAGAGTGAAGTCATCAGCACCCAGCCTGGCATTAAAGTCGCCTGCCAGTATTACCAGCCCTTCAGGGTATTTAATACTCAAGGACTCCAAAAAGGTCTCCAAGGAGTTCAATTTAGTCTTTCTGTAAGAGCCAGCATTACATGGCTGGATGTAGATATTAATAATAATTAAGGTGAGGGAACTGACCTGGAGAACCAAGGCCATAGCTAGCACCGGAGATAAAATGACATCAGTAATTTTTAATGGAGCATCCTGAGAGATGAAGCACCCTAGCCCACCCACAAGGACGGCCTGTAGTATGGTAAAAAGTGGCTGGAAGATCATAAGCTAGATAGCCAGCCAATGTGAGCGGGGCTAGGGCCCATCTTGGACCAATATAATATGTGCTTCTTAATAAGAGATAAACTCTGGATCTTCATTATGTCTAATCCAGCCCGCTATGTTCCAAAAACATATTGTAACCACTCCCAAGGCTAGATTGAATTTCTGTTATAAACTATATGGGGAAGTAGAAGCTGCCCCAGCCTCAGGTACTATTGTCCCACTATCCTCAAGCAGAAGATCTAAAGGGGGCAAGGGATCCTGGACAGACCCATTAAGCAAGGAAGGGATTATTGTTGTATCCAGTGGGGCCAAAGTGGTCTCCACTGCAACCGTCCTCTACCTTCAGAAAAAGGGAGAAAGTCCCGCTCGGGGCTAATGGGCAAGCCAGGAGCTGCTAAGGTCTCTGCCATGCCCATAGAAGATAATTTTTCCATCACCTCCCCCCTTTTCAGTACAGGAGCTGTCTGGATACAAAGCATATTGGTGTTTTGGCCCCTAGTTGCAAGGCCCAAGGAGTTTGCAGTAAGCGTGTGGTTAGCAAGTTTCCTAAGCCTGGAGTTTATTGGAATAGCAGAAGGCAGAAGGAAGGACCGCTTAGCTGGTTCAATATAATTTGGATTGTTAAAATCAGGCATTGGGCTAATCCTATCTCTCCCAACTCAGCCCAAGCTAACCAGGGGTGCCTGGGTCAGTAAAGGAGATACTAAGGTGTTAACAAGGACTCTGCTAATAAAAACTTCCCAAAAAGATAAAAGGTCAGTATGGGAAAAAATGATATCCGCAACTTGTGGAGAGAAGAAATGAATTACTAAGCGCTGGGTTCTACTGTCTGAAGGGAGACATATAACCTGAGAGACTTTAACAGAGGAAACTGAACATCTCAAAATATTCGCAATATGAAGCTGGGTATTATATTTAGTGTTCCAAAGAGGTGTTTTCCTTAGGTGTAGGGGGGTTATCGTAAATGTGAGCACTTTAGGCTCCATCCTAAGGGCATAACTCAGGGAGGAAGATTGAAAACCATTCCCATCCCCTACGACTGAGGGTAAGGAGTTTACATTGCCCATTGTGGAAGGTTCTAAAGTTCAATTTGATGTAGTATCCTCATACCCGATCTTGATGCCCTCTCTCATAAACATGTCTGCAGTTTGGCAAGCTGCAGACACTCTTTCCTTAGGTTTTAAATCCGATAACCGGGCAAGCTCTACCCTACACAACTGAACAGAATCTGTGATGACCTCCAGCTGCAGTTGCTGAGTATGCAGCCGGGCATTAATTTCTTCCAGCTGCATATATAACTTATGAACAAGATCACTAATCATATAACATTAGTTACTCAAAAGATTGAAAAGAGATGTGTCAGTGTTCCGTAGGAAGGGGGTGTTACCATTTATCTGGGGAGGAGGAGGCACCTCAAAGTTTGTAAGTACAGTGTTCTGGAATGCCTCGGTAACCACCCCACTTGTACTCACATGCTCCCCAATTTCAAAGTCCGCAGGGGGGTTGCAAGGAGCTATCTCCTAAAGATGTCAAACCCAATTGTCCACCGGTCCAAAACTCTTCCAAATTGTGTTGCTTGCTCAGGGTCCATGCTCTAGTAACCATCCTCTGTTTCTTCCTTCCTTTGGGCATACTGAGAAATTACCAGGTCCACCAATCAATTCGCCTCAAAATAAGGTGGGGCCTCGTACTTCTTAGGCGTCCAGGCTGCAGAGGAGTTCTGCTGTAATAGGCTGGACGTTGTCAAGCTTATGGCAGGGCAAGCAAAGTCCACGGTCCTGCGCTCGACCAACAGCCCCTGCCCCCACCACTACACCAGAGCAGTAAAGGCTAAATAGGCGCCTCACTACCCAAACGTTAGTTCCATACCCACCGACCAAGTATGCCTCCCACAAACACTGACTCCCAAGCAACACGAATAATTACAACTCAGGAATCACAGAGCAGCTCACAATAATATCAACCCCTAAATCCCCTTCAGTCACCGAAGGGTCCAAAAGGCCGCACCCTTTGGCCGCAGCCCTTAGGCTCATGGCCACCGGCTTGCGGCCTGTGGCGAAGCTGCAGGCATCTCCCTTTAATGCTCCCCGGGCTACTTATGGGAGCGGGCAGGGGGAGGGGGGAGAAGGAGTCCCAGTTCTAGGCTCCCCCAGGTCGCTGCACTCACAATCCTTTTCTTCCCCGTAGGTGGATGACGGGGACCTGGAGCAGCAGCACGAAGCCAGCCCAGCAGGAGCAGCAGCGGCAGCTGGCAGATGGTAAGTGTTGTTCCGAGCCCTGATGTGGTCCCCTCTTTCTGCCTCCTGATTCTTTTGCCGCAGAACTAAAGAGCATAAAAAGATAGGAACATAAGAAGTGCCATACTGTGTCAGACCAATGGTCTGTCATGCCCTGCCTGCATTCTGTCTCCACAAGTGGGTGGACTGGGTGGCCAATCTCTCTCTACAGGGGACTTCCATTCCTAACAGGTCATAGGACAATCCATTCCCTGTTGTTCCAGGCCCTGTGCCTTACCTTGCATATGGCGATTCCGTCGTCCATTTCATAAAACCTCCAGACATCAGTTCAGTTCAGTTTCATTTATTGTACTTAGCACAACACCATCCTAAAAACATTTTACAAGTAACTTATATGTAAAAATAAAATCAAAATAAGGATAGAGACATATAATTGACTGTATCAGAATTAAAATAAATAATACTACTAAATAAAATCTACAAAGTAATTATAAAAATATGTCCCCGATATCTATAGTATGGGACTACTTTCATTACATAGTCTTCCCCTGATATTTCATTACACAGCATAACCATAATTCGTACTAATCTACTGGTGTTGTTAAATCCAAGTCTGCATCGATTGGTTTAAAATCCAGAAATCTCTCTCTTATGGCAAATGCAGCCTTAAGAAATCCAGCCACGGCCCTAGTCACCTTTATGTTTGAGTCCTCAAGACATATGCGCACTAGCGCGTGATTTGTATTTGACGAAAATTGAGCCAGATGGGAAATCAAATAGTGTGCACGAGGTTTATCATACAGTTTACATTCCCGTAAGATGTATTCTACAGTTTCTGGCGCCCACGCATCAAAAGGACATAGTCGTTGGGCATATGCCATTTTTAGTATCCTACCATCCAATATCTTTGAAGGCAAAGAGTTCAAACGGGCACAAAAAATAAATATCTCGATCTGAAAATCTGGAGTTCCATTAAATATGAGGCCATCTGATCTGGAGGTGGGATAAGTGACAGATAATCCCTTAAGAATGGGGTTTCCCTAATATGTGCAACCGCATTTTGCCTTTCTAAGTCCCGTAATCGGTGGAATAACTCTGCTCTCACCTGAAGCCTACCCTTTGCCAGAAGACTTTCCTTAGAATAACCCACCCTGGCGAAGTAGGTTGTCATTACTTTGTCCCATGAACTAACAAAAGAATCCTTCCATATAAGTCCTATCTGGGAGTTTGGGAGATAATAGATCTTAAGCCATAAATCTATTGCCTCTTTCCTTGCCATCATCTCCCAGCTGAATTGGCCAGTCTCCAATCTGAGTGCCTCAGTGGGTATACCACGAGGGGTTCTTAACAAAAGTGAGAAGAATTTGTTTTGAGGCAGATTAAAGCCTCTGGGAGGTGGATTTGCCCACAGTCCAGCACCATATAAAAAATTGGCCCTTATTTTAGAGTTATATACTCTAATGGCCCATTTCAAATATGGCGATTCCGTCGTCCATCTCATAAAACCTCCAGACATCCAACCTTCTCCGCCAAATGTCTTGGGGTGTCACTGCCGACCTCCGCCTAGGGGTCCTCCTTGGCCTGGAACCAGTGCTGGGGTCGGCATCCGATTCCTCTCTGAAATGGGAACACATTAAGAACACCAAAGTGATATCATGCATTTATGATGATGCCTCTAGACCTACCTCCTTGGGGTGCTAGGGATGGCAATGGGAGATGTGACCCTGGCTGGCACGTGCAAATCCTGCCCTTCTTTGGGTCCTGCGGAGGGATGAGACCCTTGCTGGAACGTGCAAATCCTGCCCTCCTTGGGGTGCTAGTAGCGATGGCAACTTGAGGTACCCTTGCAAGCACATGCAAATCCTGCCCTCCTTGGGGTGCTAGGGGATGCTAGGTATTGCAACTAGAAAGACCATGGCTGGCACGTGAAAATCCTGCCCTCCTTGGGGTACTAGTAGTGATGGCAACTTGAAGTACCCTTGCTGGCACGTGCAAATCCTGCCTTCCTTGGGGTGCTAGGGGATGCTAGGGATTGCAACTAGGAAGGCCCTGGCTGGCACGTGCAAATCCTGCCCCTATTTGGGGGTGCGTACGGAATGGGATGGCAACTGGAGAGTGGAGACCCTTGCTAGCCTGGCACATGTTTGGGCGGGGGTGCTTCTCATGCTCATGCCTGACTGCTGGAAGAGCCCCCCACACTACAGTACCCCCTCTCTCTGTGGCAGACATCTGCTGCTACCCGCTGATGCCCATTGTTTGTGCCTGACTGATGCCCACCACGACCCACGCACCCACCCGCATGCCAGTGAGCTCACTCTAACTGATAGAGCCTTTCTTGTCCTCAAAGTAAAAAAAAAGTTTGCAAACCTGGCAGCACCTTCTCTGCCTGCCGCTTCCTCCTCATCCAAGGAGCCGGCCACCACCACCGATGGTCCAGGGGCTGGGCCAGCGACCACTTCCTCCTCCTCCTCCACCAACACTGGCTCCGGGAGCACCAAGTTGGCCCCCAGCCGGGGAATCAAGATAACAGTCTTCTTCATTTTTTTTTTCCCAAAAAAGCTGACTCACACACAGACAACACACAGTCACCCATCAACACTCACCAACCAAAACAACACAGCCAAACCAAACACAAACAGCCAAAACACACGAAACCGAAAAGCCAGCCACAAACACACACTCTCTCACCACACAGCTCCGCACGCACTCAAATTTCCGGTTTCCGGCACGATCACACGCTCTCGCAATACTTTTTCCGAACGCCCGAACCGAATACAACTGAACCGAACGGCCGAACCCGAATTCAGCGACCGAACCGAATGACCGAACCAAACGACTGAACCAGACCAAACACCTGAACATTAACCGCAATCTGTTCGCCCATCCGTAAAGAACACAGGGAGGGATAAAAAATAAAAATAACATCTAAATCTTCCTCTGGCTTAAGGTTTGCCCAGTTGGTGGCAGGCCTAAACCTTACAATTTTAAATGGTATAGGGTTTCAGGACCCGCAGAGTGAATTTACCTTCGTGGGAGGTCAGGGTAGTAGTGTGGTTGACTATGTGCTAGCCTCGCTAGGAGCTTTAGACATTGTGACTTCTTTTGAGGTAGCTGCTGTCGCAGTGTCAGATCATCTCCTATTAGTCATAAGCCTGGCTGCCCCAAAGGATGTTGGCAACCAGGCTGAGTTACCCTTAAAGGGCTACGATGGCCAATTGTTTAAATATCAAAGGTGGACTGAAAAATTGGCCACCACCTGGAGGGTAACTCTAGAGACCGATAATCTCTCCAGTACTAGGATTCAACTTATTGCAGGACAAGGAGAGGAGGGAGAGGTTGAGATATATAACAAACTAGTACTCTTACTCCCGCAGCAGGGTACTCAGGTGCCTAGAAGGAGTAGGTGCCCCAGCTCTGCTTATGGTACAGACCAAAAATGGTTCGATGCTGAGTGCCGAAGTGCCAGGAGAAAGATCTATGAGGTTTATAGGGAATATCGGGAGGGGGTGTTCCCTTCTCTGCCGGTCCAGCTTTTCCAAACTAAAAAAGTTTACAGGGATTTGATAAAGACGAAAAAGAGAGCATACTGGGATAAGAAATGGCAGGATCTCCTCTTAGCAAGTAGTTCCAACGAGCCTAAATTCTTTTGGCAAATTGTAAATCATGCCCTGTCTACATCTAGAGTGGTTCGACCAATACCGATAGCACCTCCAGATTGGGTCGAATTTATAGAAGCATCTCAGACAGGCCCTGTGGGGGGCAGGGGGCTGGGATTTAGAATTGAAGGAAGTAAGGTCAATCTTGCGGACCTCTACGGAGTGGCCCCCAGTACTGGAGCAGGAGGTAGGACAAATAGTGGAGACTTTTTGAAATGGCAAAGCTCCTGGTGTGGATTTAATTCCAATAGAGGCGATAAAGGGAAACTTAAGCTGGTGGCTTCCAGTGTTGGCCAAGCTTTTCATCAAGATAAATAGCTATGGGGTTGGACTCGAGCTGTAGTGGCCCCAATCGATAAGAAGGGCCAGAGGTTGGATCTGGCAAATTATAGACAAATAAATCTGATTAGTGTAGTCTCCAAAATTTACACAAAGTTCCTCCTGAGGAAGCTTATGGAATGGATAGAAGAAAATCAGATAATCCACCCTGAGCAAGCGGGCTTCCATAGAGGCAGATCAACGCTGGACCACTGTCTGGTGCTCGACCATTTGGTGGAGAAATATAGAGCCAGCAATGGGAAATTATACACCGCCTTTTTAGATCTAAAGGCGGCTTTTGACACTGTTAATAGACCGCTCCTTTGGGAAAAATTAACAGGACATTTAGCTCACGCAGGCCTATTGGAGACATACTTGGTAACTCGATCTTATGGAGGGGCTAAGCAGGAGATTATTACTCGGTTACGGGATATCAGCCATCAAGAAGAGCTGGTGTTGGTAGCAAGATCTCGCCATTTGGCAGGGTATGCCATATGGGCTCCACAGCAGGGTATTTTTAAACTTTGTAAATCACATCTTTAAGTTAAACAAACAGACACTTTTCTAGATGTAAGATGTCACTAACTCAGTAATAGTTACTGTACAGAAGCTTTCCTCCCCACAAAAGTAAAGCAGCAGAGAAACATTTTTAATATTAGAGTGGAACCACTGTATCATTTGATCTATTATTATTCTTTTTAAAAGTCAGTTAGAATTATATAGCAGAAAAGACCAACAGTCAACAGCAGGATGAACTAGGCTTGGGCTTCCGGTGAAGATTTACTGTATCTGTTTGAATCAAGTGGTCTGACTTATCTTCAGTAGCAAGAACCTGTCGAACAGCTTCGTCAAAAGCTGCTGCAACGTTAGTGGCATCTTTCGCACTGGTTTCAAGATATGGATGGTTTCCATTGTTCCTGCACCACGCCTGGGCTTCTTCTGTAGACACTTGTCTTTCATTTATGTCAATTTTGTTACCCAATATCACAAAGGGAAAGTTTTCAGGCTCTTTGACATCTGCATAGTAAATGAATTCTTTCTTCCAGTTACCCAGTTTTTGGAAGCTTTGAGAGTCATCTACACTAAAAGTAAGAAGGCAACAATCAGAACCTCTATAGAAAGGAGTCCACAAGCTCCTGAAACGTTCTTGACCTGCTGTGTCCCATATCTGCATTGTTACAAAATGGCCATCCACTTTCAAATCTTTATTTAAAAATTCTATGCCTATTGTGTGGAACAGCTGTGTGTTGAACTTGTTAGTGACATATCGGTTCATAAGAGAGCTCTTCCCAACTCCACCATCTCCTAGAAGAATTACTTTAAGTAGCGATGATTTTGCTGCAAAAGTGTATCCTCTTGATTTCCGAATCCTTTACTGCTCAGTTGAAATCATCATTCAGCATCTTTCTGGGCAGAGGGAAAGCCGCCAGAGCGGGGAGCTGAGCTGCTGCTGCTGCTGCTGCTGCGCCGGAGGAGAACAGAGACGCAAACATGGTGGCGGCCACAGCAGGGTATTGGAGCAAGCTATTTTGGTTTGGCTTCATCCCATGGAGAGAAGTGTCTATTTCTCGCTGCCAGGGTTAATGCCCTACCCATTAGGGTGTTTGAGGGACGTGCAACCAAGACTCCTTATGAGGACCGTTTATGTCCTTTCAATAATATAGCAATAACCATGCAACATGTGCTATTTGAGTGTCATTTATATGACAGGGTTTGTAGGGAGACACTACAACCTCTCCTGGAGAAATTCCCAGGTGTGAAAGATGCCTTTCTGACGCAAATCGCCCTAGCCGATGCTGACTCTGAGATAACTTTAAGCATTATGAGTTTTTTATTATTGGCTATAGAACTTAGGAAAAAGTTTCTTGAATCCAAGTCCTTGGAATTGTGATAAAATATTTTTATCCTTTACATTATTTTAAAACTAGTAGACCTGGATGTGCTGGATTATGAGGTGCAACAAGTTTTTTTTTAACTGAGGGAAGAAAGTGGATTGATATTTATCTATTTATCTAGCAATCTTAGTACCTAGAAGTTGTGGGACTAAGTGTTCCTTATATTATTGGCAGTGAAATTAGAGGTTGTTTTGTTATATGTCTGTGGGTAAATGTTTTCTTTTTGTATCTGTCTGTAAAATTTGTTTTGTGTTTCGGCAATGATCTAAGATCACGCCTAATAAATTCAATTCAATTCACTTCAATTCACCTAAATCTATCTAATCTAATCTAAATAAATGAAACTATGGAGGTAAATGTGTGGGAATGGGTGAAATAGGAGGAGGATGGCAATGGATTAGGAAGACAAACTGCTGGGAGAGGGAGACTTCTGAAAATGCCTGCTGACAGGATCAGTGACTAGCTCAGAAGGAATTGGAAGGGGGGAGGGCAATGACTTTTGTTACTTGCTGTGCCTGCCTTATCACAAGCCCCATTGGCTCTGTGCAGCCTAATCCTATGCCAATCACAGAGTGTGAAGCCAGTGGCCTGCAGGAAAGAGGGATGGTGATTGGGCAGACTGGCTGCTGTTCCAAGTCTCTCCACCCCTGGCGCCAGTAAGTCTGGTCCTCAGTTGTCGTCCCCCGGGCCTTCCAGTCACATTTTTCCCACCCGAACTCATCTGAATTCATCCAAACACGCCCAAAATTTTGGGGGTTTTGGACATTCGGTTCAGGCATTCAGTTAGGGCGTCCGAACTGGCTGAGTTCGGGCCAAACTCTGAACGTCCGAACCGCGTTCGCACTTCCCTACTTGATCCTCCCACCCAGGGTAACATCTGGAGAGTGGGATCAGATGTGACAGCACTGCGGGTGGCCATGCGGGTTAAAGCATGGCCAACTGTGGTACCGTCACATTTGAAAATACCCATTGGGTTTTTGGAAGGGACATTGAAGGGCCACTCTATTTCCTGAGCATCTCCATGGTCATTTAAGAAGTTGTACCTATGGGTGCTTTTAGTGAGACAGCAGCTCCGCTTCTTCCCGTTTCACCCCTGAGTTGACCAGTCCATGTAGAGGCACCTGTCAGATGTGCAAAGCAAAGCAGGTGCTCCAGAAGATCCCAGAGCATGCTGCATGAAGCAGGCTGTCCAAACGCAGGGCAACAGCTGAAAATGGAGTTGCTGTCCATCTGTTTGGCACACCTGTGCTTCAGCTCCACTCCCGTCCAGTCGTTGCCCCCATCAGCACCATGGAGTTGTGGCTGCCAACCTAGAGTGTCTGGTGAGTGGCCACAACTCTATGATGGGGGGGCACCATGTGGGTATACTGCAGCCCAGGGACACCCACCAGTCCATCTAAACTAGACTGAAGAAAAGCTGCAAGCAGGAAAATGTGCACCCCCGGAGCAGCTTTGGGGGCAGGCAGCCTCCATGTCTGTCTGTTTACACCCTATGTTTCAATTTAACATGCATATCCATTTCTTCCATGTGTAAATAGGTATTGGTTTCATGAGCATGACCCAGATGGCACTGCATTAGATCAGGAAGCAATGGGAAGCAGCGTACAGTGATTTGGCAGGGCAAAAAATCAGTGCCAGACTACCATGCACCATTCCAAAACTGCCGATAACCTTGTGGGGAGGAAAGGGCTGATTCGATTCAGCCCAAGTGAATAGCAAGGCACATTAGCATGGTGCTTAATATTAGGTGCTGGAGTATTCTCATTAGCTTTACACATGGCACCATTTTGACTCTTAAAGTTACATACATGTTAATTGAGACCTTAAGAATAAAGCAGCATTTAGGGTGAGGTTACATGAGCAGCAAGGGCCCAATCCCCATGCAGTCCTGTGGTGTGCACGCATGACCGTCACACTATGGGGCCAGCATGGGGAGCTGGGCAGACAAGCAGCCCCACCCCCCCTCAGCAAGGATGCTGGGTCACTCTCAGAGCTCCCGTCACAGCTGGGGGCGGGGGGGCTTGGTGCTGGCCACACAAGTGGGTGCCCGCCCTGCCTGGCTTTCCTCCCCTGGCCCGATGGAGATCCTGCCCCCAGCTGTGATGTGGCCACACACAACGGATGACAGTGCCTGCCCCTCATGGTCCCACAGCAGTACTCAACATGTGGCGGGGCAAGCCCTACCTTGGGCAGCCTTACCGCTGCTCTGCAATGCATCCTTATGTAGCAGCCAGCTGTTCATCCCACCCTGGGGTGAGGGGAAAATCTGGCTGCCACCAGCCACACAATGCACCGTATCGCAGGGCCCAGCTGCCCAGGGAAGGAAAGGATACCCAAGGCATAGTAGCCTCCCCTCCCTGTCTTGTGTAGCCTCACCCCATACCTGGAGACATCATTTGCTCTCCTATGCCTTAAAACAATGGCTCAGAATAAGCAAGACTGCAAATATTACACATCTCAAAGTTTAGTTTGTGAGAAGATACGTGGCACAGTCTGCAGCTCTGTCTCCCTCGTGATAGAACATCTCTTGGCATCCTTTATGGAAAAGGTCACGCCTTTTAAAAAAAATAAATGTTTTTTTGTTGTAATTCTGATTCTTCTCTGTGTGTGGGGTGCTGGTTTTTTTGTTTTGTTATTTGTACCACATGTATGGGCTGGATAACCATCACATAAACTGTGATGTTTCACCAACCATGGAATAAATTGTGAGCCCTGGAATAAAACATTTGCTTTATTCTCTGTTTATGGATGTCACTGAGTTCCAACCATACCAGCATGACATCATTGTTTCCCAGAATAATTAAAGAACTGTAAATCAAGTGGAGAGGGGGAGCAGGCGGCAACTGTGAATGCAGACACACACAAATTTGATAAAATTAGTTAAATATGTGGCAAAGATACCATAGATTATGGTGTGGTGCACCCTGAAGATTTTATCAAACTTTATTGTGAAGACCAACATAACTGATGTCCTGACTCTGCCATCACTACTCACCCTGTGATGTTTCTTCATTGGGGAGCTGAACTGATTGTTTGGGTAATTTCAGACATTACGAGACCACGGTCAATCATGGTGAATCCCTTGTGGTGGGCATTCATCCCGTAATGTCTGATATGAGTTCTGCCAGATGTTCACCACAGTGAACCTCCAGCGGGAATCACATTGACCACGACCAGAGATAGACCACGTAATGTCTGTTACGTTGGCCCATCCCAGATCGTGGCCCAGACCGCGATGCGGGATCGGGTGCTGCAGCCAGATTGGCCGCTGTGCCCACCCGTCTTCCGGGGTGTGTGCGGCCAGGGGAGTATGGAGGGGCGGGGCTGTGTGGCTGCACATCACACCACGCAGCCCTGCCCCCTCCCCAATCCCCTGTAGAAATCAGACCGGCACATCTAAAGGACGGCCGGACTGATTCCTGTCCGGGATCTGAAACCCTTAGTCACCCACTGAGGCTCCAGGCTCAGTGAGACTACATGCTAAGTAAAAGCATGATCCAGAGCCCATTTCAATGGGTTTTGACTCCAAGGTAAGGTTTAATGGGCCAGATTCTCATTTGACAGTTACACTAATTGCACCAGTTGAATTCCTGTCCCAAAAGATAATTGCCTACTACTTGATACATAAACCACTGAAATTAATTTGTTATTATTGACTCTTGCTTGACTTGGTATTATTCTTAAATTATGTGAACTCTTGATTCCCCTAGTTATGCTATCTATATCATGATATTAAGATCCAAACCCTCATCTAGTATAACTGGTGTATCTTATCGTACAGCTGGGAATTTGATCTTCCTTGTGATTTGAAATACCCATTGGAAATACTGATTTTTTTTCCCCCATTCCCTTAACATATACTTTGCTACAGCAGATAATTGAATTCACAACTGGAACTAATTAATTTTATGTGAGCTAGAGGTGTGCACCAGGTGCCCATGTCATTTTTATTTTTCATTTTTCATTTTTGTTATTTAAATCTGTTGTTTTCATTTTCATAAATATCAAATTGTCATTTTCTTTTTCCATTGGTTTCAATGGAAAACACATTTTCAGTTGTAACTTTTTTTCCCCATTATATTTGACCGATACTTGGAGAGATTGTACCTCCAATGGAAGGCACTAAGTGTACCAAACTCCAAGAAGATTGGATAAAGGAATCCAATTGTATAAGCAGTTGGATTATATTATTTTGCAAAAATCTTCATATTTTTCAGGCAGCAGTAGCTTGCCTGTACTTAAATGTACAGCCACCTTTCATTATAAACAGGGGACTGCTGAAGCCCCGATTTTGCGGAAACCACTTGACCTACATTTCTGAAAATTTAACCATGACTGTAAGTTGTGAGGACCATCATATTCACAAAGCTTGAAAAAGACCCATTAGGAAAAGAAAATGTTATAACTGCTTAAACGTTAATTGCTTGTTGTCAAAATTCACAATGTCCTTGGGTATTTGATTCATCAATATCTCCTCCCCCTGGATGAGTTGAGACCCCACACTTCACAGGCTTCGAGAATGAGATCAATAACAAGTGCTTCTGAAATATGATACTGATTGATGCAGCCAAAACTGAGTTATTGGTGATAAACAATCAGTTCTGCTGGTTCACGCATGCGCACTTGAGCTCCTCTCTCCTGTAGGAGAGCCGGGAAGCGCCTGCGTCCATCCCCCTGTGAGCTCTGTAATTAGCGACATGCTGAGGAGAGGAACTCTGTAAATGCTGACTATTGTAGTCTCCCCCTGGCTTGTGCACTGTGCTGGAAGGCAAGCATACCTGCCCCCCCCCAAGCCCTGCCCTCGTTTGCCTTGTGTCCCCCCTCCCCCCCCGGCAGAGCAGAGTCAGCACAGCTTGCTGGGGCTGGAGTCGTCACAGCTGCGGCTAGCTGGGGCCTTGCAGTTGCATGGCTGGGGGGCAAGCTTCTCCCCCAATACGTTGTTCTGCCTCCCCTCCCTGGCTCCTGTCCCCATCCCTCACCTTCTTGTCCCTCCTAGTAGCTCCAGCAGCAGCAGCAGGGATACAGGGACACGGATAAGGCTGGGAGATAAGGCTGCTTGTTTACAAACAGCTCCTCCCCATGTGCTGATCAGAAGGTTGTTGCCTTGTAAAGAAGGTTCTTTGAGATGGCTCCCAACATTCTCACAACTGGGTTGTGCATGCTCATCCTATCCAAATAATAGACTGCATGATGGTCTCGAGCACCTCTAGTATAAAAAGCACTCTCCCCCTCAGAATGACAGTTCCTTTCAACCCTTTCTAGAAATATAAGGAAAAAATTCCATGCGGGCTGGAAGGGTGGGTATTTGTGAGAATTTTCGGAGTCATCTCAAAGAACCTTGTTTACAAGGTAGCAACCCAAGCTGCTGACCAGCAAAACACAGCATAAGGAAAGTTATGTGACTTTTGAAAAGTTACGTGACTTTGGAAAAGTTGCGGACTTTTGATTCCGTACTTTTAAGAGTGTTCAACTTTTGAAAAGCTTTTCACTCCTATGTTTATGTTTTATGTTTATTTCTTTCGACTGGCTTTCGCTATAGCCAGAATAACATACAAAGATACATAAGAAAATATAAATAACAACTCCTTACAACCATATAAAATAAAATAAAAATAACATAACACATGAACTTTGGGCATTCCGCCTTACAATTAGGACGTTATACTATTAATTAATTAATTGACACCCTGAGTCCCCACCGGTAAGCATACATGGATAAGGAAGCAAGCACTCATTAGATATCGCTTATCGCTTATCAAGAGTACGGATGGATAATCGGTTTGACATACTTAAACCAAGGGAACTCTCTTCTTATAAAGATATCCCAGGAACCAAGGCCCACCACTCCATTCACGCCATAGATTTTTAGTGGGTCTCAGCCAATACCCTGGCTCCAAAGTTTGCCACTGCTCTTGCCCCCCTGGGGTCATCTCCATTCAGTAGATGTTGCATCCACCCTTCCTCCAACCAGAGCCTGTGCCCCAATTCCCCAATATCCTTCAGGAGATCTTCTCTCAGTCCCTTAAGAGCTGGACAGTATAAAAGAATGTGTGCCGTTGAGTCAGGCACTGCCCAGTCACATTTCCTGCATACCCTTAGGTTTTTTGGTGTTTTACAGTATCTTCCTTCCACTAGGGCTGAAGGGAAGAGGTTACATCTCAGCAGCGTTAACACTCTTCGCTGCTAATCATTATCCCATAGGAGATACTCAGGAAGGGAGCCTTTTGGGTGAAGCAAATGATAGTCAGGGGCTATCCCCTGAACAGATAATGCTGCTGACTCTATTTGCAACTCCTGGTCATGGAGTCTCTGTTTGATTTTTGCAATCACCTGTTTTTATTGTCCTATGGCCTGAAGTGTGAGATTTGATTACCGTTATTATTTTAGCTTGCATAGCTACACATTTTATTAGTATTAATAAAATTATTCAGTTCCTTTTAAAATGTAGCCACCGTATTTGTCAGTGACCTTGTGTAGCAATTAATTTTATTGGCTTCGGTTTATTTCTTCTTCTTTGTTTCCAAATTTGCTGCTCTTTAATTAACATTCTTTCCATTTTTATACCATGTTCTAAGACCAAGGGCAGGAATAAGATTATTTTACAGTGTCCCATGTAATTGTGACTAAGTTGATCAAATCCCTTCCAGCTTTCTTGCCAATAATTCGATCGTCTCAGTTCCTTCTCTTACATAAGCCCGGCACACATTCAACCATTTTTGCATCTTTTCTGTGACCCTTTCACATTGCTTTATTGAGCATATTAAGGTAGAGAGTGTTTCCCAGTGTTTGATGCGAGATTAATATTTTTGACTCTCTCATCCCTATTCTTTTTTTTCTTCTTTTTTCCCCCAATCTAAACCTTTTTATTTACTGGTAGCCCATGTTCTAGGGACTAAAGAGAAAGAAAGACCTACATTTCTGTCCTGAAAAGCATATATTCTAATTTATTTTTTGAAAAAGAATTGCTTTTTAAATTGACCTCCATGGTGACTAATAAATAAGTATTATCTGAATTTCCAAAAGGTTCAAGAGTTGCTTAGACCATTCTATGTATGCAATAAATATGGTCTATTGAATATTGTGACAAAATTCAAACGTTACCACCTTGCCTCAGCCATGGGTTGGCCCTGCTGGAATCCCAGCCGGGTGGGGTTCACTTTAGGAAATATGGAGTAACAGGGATGTGTTGGGGTAAGTTTTTGGTCGTTATTTATTATTANCTGAAGAGTGTTATTCGAGTGAAGTTTTATTATCAGGAATAACAGACGTCCATCAATAGAGGTACTACCTAGTTTATTCCACAATCGCTCCCTATCTATGGAGTCAAAGGCAGCCCGCAGATCAACAAAACAACAATAAAGGGAAGAAGGTTTTGTTGACTCATGGGCATATTTCATGAACAATAAGTTGAGAACAAATGCATGGTCAAGTGTCGACTGGCCGGCCCTAAAGCCCGCCTGCTCCGGGAAGATGATATCATTCTCGTCCATCCAAAGCGAGAGTTTACCCAATAAATACCTCGTATATAATTTCCCAACTATGGACAGAAGACTAATAGGCCTATAGTTTGTAGGATCCCTAGGATCCCCTTTCTTGAATATCGGCACCACAATACTTTGGAGCCAATGCCTAGGGAACTTACCTGAGGCATTAAGGGTTGTAAAAAGCGGAGCAAGTAACTCTGCCCACCAGTCAGGATTATATCTTAGTAACTCAGCAGGAATAAAATCAATTCCTGGCGCTTTTCTCTCTTTGAGGGCTCCAATCAAATCCCTAAGCTCCCTCACTGTAACTGGCGGCCACTCCTGAAACCTGTTCTCCGGGAGAACCTCCACCAAGATTCCGAGCGAAGTTGACCCAGAGAACAAGGAAGTAAAATGGCGTTCCCACTCAACCGTAGAGGGGGACAACTCCTGGACCGATCCACTCCTACCCCATGTACTGGCAATTAGTGACCAAAACTTCTTGCCATCTTTGGCCAAGACTGCCTGATTCAGTAATGACCATTGAATCTCATAATGGTCTCTTTTCTTCAACTCCAAAAGTTTCTTGTACTGTCTCCTTTCTTGACAGACCACCCTTCTGTTTACTATAGATGGACATCGTTTCATCCGTCTGGTTGCCCACTGCAGGGCTTTCCTTGCAGTGGCGCAGGAAGTGTCATACCACACCTGCAGCTTGATAGTAGGTAGTTCTGACGGGGTAAAGTATAGCCATTGCGCCAACACATCAGTTAATATTTCAAAGGCTTCCTCCGCCCCCTCTACAGCCCCCTGGATCAAATCACACAGCCCCCTAACCCTCTCAGATTCCAAACATTCCACACAGTCCCTAAGGACTGTCAACGACCATTTCCTTCGTGTTTTTCCCAGTAACCCTTGCTCCTGGATCTCATTACCCAATGATAGTTTACAATTACCCTTATTCAGGAAAAAAAAAACCTAATCATCAAAACCAGGGGGAAATGGTCTGATTCAACTGAGGTCAGCACTCTAAGCTCAAGGCCCTCTGACACGTAAATTTCTTGCAACATCATGTAGTCTATTACACTGACCCCGCTGATAGAAAAATAAGTAAAGTTACCCTCAAGATCCCCTGGGAGAAGCCCATTCAATATTACCAGATCCAGGTCTCTGAGAAATTGTTGAAAGATCGGTGCCCTAGAACAGGTAACCTGGTCCCTCGACTGGCGAATATTATTAAAAGGAGGGACTATTGTGGTATCTAGACCCAAAATGCTCCCATCCACTGTCGGGTTACCAGTACGAGTATTCAGATCCCTGCCAACAATCAGCATTATCCCAGGGAACCTAGTGAGAGCATCCCGTATGGCGGCCCTCATCAGGTCCCAAATATCAGAGGAGTAATATGCTGAAGAAGCGGGGGGCATGTACACGTTAGCTATCAATATCCTTTTACCCTCCAGAGACACACAAAGCCATAAACCAAATTGAGATTCCACTGAGGCGAGGGAGTGAGCTTCCGCAAATAGCGAGTTTCGTAGCAAGAGAGCTATCCCACCCCTTGGTCTTAAAAGATCTGGCAGGAGAAACGAACACATCAAAATCTTTATACTGAATGGGTTGATCAACCCATGTTTCCTGCAACAACAGGATATCACACCGACAAGACAAGGCCTTAAGCTCCTGTCCATACTGGCGGTCCCTCCAACCCGATACCTTCCAACTCGCAATTTTTAAGGTAGACTCCTCCCTCCCCAGCTGTCAATTATCCCCCAATATGGTGTTTATTCCTCGCCCCTGTCGGTTTACGCCTCCACCAGAATCATCCAGCTGGCCTGAATCCTGGATGCGCACCAGGGGGACCGAAACTTGTCCCTTTGGCTCAGATGTACCTATAGGGCAAGTCCAGCCATCCCCTTCATCCCCATTCTCTCTCGCTGGGTCCCTTAGGGCCTGCCCAGGTTCAGGATCTGGGTCAATACCCCCTTCGCAGGCACTAATCGTGCCATCCCTTATAGTATCAGGAGATATAGCTACCACACTAGAAGCCCGCTCCCCCCGGGCATCGCCTATGTAATTCCCAGGTAGGAGAGGTAACACCCAATCATCCACCCGTGAGGGTGGACTGCTTGCTACCTGCTGTAGTGCTAACGTCCGTGTTCTAGGTGGCAGTAAAATATTAGGCCAGCCACCCACGGCTCCCTTAGAGCTAAGATCCTCAACTACTGGGCCATGAGGGGGGGTATGTTCCATCAGTAGATCATCCAAGGGGACTATAGTGAGCGAGGGAGATGGAAGTCTTCCCAATTTAGGGGATAAATCACCATGGGCAATCTCCTTCTGTTGTTTAGAAAATCTCCCAATCTGCAGGTAAATTCCCTCCATCTGGTCCAGGATAGTTACCTGTTCAGTCGGTGCCAAACACCTTTGTTTAATAGCCCCTGCTAATACTTGCTCCTTCTGCCTATTTCGGGCATTTGACCCCGCTGCCCTACTTGCAAGCCTATCACTTTCAGTTGACAATAAAGTACTTTTGGGGCTGACCAGGATGTCAGTATCCATTTTTTCCTCAGTTAAGGGAACAACAGGGCGGGATTTAGCGTGGGCCCGCCTTAAATCTCTGGCCCACGCAGTAATTTTGGGGTCCGCTGAAACCACCTTTCCCCCATCCAGGAGGTTAACCTTTATCTCATGCTTACTTGTATGGCTTTGGGACCCACCCTTTAAACGGGCAGTCCCTGATCTAGTATCTATCGGCGGCCCCGTAGTTTTAGAGCACAAGGCTCTGGCTACAAAAACATTACTGTCCTTCAGGTTATCAGCCTGCTGAAATATCAGATCGACCAACTCTTGATCATTAAATAGGACATTTAGAATCCACCGGTCCTTCCTAATACATAAATGTTCTATTGAAATAATATCATGCCGGGTCACCACTTCCTGGAGGAGAAGCCTAAGGTGCTCGGCAATGTCGCAACTGGTATGCCAGAGGGGCAGTTGGCCCGATGGCAAGGGAAAGACTGAGAAAACTATATTTAAGGGATGTCTAGAATAAGTCGCTAGATCAACCCAAGGAACATTTCCAACGTTACCAACATTACCATACTTGCCTACCTTACCCCCCCGATAAATAGCACCTGGTAACTCCCCAGACATAATAGCCTGATTCCTAAGGACAGGGCTGGGCCCCCGGGGCCGGTAGGCCTCCTTTATTTGTGGAGTAGAACTCCTAGAGGCTTTTACTGCAAGGGAAGTTGGATTTACCGGCTCTTTGGCCCTGGCCCCAGCCACCTTATCTGCCCCCGGAGCAACAGCCCGAACCAGTGAGGTTATCGTTCCTAGTTCTGCCGTAACTCTATTGAGTTGCTGGAACACGTATCGCATTGAGGAAGCCGTTAACAAAACGTGATCTGCCAGACAAGACATCACAGAATTAGGTTTGTCTGCCTGCACATATGAAGGGACAGACACTGAGGCATTTCTGCCAGCCCCAATACCGGGAGTTGAGGCACATTGGGGGCCCCCTGACAGAACACTAGTACAACCCAACTCTACCAGAGGAGGGGAAGGGTCATGAGGATCTAAAATTGAGGCTTGTCTATTATCAACAGATTGTATAGGCCCCTGAGTCGGCAAATAAGAATCAATTTTCCACTACTTTGGATTTTTAGAATTGGGCGACACACCCCGGGCCGCCTCATTTCTTGAGCGTTTACCGGGCGCCATTGAAAGACCCCAACTTCCCTACCTCCCGCACCCGGGGTTACTCCTGTACAGACCCCAAGTTAACCACAAATCCCCGCGGCTTATTTCAAGGGCCCCCCTTGGCCAACCTCGGCCAGCGCCTAAGGCTGCGCGCCCACGGCGTGGCCGTGAGCCGTGGGTCACTCTTTTAAATGTCCCGGGCAGGCACGCCCTTCCAGCAGAGCCAATCAGCACAGTTTGTGGGCAGCGATCTACAGGTGGCCGCGAAAAATCCCTTGTCTCTCCCCGATACCATCCGGTATCCTCCACCGACCTGGGGAAGCAATGCGTCTGGGCTCCAGTCCCGGCGCCGCCGCTCTCCCCATTCCGTTCCACACACACACCTTTTCACTCCTATGCAAAGTTGCAGACTTTTCAGAGTCAAAAGTCTGCAACTTTTCAAACCAAGTGAAATGTCTGCACCTTTACAAAAGTTACAGACTTTTCACTTGGTATGAAAACTTGCAAACTTTTGACTCCATACTTTTAAAGTCACTTTT
The DNA here is from genome assembly GCA_003113815.1 of Sphenodon punctatus. Classification (NCBI taxonomy): domain Eukaryota; kingdom Metazoa; phylum Chordata; class Lepidosauria; order Sphenodontia; family Sphenodontidae; genus Sphenodon; species Sphenodon punctatus. The sequence goes on along the minus strand of QEPC01012897.1, from coordinate 800,015 downwards.
GACTCCGTACTTTTAAAAGTCTGCAACTTTTCAAAAGTTGCAGACTTTTCACTCCTATGAAAAGTTGCAGACTTTTCATACAGTCAAAAGTACAGTCAAAAGTCTGCAACTCCTAGTCATAATTTGTCACGGAACAATTGTGTCAGAGTAATTTAAGTCTGTTTATACATAACTTCATTGTGTACAACGAATTGTATAATGTCTACACTCACATTCTTTATTTCATTGTATGAACTGTCCACAATTTGTATACATGCAAATAACAGACTTAAATTACTCTGACACAATTGTTCCTTGTCAAATTATGATAATAAATTATTTTCATAATTGTAAAATGCGTATGTTTAGTTATTGATAAAAACAAAGTATGTATGGTAAGGAATTTAGTACATATATTAAATGTATGTTGATGATAACATATTAAATATTGCTCTAATTGTGAATTAATTTCTGTTTTTTGGTGTTTATGTTTTGTTGCACTGTATAGAGTGGAAGATGTTTTGATTTGTAATTGTACTGAATTGCTTTTTTGTATGTATTTTAAGAAAACTCTTGTACATTTTAGTTTATTTTAAAACTGTTACGTTTTTTGCTTTGGTTAATACATTCTTAGCTGTAACTTCATTGCTTCACATTTAATATAGATGACACTTGGCAAGTTTATACCACTTCCCATATTTACTATCTCTGCCAACTTTCAGAAGGATTGGATAAAGGGTCCTGTGGTATAAGCAATTAACTTATAAATGTATGTCTGACTGTAACATCTTTGTAGTCCAACCAGTGTACATGAAATTCTGCAGGGCTGTATCTCACACTTTCACGATCATCGTGCCAAATATCAGAAAGATGTGATAAAGGGTCCCAATTTTATATGCCTGCACAGCATATGAACTCCTGATCTTCCCTCCCAATCCTTCCTCTCCCTCTTCCCTGTCAATTACCATTGACGGGGTCTCCATCCTCTCTGTCCCCCAAACCCACCGCTTGGGCTTCATCTTTGAGTCGCACCTTATTTTCAAACCCTATATTGACTCCGTTACCAAATCCTGCCGCTTCTCCCTCCACAGCATTGCCAAGATCCGCCCTTTTTTGTCAGTCTCCTCTGCCAAATCTCTCATCCACACCCTAGTCATCTCACACCTCGACTATTGTAACCTTCTCTTCGCTGGCCTTCCCCGTTCTCACCCAGGGGCGGCTGGTGGGTGTGGAGGTTGGAGGGGCAGTAAGGCCGGCCAGCTCCGCTGGTGGGTGGAGCCAGGGCAACTGTAGGCGGAGCCAGGGCAACGGTAGGCGGAGCCAGGGCAACGGTAGGCAGCATAACCCAGCAGTAAGGAGTTCCAAGGGTTAATGTTGGATGGACATTACATTACTTAATCAAGCAATTTCAGTTAGGTTAGGCAGGTTTAAAAGCAGATAGACAACCTTAAACCTCACTCCAATCTCAGGATTTCCAAAGCACCAAATTTCCAGCATTGTGAACACACCTAACTTCCTAAGATCGCCAGACTGCTAGTTACATCTCAGAATTTCCAAAGCACCAAATTTCCAGCATTGTGAACACACCTAACTTCCTAAGATCGCCAGACTGTCAGTTACATCTCAGGATTTCAAAAGCTCACTTTTATCAGAAGCATCACATTTGCATCATTTAATACTCCACATCATGACATCAAGTGAACAAAAACCACATTCCAACTACACCCCCCCCATGTGCTCCTCACTCCCCATCCAAAGCAGCCACAGTGTAACCCTGGCAGCCAATGGGGATGGGGTGCAGGGGGGGGGGAAGCCTATGGGGATGGGGTCCTGTAAAGTTGGAAGCATGCAGTAATTGGCCATTGAATGTGTCTGTCAGTCTTTTGGGTTGCTCCAAATCCTCCCTCCTACAGACTCCCTCCCCCTGCCATGCCATGTGCCTGCCTCTGCCTTGCACTGCATGTGCTGCTATTTATCTGAATAATGGTCTAACTTCAATTGCTTATAAAATTGGGGCCCTTTATCAAATTATCCTGTAGTTTGGCAGAGATAACAGGGAAAATATATGATACATTCACACCAAATGTCTTGTTAACAGGATGGTATATAATAAATGTTACAGCTGGAAATGTAGTTTCAAGTTAATGTCTTGTACCATCAGGACCCTCTATCTAATCTTTCTAAAAATTGGCAGGAGTAGTAAGCTTGTGGAGGGACATAATATTCACAGGTGTCATGCAAATTGGATGGAAGATAAAGAAGTTGTAGTCATGAATGTGTATGCAGCTTTTCTTAAATTCACAACATGCAATTGCTTCTAAAATTGGTTCTCTTTATCTTTTCAAACATGGATACACCTAGTGCTCTCTGTTGGAGAAATAATCTCCCCATGTTTCATCATAATTGAATAAAAATCAAGGACGTTATAGCCAAAAAAGTTTTTTTCAATTTTTTCCCTTTATTTCAGAAGCAAAAAGTTGTTTTCATTTCTATTTTCATTATTATTATTTGTTGTTTTGTTGTTGTAATAACAATAATGAAAATGACAATTATCATTATCATTATTGTAATAACAAAAACAACATGCACACCCCTGTGAGCTTACTCTTCCCAGCATAGAGTGTACATCTATACAACACTGGTTCAACAACAGTGCACTTGGAGCATGTGAAGATCAGAATTTTGCTTTTGGTATAGATCAAGGATGGTCAAAGTGTAGCTCAGGAGTCATATGCGGCTTGTGAATAGTTCAAGGCTTGGCCAGCACCAATCCCAGACCCATAATGCTTAATGGTCCTGTGACTTATTTCATTACAATGTAAAGAGAGTATGTGTAGCAGAGGACCCTGATACTGAAAATACTCCAAGGGGGAATTAAGCTGTTGTCCCTACTGCCATTTTAAATAGTTTCTGCCATCGTTGCCCGGCTCTGGGCAAGGCACTCTTAAGTGGTTTTGAGTATGGGCTCCACCACTCCTACAGCCAACCCAGTCCACCAGTTAGGGGCTTCTCCCACTAATTAGTGGGTCCCATGGGGTTGTCACCCCAAACACAAAGTCTAGCCCTCTGTATGAGCAAAGAAAGTAGGAGTGTCCGATTAATTTTAAAAAAATTTAGTAACTAAAATGAATGGAGGCCCATTTATTTTAGTAACTAATGTTATGAAAATGGGTGAATAAGCAAACAATTGTTGTTTGCTTTTATTTGGTTTTATTTCAAAAATAAAAAATAACATTTAAAAAACCCTGTTCGTGTGCAAAATGGCCACTGGGAACATTCGGCACATGTGCACCCTTTTCCACAAAGGTGTTGATATCATCACTGCCCTTTTGAAAAAGGACACCTGGTCTGTGCAGTGATTTTTTTCTTATTTTCTTATAGTATTACTGTAATCCAGACAGTAAACTGATAAAAAACCATAATAAATAATAATAGGAAGTGATATCAAAAACAAAGAGTGGAATATTCTGCACAACAGCCCCAAAATGAGCAAAATTAAATATGAGGAGTACTAGGGATGTGCGAACAGAACGCGGTTTGGTTGTTCAGTCGTTTGGTCCGGGAACCGAGTTTGGATTCGGTCATTCGGTTCGGTGGAGTTCAGTTCGGCCGAACGTTCCGGGGGGGGGGGGGGGGGGGG
>QEPC01012897.1:780323-792799 GCA_003113815.1 Sphenodon punctatus | reverse complement strand
GCTTGAGCTGGATATACCTCTCCCCCTCCACCCCCATCTCTCTCGTTCTAGCTGGGAGCCTCTCTCTCTCTGGACATATAGTGCAGGTGACAGCATGGGTGGAATCGTTTCTGTCTCTCCTTCTAGCAGTGGGGAGACTTTCTCTCTCTCTCTCTCTCTCTCTCTCTCTCTCTCTCCATGAACAGCAGGTTGCTAACTCGTAAAGAAAAGGTGTAATGACAACTCCCCGTGAGCGGAATGACAGGACCCAAGAGAACCCCAAGGGTAGGTTCTGGGGCTAGAGTGGCAACTTCTAGATATTGTACAGCCCTCCCTGCCAGTAACGTAGGCCCCAGAACCCTGACAGCGGATCCTGAAGCTGGAGTGGCTGTTTCTTGATGCCATGGAATGACGGGCCCAAGAACCCTGAGGGTGGGTCCTGGGGGTAGAGTGGCAACTTCTAGATATTGGACAGCCTTCCCTGTCAGTAACGTAGGCCCCAGAACCCTGACGTTGGGTCCTGGGGCTGGAGTGGCTGCTTCTTGATGTCATTGACTGACAGCGTCCTGTGAGTGGAATGATGGGCCCAGAACCCCGAGGGTGGGTCCTGGGACTAGAGTGGCAGCTTCTAGATATTGGACATCCCTCCCTTCCAGTAATGTAGGCCCTAGAACCCTGACAGTGGGTCCTGGGACTGGAGGGGCTGTTTCTCGATGCCATGGAATGACAGGCCCAAGAACCCTGAGGGTGGGTCCTGGGGCAAGAGTGGCAGCTTCTAGATATTGTACAGCCCTCCCTGCCAGTAACGTAGGCCCCAGAACCCTGACGTTGGATCCTGGGGCTGAAATGGCTGTTTCTTGATGCACTTGAACAATGGCTCTCTTCGAGCAGAATGACGGGCCCCAGAACCCTGATGGTGGGTCCTGGGGATAGAGTGGCATCTTCTTGATACGGTGGAATGACAGCACCCTGTGCGAGGAATGATGGCCCCAGAATCCTGACGGTGGGTCCTGGGGCTACAGTGGCAGTTTCTGGATGCAGTGGGACATCAGAGGCAGCATTGCCAGCAGCATCAGACATTGGATTGCCCAGGGGCAGCATTGGCAGCAGGAGCAGACATTGGATTGCCCAGGCACAGAACCTGTGGCACAGCAGACACGGCATTGGAAGGATTTGCCTGTGCGCTGCACCCATGGAGCCAGGATGGTAGGATTTGCCAGGCAAAAGCTCCCATACAGCAGCAGACGGCAGCAGCAGGATTGCGTGGGCAAATTTGAATTTTCCAGATTGCCAGAGCAGAGCACCCATGGACCAGCAGACAGCAGCAGCGGGATTACCAGGCCAGTTGGGCACATCACCCAGGGTTGACAGGGCGGGCAGACAGACACCTTTGCATAAGAAGCAGGCAGACTGGTTGGGGCAAGCTTTGAGCTTGGCAACCTGGGGGGGCAGACAGGAAGCATGGCATGAGAGGCAGGCTGGAGGGCTGGGGCAAGCTTTGAGCTTGGCAACCTGGGTGGGCAGACAGGCAGTGTGGCATGAGAGGCAGGCAGGCGGACTGAGGCAGGCTTTGAACTAGGTAACCTGGGTGGGCAGACAGGCACTTTGGCCTGAGAGGCAGGCAGACTGGTTGGTACAAGCTTTGAGCTTGGCAACCTGAGGGGGCAGACAGGAAGCATGGCATGAGAGGCAGGCTGGAGGGCTGGGGCAGACTTTGAGCTTGGCAACCTGGGTGGGCAGACAGGCAGCATGGCATGAGATGCAGGCAGGCGGGCTGAGACACGCTTTGAACTAGGTAACCTGGGTGGGCAGACAGGCACTTTGGCCTGAGAGGCAGGCAGGCAGGCTGGGGCAGGCTTTGAGCTTGACAACCTGGGTGGCAGACAGGCAGTGTGGCATGACAGAGGCAGTAGGGAAGGCAGGCTAGGACCTTGGTAGGGCACTCAGACAGGCTGGTGAAGGCTGTGCAGCGAGAGAGAGAGAGACAGTCAGATAGGCGGACCGAGATCATCTAGCCAGAGGCTGGCTGGCAGACTTACAGTTTCCCAATGCCACCCTGCCTCATGAGGTCAGTCAGATAAGGCAGCTGAGGCCATCTAGTATGAGAGAGAGACAGAGACAGAGGGAGGGTGCCAGGCATTGGGAGGGAGGGACAGCACCTCAGCACAGCAGCAGTAGCCCAGATTGAGGAGGAGCCCCATCCCAAGACTACCCCTGGCATGGGATGGTGTGTGCCTCTGAACCATCAATCCTTGTCCAGGGACAGCTCGGGGAATCCCAGCAGTGGAAGGTTCACCTTGATGAACAACAAATGCTCCACCAACTTGGCCCCCAGTCTCAGGCGATGCAGGGAGCAAATGTCCCCCACCATGGAGAACACCTGCTCACTGGGGACACTGGTCAGTGGGCAGGACAATATACCCTTGGCCACTTTCGACAGGGCCGACCACATGTTGGCCTTGCCGGCTCAGTAGGCCAAGGGATCGCTGCTGGGATCGATGCATGGCTCCTTCTCCAGGTAGGTCTCCACAGCTGCTGAGGTGCCGTCATATTCCCTCCGGTAGCTCTGCCTGGACACCACCTCCACCACTGCCCTCAGCCATGCTGCTTGACCTATTGTGGAGGACCCCATGCTCCCCAGAGTGGCCTGAACATAGGAGCTGTTGCTGCTGGCAATAGGGGTGTTGCTGCTGTTCATCCTGCTGCTGGTGCTGCTACTGCTAGGGCTGGGGGCAGGGATAGACTCCACCAGCTGAAAGGGGTGGCTGATCCCACTCCCACTATCCCCAGGGTCATCCTTCTGCATAGCCCGCTCTGCCTGACAGACACTATCGATCAGCTCACGCTTCCAGTGGCCATAGAGTGCTGTCTGGCATGCCACGCTGCCCTTGACCCTGGGGTCCACAATTGTTGCCCATACATATTCCTCCCACTGCAGGAGCTCATCAAACCATGCCTTCAGCCCTGCCTTCAGCTGCCACGCCAGGTCAGTCACCTCATCGGCCAGCTTCCTGCCCTCAGGGCCAAAATCCCACCCCTGGAAAATCTCCTCCTCAGGAGACTCTGGACCAGAGAGGTCACCTGCCTGATGGTGGCCATGGAGGAGATGACGGTCTCTGTCTCGATCAGGAACATTCTGAGAACAAAGACCATGTGTGCCAGTATTTCCCATTCTGCCCCATCATACCCTGGAGGTGCCCCGCTGTCTGTCACCAGTTGAACCTGATGCAAGGCGACTTTCTGCTCAAGAAGCCGCTTGAGCATCAGGAAGGTGGAATTCCACCTGGTGGACACATCCTGGACCAGCTGATGCATGGGGGAGCCTATCTCAGCCTGCTTGGCCCGGAGGAGGTCGCTGCCCTTCATGCTCTGGTTAAAAAACCTGGCCAGCTTCCTCCCCCCCTTGATCAGGGAGCTAAGGGTGTCTTACCCAATCCCCTTCTCCCCCAAGCCCAGAGTATCCCTGACCACAAGGTCAGGGATACTCTGGAGGGTGTGTGCGGCGCAAGGGATGCTGGTGAAGCCTCCGTCATGGACTGCCTTCAATATATTGGCCGCGTTGTCCGTCACCACACACCCCTTGGTGAAGGGCGCGCCTGGCGTGACCCACTCCCTCATCATGGTGGTCAGGGATGCCTTGATGTTCCTAGCAGTGTGGGGGCCATCCATTACTTGTGCCTGAAGCAGGACCCACCTATACCCTGCTTCTGGACCCCTCCTGACACTGCTAAAAGCTGCCTCCAGGTCCTGCCACCAGTGCACCATCACCGCCAGGTATGCGTGCTGCGCATTTCTGCTTGACAGCAGGTCGGTGGTGAAGTGTATGGCGGCACCCCCAGCCCCTGCCACGTGCTCCCTCACCCATTCCTTCAAAGCCGTGTACAGGTCTGGCACCACCTGATGACTCAGGGTGGTGCGCAATGGCAGCTTAAACTGGGGGGCCAGGAACTCAGTCAGCTGCCTAAAGCCCATGTCCTGTACCATGGAGAAGGAATGCACATTGAGCGCAATCATTTCACCCAACAGGTGCATGGCTTTCATTTGAAAGCCACGCTTCCCTCCAGCTGCCGATGGCCTTGGCGGCTGTCCCCAAACCAGCTCCTTCATGGTGGACTGATGCTGCTGGCGAGGCTCCTGCTGCTGTTGGTGTAGGACGCTTGCCCGCTGAAGGAGGTGGACAATTGACTGGTGTGGCTGCTGCAGTCGGGAACCCGCTGGCATCCACTGCCCCTGTCTGCCCGCTTAGCAGAAGAGCACTGTGGCATGCCTTCAGGTGTCCCAAGGTTGGTGAGCACCTGCCCACGCTTCACCACCTTATTGCAAACAGGGCACTGCAACTCCCTCGGATCATCTGCTCACACCAGCTTGAAATGTGCCCAGACAGAGGATTTTTTGCCCCCTCCTGCCTTCTGGCCTTCACTGGGTGACACACCACTGCCAGCACTGCTGGAAGGGGCAGAACTTGGTGGAGACACAGCTCTGGGAGGGACAGCCACCGCCTCAGCTCCAGACATCTCCGTGGGACTAGTGTCTTCTTCTGCCTCACTGTCCCCAATCACGGTGATGTCCCATGAAGGGGAGTACTGGGACCTTGAGGCTTGACTGCCCACCATACTGTTGCCACTCTCCCTGTGCCCCCTATAGCTGCTACTGCTGCTGCTACTCCTCTCCCTGCTGCCATTGCCTGGGGATCGGGCCCTGCCTCTAGCAGCCAGGGTGGGATCCACCAGCCCTGGACTGCTGGAGATCGCCTCGACAATGGAGGACATTGGTGGCTGTGGAGGAACATCAGAAGCACCTGATCCAGCAGCAGAGACAGCTGCAGCCTCATGTACTACAGGCCTTCCACTGCCCTGCGTGGCAGTGGAGGATGCTGGCAGGAGGCACCGCCGAACCACCTCCAGACTAGTCCCACTGCTGGAAGCCTCTAAACCCTGTCTCCCAAAATCAGGCCTGCGAAGCTTGGGGCATGGTGATGGGCTCTGACTGCTGCTGCATGCTGCCACTCCTCTGGCACAGCCCCTACCACCTCTGCCACGTGCCCCATTGCCCACCATACGGGCAGCAGACTGGCCTCTCCTACTTCCTTTCTCCATGTCTTCCAACTCACAGAATGCACACAAAGATTTTATTTTATTCTTTTTATTTTTTATTTATTCTTTTTATTTTTTTTATTCATTTTTTAAATCTAATATTATATATATATCTATCTACACTAAATCTAACTGCTATTAACTATTTTAAAACCCATGGAACTAAATGGAATATCTAATAACTACAAAGGCCTAGTCCTACAAACACACTATAAAACTGAATCACTACACTCTATCTCTATCTATCTCTAAAACTAAGCTAACTCCTACAACTCTCTCAATGAAACCTAAATCAATCTAATCCTACTCTAAATAAATCCAAAAACAGGGGAAGAGAATCAGGGATGGAATATATAAAGGGAGGAGGGGAGGATTCAATGGAGGGTAGGGAGAAATAACAGGGAGGTTTTAAAAATAAAAATAACACCTAATCTATCTAATCTAATCTAAATAAATGAAACTAGGGAGGTAAATGTGTGGGATGGATGAAATAGGAGGAGGATGGCAATGGATTAGGAATAGGAAGGAACAAAAACTGCTGGGAGAGGAAGCCTTCTGAAAACGCCTGCTGTCAGGAACAGTGGCTAGCTCAGAAGGTGTTGGAAGGGGGGAAGGCAATGACTTTTGTTACTTGCTGCGCCCACCTTACCACAAGTCCCATTGGCTCTGTGCAACCTAGCCCCCCCATCCCCTATGTCCAATCGCAGACTGCCAAGCCAGTGGACTGAAGAGAAAAGGGATGGTGATTGGGCAGGCTGGCTGCTTCTCCAAGCCTCTCCACCCCTGATATCTGGAAGTCTGCTCCTCAGCTCACACACACACACACACACACACACGTGCCTGCCTGTGCCTGGCAGTCTCATTTTTCCCACCCGAACTCATCCGAACTCTATCCGAACACGGACGAACTGTTCAGTTGTTTCGGAGTTCGGATTGAGTTTCGGTTCAGTTGGTTTGGAATCGAGTTTGGGTTCGGTCGTCCGAACAGACCGAGTTCGGTCCGAACACTGAACTTCTGAACCGCGTTCGCACATCCCTAAGGAGCACTACTGATTTGATAAATGTAATTAATATAGTGATGGTAAATTCAAGTCCAACCCCAACAGCCATTGAGTGGAGCTTTGAAAAGAATTTGACAATTACTGTCAACAAGACTATTGCCATTTTGGCATTAATATAATAAAATACTTACAGTCATTGAAGAATTTCCAGTTTCTTATAAGTAGTAATTCCACTCTAATATTCCACCTGTTGCTACTAAATGTGAAACAAATAGTCATTTTTTCTATTCACAAGTGTCATTCATATTTTTTGATCACCCTCAAATAGCCAAACAATATCCACAACCAAAATTAATATTTGAATATCTGCTTAATTGGTTACTCTGGTTTGATTACTTAATTTGGCACTGTTAGTGCAATAGCAAACAATGTAACTGAAATAGCGAAATGACCAAACTAAAGCAACTGAAATACTGGAAGAATTTAACTAACTGAAATGAACTGCGGTGAAGAAGAAAATGAACAGCTGTTAATATTCGCTCTGTCTGAATACATCGTAGACCCTTTTTACACAGACACTCTAACACCGATAAAATGGGTGTTACATTTGATTATACATGATACAGGGCAACACTGCAGCCCTACAACATGGGCCCTTTTCACACGAGATGCCTCCACCCAGTTTCGCTGGGTGGAGACATCTGTGTAAACACCACTTACGGTGGGTGTAGGTGCGTGCATGCTCCCACGCAACACCCATTTCCACCCACCACCCACCCACCGACCAACGGACTCCACTGCTGATTGCTCGGTGGGTGGAGATGGGTGTTGCGCGGGAGCATGTCTGCATCTACACCCACCTCAAGTGGTGTTTAAACAGATGCCTCCACCCATATCCACCCAGCGAAACTGGGTGGAGGCATCTCGTGTGAAAAGGGCCCATGTTGCAGGGCTGTAGTGTTGCCCTGTACCATGCATAATAAAATGTAACACCCATTTTATCAGTGTTAGAGCGTCTGTGTAAAAAGGGCCATATATGAAAATTATCAATTATATTCATTTCAGTTCTCTCTACAAGAGAAGCAAAATAGTACTTGGTTAGCATTGTTACCACTAGACTACAGACACCTCTCTTTTTTCTACACTTATGGAACTTTTCAGTGTTGAAGAGCTCTTTCTCAATTAGCAAAATTATGGTCCTTTTCACACAGATATTCTAACACTGATAAAATGGGTATTACATTTTATTATACATGTTGCAGCGTAGCAGGTGTGCTCTATGGATGCCCTGCAACATGTATAATAAAATGTAACACCCATTTTATCAGTGTTCAAGTACCTGTATGAAAAGGGCCTATATTAAAGGTTTGATGAGGATTACATTCTTTCTTCTTTCTGGACTGGTCTATAGACTCTATACCATTACCAGCCAAGAGGAGAGCAATATTGTAACCAGGCCTACAGTATCTATTCCATGGTTGATCTTAGCCCTTTCTTTAGTACTATTAGTTTGCTTGATAGTATACAAAAAAAAAGAAAACAGAGACAGCTGTTGCCCCAGAGAGCTTTTAGAATATCCAAGAGAAGATTTCTAATTATTCAGCACATATTTACTTGTATTTTTATCTTGTGCTCTCAGCTCTATAAACTGGTAATTAATTGCTAGGAGACGGTTTGTTATTACTACATAACTCATTTTATCCCACTTTTGTTTACTGGATGTCAGTTCAACATCACTGTCGCATAACTGTCACTATTCACTGTCGCATAACTGTAGTAGAGAAAAGGTTATGGATTATGGGAAACTAATCTGGACTGTATTTTGCATGCTCCACAATCTAGGTTAAGAATGACATCTTGGATTTTACAGTATCCTAAGATATTAATTAATTGATTTATGCCTTGCCTGGTAAATATTTAAAATGTGACATCTGGACTGACTGGAAGAATGTTCTCATTAAAAGAAAGCTGCTGTCTTTTTTTCAAATAAAATTTAAAACAACAGCTTTTATTTTGACTAGCATAAAGATGGCATAACTTATGTTAACCATAACCTAGACACAACCGTGTAAAAACTAAGGCTGGAGCTCTTTTCTTGGTTTCTTGTGTTTCTTGATGAGAATCACAATTTTTCATCTCCTTCTTGCAAATGAGAAGCAGACGAGAATCAGCTGGATTCTTGCTGAGAAAAGTGAGACTCTCGAGAAACAGAATACTCAGTGTTAATGTGGGCAGGGAAGGAGGAGGAAGCTACACTGTTCCTTGCCCAACTTTCTTACCTTGTCTGGAGCTGGCAGCTGTCTCTGTGGGAAAAGATTTCTGATGGCAAATTTTCAAGAATTTTCAAGAGAGGAGAGCAGGAAAGAGGGGGCAGACTCAGCTGATGTCTTAGCATCCTATTGTCTAGCAGGAATCAGCAGCCAATAGAATGCTGACAATCTGTGCTGAGCCTGCCTCTTCCCTTCAGCTCTCCCCCCTCCCAGATGGAAGTCCTTTCCAGATGGGAGTGAGAGATCAGGAAGGAGGGAGCAGATCTGGAGCGTGCTATTGGCTAGCAGGAGTCTGAGCACCAAAAAGAATGCAGACAAGCTGTGCTGAGCCCGCCTCTTTCCTTCAGCTCCACCCTGTTTCAGGCCTAATGTGCAGCTGACCATCCTAGGGTGGGATGGCTGCTCCAACCACCCCCCAGCCAGGTCAGGTTGGAGTATGGAATCAAACATTCCCCCAGCCTGACCCAGCTGGGGAGGGGGTGGGGTGCCAGGAGTGGTGCATTGCTGCCTGCTTCCCCCCCCCCCCTTGAATGTGCAACCATGACTGGCTACCATAGCAACCCCCTACACCGGGCTGGGTGGGAAAAAAAACAGATGTGCCCTCCCGGTTCACACAGCGCTATCCCACGTGGGCAGCTCATGGGGCCTTTCCAGCCCAGCCACTAACCCCACAGGGGTCTGAGCCAGACTCACATCTGGAGGACCTGGGACAGACGCAAAGGTTTGCCGCTGGCAAAGATGTGCCAGAGCTGGGTGAACTGGGCCTGCGTCATGTTAGTGAGCAAGCATCTCTGCTTGCCTGTTATCCCATCCCATCCCCTCCCCCTGTTCTGTCTGGAAATTCCCTGCAAGTTAGAGGAGGGAGATCAGCTGAAGGGAAGAGCTATTTTAACCCATGGTTCTATTTGTTCCTGAGAACAGAGGGAGGCAGTTACTCTGGAATAATTCTTCTGGAGTAAAGCCTCCAGGCCTGGTATGCTTATGAGGAGGACACACCTTAATGTTTGCATGGTGCAACCTTCCAGAAATTAGCAGCCAGCAACCAGACTGGCACTAATTTGGCCCAACTGGAAGGAGTTGGAAGCCAGTGGGGACCCAGACTGTGAAAGACTGAGCAAATAGCTTAAAAGGAGGAGCACAGAGAGAGGAAAGGCTCCCCCAAGAGTTTGTCTCTGGGGCCTGGAGTGACTGGGCAGAAGGAGAAAAGAGGCTGGAAGCTCCTCTTTAGGCCCCCTACTTACACAGGGCTTTCCCTATAGTTAGCTGGTCAGAAGAGTCAGGCTAGAGGCATGGGGCTTTAAGTTGTGAGAAGGCTTTAAGTTGTGAGAGACCAGAGCTGGGAAGGCAGATGGTGGATTGTAGGGCCCTTTTCACACAGACACTCTTAACACTGATAAAATAGGATTTACATTTTATTATACATGTTGCAGGGCACCCATAGCACACACCTGTGGCCCTGCAACATGTATAATAAAATGTAACACCCATTTTATCAGTGTTGAGAGTGTCCGTGTGAAAAGGGCCTATATTGTAGTGTGTAGGTAATTTTGGTTAAATGTGCCCTTATGAGATAAGTAGCAGCAGCAAATGGGTATATGGAATTGATGACTTGTGAGAATGAACCTGTGAAAATCTGCAGTCAGAATAGGTTGAATCAGCTACACTTGGGTGGAGAAACGACCCGCACCACTGACAGATGGAATCTGAGATATCTCCACCACTGTCTGATTTGCACACACCTTCTTTGTTAGACTCTTCCAACCTAAGCAAATCTCTTTGTTCTTTTCTTTGTCCTGGCGACTTTGGGTAAAGTCTTGTATAAGTGCATGGAGAGATCATCTTTAATTAAGTCAATTTCTAATGAGGGGGGTGGGACGATAATACACCAAGTCTTAGTCACTGACCAGGCATTTATGGAAAAATATGAGCTTAATTCAGATAAAGGACCTAGGAAATCCATGTCATTTATCTCCATTAAAAACTAGCAAGTAGGTTTTTGTTGCTCTAATACTTTGGCACTGGATAGGGTATGGGTGAGTGGGTATGCCAAAAGTGGATTCGGAAAAGAAAAACAATAAAGATCTAGATCTAAATACTTGGGGACAATTCTGAACAGTTCCCCTTTCCCTCAATATTATTTATTAATTAATTATTATTGTTATTACGCTGAGGACACACAAGCCTTCTTAGCTTTTCATCAGAATGTCCTTCCAAGAGCCACAAAGCAAATATGTCCTACAAAGAGGTTTCCGATGGAAGAAAAAAATTAAAACAGATGGTTGAAATCATTCTGATGGAAAATGCTAATTAGCATGAACTCTCTCTTTTGACTTGCAGAGCAGGCACATTAGAAAGCATGGCCACCCTTCACTGCTGGTACAACCTTATACATACCAATTACCTTTGCCTTTTTTCATTCATAATATTAGAGGTGTGCAGCATGCACATCCTTTGTTTTTGTTTACAAAAAGCCATTTGTTTGGGGGGAGGGAGGCTCCTTTAAAAAAAAGTTTGCTTTGGTTTTTTTTGTTCTTTTTCATTTTATTTTTGTTTAAAATTATTTTTAATTTTTAAAAAAAAAAATCACAGCGCATTCACCAAATGGCTTCCAGATCATCCGTGCATGTGCCGCCCTTTTCAAAATGGTGTCAGCAGCATTGGTGCCATTTGGAAAAGGACAGCTGATCTGAGCATGCACAAACCAGCTTCCCTTTTCCAAAATGGTGCCTATGCTACCAGTGCCATTTTGGAAAAGGACGCGCATACGAAGAATGGCCGTGGCAGCCATGTGCACATGCGCAGTGGGTTTTTTAATTATTATTAATTTTTATAATAAAAACAGATGCATTTTCCCCTTTGTTTTTGTTTTGTTTTCATTACCCTGGTCTATCATTTTCATGTTTTAATTACTAAACCAAATGGGGCTTCGTTCATTTTAGCAATTTAAAATAAGAAGACACATTGCACACTCCTACAGAATACGTGGGCCAATAAGCTATGGGAAAATAGGAGCAAGCCTGAGACATATGGGAATTCAAAAGGGTGCTCTCTGGGGACACAGAATTATGTTTATTAGTAGTAGTATATTTAATCATACTATAGTGCTTTCAAAGCTTAAAGTGTTTTACAACCTTTATCTAGTTCAGCCTCATAACCCTCTGTCAGGTAGGTCATCAATGGATGTTTTTAGACAGACCAGGGAGTGGCCACTCCCAGGTCCACTCTGGGAGGAAGCACCCCTGGATCTGCTCGAGCAACGGGGGTTTAAGCAGAGCCTCCCTCTCTCTGCCCACATGTGCCCCCTCCCCCTTGCCGAAGAGCTGTGAGCAGATCAGCAACTGCTCTAAGCTGCTGCCTGAAGCTCCATTACTGTTGCCAGGGTAACCCATGGCTGGGAGTGGAGCTGCAGTGGCTATCCATGCTTAAGACGGACCGCTGCTCCACCCCCAGCCAGTGCTCTGGGTTCTGGAGGCCTGCTCTGCTCGTGATGCTCCAGGATATTCCAGAGCACTGTGAGTGGAGCTGACCTGGAGCAGGCCTGCTTTGCTTCTGCTCTGCCTTACCCCATGGTGGCCTGTTTCTACATGGATGGGCCATCTGGGGTGGGGCAGAGCAGAGCAGGTGTCCATCTAAAGGCACCTAGTGTTCCCATTTTACAAATGGGAAACTGAGATTGAGAGATAGCAACTTGCTCAAGGCCACCCAGTGAGATCATGGCTGAGATGAAAGTTTAACCTTGGTCTCCCTGGTCCAAGTCAAACACTTTATCTGCTAGGCCTAACTGGTCCTCAAGTCTCAAAATGGGGCCACAAGCAATTTTTTAAGTCTCAAAATGGAGTCACAGATAATCGGGGGGATGCTGCTTAAATTCATATTTAAGACCCTAAATAAAAGTAGCTTGACTTTCAGAGACTTTGGTCACTCACAAGCTGATGGGAACAACTGGGTGCTCACTAGGGGCGGGCCCGGTACCGGTACCGGTACACCGGATTTTACCGGTTACCGGTTTCACAAAAACCGGATTCCCGGATTGAATCCGGTATACCGGTACCGGATTTATTGCATTGGTTTCAATGGGGCGCTGTGTCCCCATTGAAACCAATGCAATCAATTAAAATTAATTCCCTCCCCCT
>QEPC01012897.1:747649-768277 GCA_003113815.1 Sphenodon punctatus | reverse complement strand
GAGAGAGAGAGAGAGAGAGAGATGCGCACTGGAAGGAGCAGTCCCTGGTAGAAGGTGGTGGCGGAGGAGCAGAGCAAGCATTAGCACTGATGTTGGCATTGGCACCCCAAGGTCTGGCAGGTTATAAACTTACAGAGAGCGCCCCAGGAGATCAGGACTTATGTGCGTGAGTGAGACATGCACTGGCAGGAGCGTTTACTGGTGGCAGGTGGTTGTGGAGGAGCAGAGCAGGCATTGGCACTGGCATTGGCACCCCAAAGTTTGGCATGGTATCAGTTTGCAGAGAGCGACCCAGGGACGGGCAGGGCATCTTCAGCTCTCAGAGATCACCCCAGTGCAGAAGCATTGGAACCCCACAGACTGGTAAGGTGTCTTCAGCTCACACAGATTGTCATGGGGGAGGCAGCATTTGAACCCCCAAGACTGGCAGTGCATCTTCAGATCACATAGATCACCACATGGGGGCAGCATTGGAACCCCCCCCACGCCAACTGGCAAGGTGACTTCAGCTTACAGAGACTGCCCCAGGGGGACAGAACATAGGAGAGATAGAGTGGCTTCATTCACTCATCCTGATTCGTGGCAGCAGGTGTTGGCACAGATTTTCTCTCTCTGTCTATCTCGTTCTGGCGGGTGGCAGCTGGTGGGGGCACAGATGTGGTCTCTCTCTTGCTCTGATTGTGGTGGGTGGGTGGCAGTGTGGGCAGGGTGTGCAACTCTCTCAGTCTTCTAATGCGACCCCACCCCCCAGTCCACACACCCTGAGACCCGGGCGATGGAACAGGAGCTGTGCCGGCTCCATCCCCTGGACCACAGGGTGTGTGGACTCGGGGGGGGGGTCACGTTGGCACAGGTCATGCTTGTAACCCACATGGCTTCCTGCACACGCAGCACACATGTGCACCTGAGCACCCACCTTCTGGACGAGCATTGCATCTACGAGCAGTTTACACCGGCCACAGGATTGCACCCTGTATGTTTAATATATATATGGAGGAAGGAGACGTACAGACAGACACTAACATAGACAGGGGGTGGTTAAAAGAAAAATGGGGATAAGGATTGTGGAAGGGAAGGATTCAAGGTATTAGGATTGGATTTGGAATACAAGGGTAGTGTGAGGATGGGTGTTGTGGAGTGATTGGTTTGAGGAAGGGAAGAGAATAAGGTGAGGTCTGGAGAAGATTTTTGCTAGAGAGCAACAATGTTCTGCAGATGCCACCTGACAAGCAAGAGCAGAACAAGTGCAAAGTAAACAGGCTGGCTGTGGCAATATAAAACTTTTCCAGTGCCCACCCAGAGCCCCCACGATTGGTTCTAGGACACTGGAAGGCTTGAGCAATCAAAGAGTGCCATGCCACTGTCTGGGATGGGCTTGCAACGCCCGTAGCCACTGAAGATGTCAATCGTATCTCCTGGCTCTGTGGTGTCTTCTCCCTCCTGCAGAAGTTGTTTACTAGGTTTTTCCTCCAAGATGGGGCCAGTAAAGAATAAAAATAATAATCAAAACAAAACAAATAAAATTGTTATTTCATCTCTCCCCTCAAAAGCCTGGTGGAACAGTCAGGGCTTACACTGTTTTCAGAAGGAGGGAAGATCCAGGGACAGGTAACCCTCCACCAGGAGGGAGTTGCACAGCCGTGGAGCAGCGACCGAGAACACCCTCCCCATCGTCGCCACCTGAGACACCCAGGAGACCTCAAGAAGGTCACCCCCGCCAAATTCAGAGACCGATCCAGGACCCATGGAGTGAAGCAGCCACGCAGATAGGCAGGTCCCAGACCAGATAGGGCTTTAAAGGTCAAACCCAACACCTTGAATTGGGCCCGGAAGACTATAGGCAGCCAATGCAATGAACAAAGCACTGGTGTTATGTTCTCTTGGCGTCCCATCCCAGTAAGAAGACAGGCCACTGCATTATGCACCAGCTGAAGTCTCTGAACTGTCACCAAGGGTAGCCCCATGTAGAGCCCCACTTTAGACCTCATGGATTCATTTAAGGTTAGAATTGACTGAAGCGCTTGTTTCTGAGACGTGAGATGCTCTCCTCCCTCTCAATGAGCTGCTCACCTTGAAGTATTTTCTGTCAAATTTAAATGTCAGTTGATGCTTTTTAACCATGGGTTCAACTCTTTCAACCCATTCCTCTATATAGATCCATTCCCATCCCCCTCTCCAAAAGATGTTCTCTCCACACTACTCTATGGAACAGAGATGTATTTAAATTATTATCCTGCCCTATCCTGAAGGCTCACGATGGGTAACAGCATATAAAAGCATATGAGAATAAAAATACATAAAAACATATAAAAATCCCCAAAGAAAACCCTACCCACAATCCCTATCCTCAAACATGGCCAAGTAAAAAGGTTTTTCATTGCCTCCAGAAAATGCTTAAGGCTCAGACTGTGGCAAACCTCCAGGGGAAGGGTGTTTCCATAGTAGTGGGGCAACCACCAAGAATGTTTCTCTGCTTTCCCTTGTGGAGAGGGTTTGCGGGATAACCCGGAGGAGAGGACTGGGAATCCTCTTTGAAGCCACTGCCAGGACGACGAGGACAGCAGGCTGTCTGGCGAGGAGAGTGAGTGGGACCCTACCTTTGTGCATTCTGTGTTGCTCACTTTGACTTTGGCGCTGTAAGTATTCTGGTACCCATTCCCTCACTGACAGTGAGGAGTAATCCACCTGGCCATAGCAGAGGGAAGCAGCACAGTGGCACTTCTGGTCCAGGGGCTTAAGATCAGCCCCATGCCTACAGCGTGCCGTAGTGCGGCACAAGGGTGCACCTTTGTGCGTGCGGTCTTAGGCGCCGACTGTGAGCGGCTGCCCCTGGGGCTCCGAAAGTTTTTCATGTTATCCTTTTATGGTAGGTGGACCAACCTTTGTGCTTAACCAAACCTGCTACGTCATCATCCCCAAAGAAAGTGGTTAATAGAATTGTCTCTGGGCTAATGAGATATTGAGTACACCTCCTGGTCATATGGTCGTACTTGCTGGAAGAGCTCAGAGGTTATAAGAGCATTAGATTTGGGAAGGGTGAGAGACAGACTACCCAACAATGAGCAAGAGTTTGTAATCTAATAACCAGGAAAAGGGGACTTATGTTCCTTTCTGCTCTATAGGTCGGGGATTGGTGGATGGGGAATGTAAAGGGTTTTTAGATGGTTCTCCATAAAAATTCTCCCAAGGAAAATCTGCCCCAATTTCAGAGGTAGACCACTGTGGTGAAGCTAGGAGAAGACAGTGCATTTAAACAGGCAATACCTTTCATCCCCAGGGGAGAGTGAGAGACTCCACAGGAGAACTGGGGTTTGCCTGTGTTGTGGAGATTGGGCACATCTTCTTTGGGCTGGGGATCCTCAATAGTACATCTGCCTTCGGCAGTAAGTGGATAGCTCTAACACCTTGGTGTCCTCCCTATTCCCACAGCTACTAGTGAGAGAGATCAGGTCCCCGAGGAGGGTGAGAGTCTCCGGAGGGTCCAAGGGACAGTGGGCAGGTAACCAAAGGCATTGAGAGAGTTTTGTGGAATCTCCAAATGCTGGAGCTAAAGAAGAAAAGTCAATATACCAAGCAAAAAAGAAAATGGATCCCCAGGGCAATTGGACGTAGCAAGAGTCCTTAACACACAGCTAAAGATAACAAGATTTGTAACACGGAAGGAGAAGATAGAAGAGAAGAGACCTAGTATAAGCTCACACACTTTCCAGGAGGACAGTGGCACTGGCTATCAGTCTGTAGGGGATTTGAACACACCACAGAATAAGGGGGAGCAATATGAATATTTAGGGAAAGATGGAAAGTCAAATATAAAATGTGCCCAAGCACCCTTAGCTTCCTCATCGGCCTATAAGGAAGCCTCAAATAGATTACACATTGACTTGAACGCAGAAGCCAGGGGTAGCTCGATTTCCCTAGACTCAAACTTGGAAGATAGTTTTCTAATCTTTTTAGACAGCTATCAGCCCTCTGGGGCTAAGCAGTTAAGAATGGAGGAGAATAAAATCAAAGCTTTTAACTCTATTATCCATGAGAATTGCTGCTGTAAGCAACTATTAACTGCGGGAGTGAATTCCATGATTGCTGTTTTTTTACAGGACATGACTAGAGTAAGAGAACTATGTGAGACAATAAAGGATGAACAAAACCTGATAGTGAAGGCTCAGCACTCTAAGGTACAGAGTGGCCCCTGGGATGGGAGAACGAACAAAAAAACAGGGCCGGCTGGTGAGTTTTGAGGTTAGAGGGGCAATAAGGCTGGCCGGTTCGCTGGCGGGCAACAGTGGTCGGAGCCAGGGCAACGGTGGGCGGAGCCATGGCAACGGTGGGTGGAGTCATGGCAACGGTGGGCGGCATAACCCAGCAGTAACCCAAGGGTTAATGTTGGATGGATATTACATTACTTAATCAAGCAATTTCAGTTAGGTTAGGCAGATTATAATCACCTCCTCTGCCAGGTTTAAAGACAGGCAGACAACCTTAAACCTACAAGCAGTTTTAGCAAAGACACACACACACACACACACACACGCAGCAGAGGTTAAGAATACTGCTTCAGAAAGAAGGGACTTGCTTCATGTATGTTGGAGGGACCCCAATCCCTGATTCAGAAGTCCCTTCTGAAGCAGTATTCTTGCCCTCTGCTGGGTGTGTCTGTGTTGGGGGGGGGGATTTCAAGGCCCATGAACCACCAGACTCACAGTTACATCTCAGGATTTCAAAAGCATCCTATTTCCAGCATTGTGACCACACCTAAAGATCTCCAGACTCAAAGTTACATCTCAGGATTTAAAAAACATCCCATTTCCAGCATTGTGAACACACCTAAAGATCGCCAGACTCACAGTTACATCTCAGGATTTAAAAAGCATCCCATTTCCAGCATTGTGAACACACCTAAAGATTGCCAGACTCACAGTTACATCTTAGGATTTAAAAATCACCACATTTCCAGCATTGTGAGCACAGCTAAGATCACCAGACTCACAGTTAGAGGAGGCAGGGTGGGGGGATCCTTGGGGGGTGGGAGCAGGGTGGGGGGACCCTCAGGGGGTGGGGGGAACCTTGGGGGTCGGAGCAGCATGGAGGGACCCTCGGGGTGGGAGCAGGGGGGGGGAGACAGATCACTTACCTGGCTGCTGCTCTGGCGGTCCCCGGTGGTCCGGGCTGCAGGCAGAGGACTTTACCTTGTTTTAAATTGCCCATGTGTCCTGCTCCTCTGGAGCCAGGACGCGTGGGCAATTTAAAAGCTTAAAACAAAAACAAAAAGTTCCCTGCCTTGCCGCTCCTCCTCCAACCCCCAACCGCTCTGAGCGGCAGATTGGGGGGAGAGCGGCAGTGGCAGGGAAGCGGCTGAGGCTGGCGGCGCACTGTTTGAATGGGAGAGGGAGAGCACAATAGCGCCACCAGCCTTGTCCCTGAGCATTTGCGGCTGAGACAGGGAACAGCATGCATGCACACTGGTCCCTGCCTCAGTCGCCCGGCCCAAAGCTTCTCACCTGGGCATTTGCATCAAGCGCCCAGGCAAGAGGTTCCATTGCACCCACTAGGCTCAATGGAAAAGGCTAGCCCCTCCCTCCACAGCACGTCCTATGTGTGCTGTGGATGGAGGGGCTGAGCTGCCCAAATCGTGTTTTCAATAGAAAACGCGGTTTGGGCGACTGAGCAGCTCAGCCTTTTTGTCCCTTCCGGGACCCACTTTCAGAGCGGCTCTGAGAGTGGGTCCCGGAAGGAAGATTACTGACAGCAGCAGCAGCCTCTGAAGCAGAAGTCAGAGGCTGCTGCTGCTGTCAGAAGCGGCGGCGTGGGTTTTTTTGGGGTTTTTTTTCAACTAGAGCAGTGGCAGGGGTCCCCCACGGTGCTAGAGGGGCACTGCCCCAAATTCCTTGGCAGGGGAGGAGCCGCCACTGCAAAAAAGTAATAGATAGGAGAGGGAGGGAAGATTACTACTCGGGGACAGAACAGTGCAGGGGTACTAAATCAGACCTAGGGAGTAATATTCAAAACTACTTCTCAAAACAAAATGTTATCATATACAACCTAAAAATGGCTTCTCATGAATCAAAGAAACAACTAAAAGAGCGGGTAGTACGATATTGTGCAGTAAGGCTGAGGCTACCATTTCAAAGATTAGTCAAGGGATCATCTTTGTGAGCAGACTTTACCAAGCTAAAGGGGCATACCATTTCCCCCCAGTCAGGATAGGATTCAGAGATTTAGATCTAAGAAACCTTATTCTGAATTGTGCAGAAAACTCCATGTTGGGTAAGGGTTTAGAGATAGGAGAAGACATTTATCAATTGTATAGGAATAGAGTAAGAACCTTTATGCCTGCTCTGAGGCAATCAGCCCACAGAGATGACCTCAGTTTAAATAGAGACTGGGAAGGGGGAAAAGATAGAGGAGGAAGAAGAAAATGGAGACAGAGGGTGATTTCAGACGTGACGTTGACACGGTGAACCACGGTGAATACCCACCTGGGGTCACCGTGTCCCGCACGTCTGTTTGCGGCGCGCCAGATGTTGGCCACGCTCAATCGGCACATGGGGTCAATTTGAACCACGCTTCCCGGGCTAGCCGGGGGAAGGTCCCGGGAAGCGTGGTCAAACGGACCCCGGGCCGTGGCCAACAAAAAGTAACGTCTGGCCGCGTGCCACGGCCCGGGATCCCCGGCGGGATCCCGGGCCGTGGCACGATCGGCCAGACGCGGCGGCCGCATTGGCCCCGCCGCCCGCCCGTCTCCTCGGAGGGCGGGCGGCGGGGTGCGTGGAGGGGGCGGGGCCGTGCGGCCGCACGTTGCGCCGCGCGGCCCTGGCCCCTCCCACTTTCCCCGCGGGGATCCCCCCGGCACATCTGTTGGGCCGTGCAGGGGTGACCCCGGCGGGGAACGAAGACGTTGGATCCGGTACGGGGCCAAAGGGCCCCGTATCGTCTGAAAGTACCCAGAGAGGTGACTCTGGTCAATATAGGGAGAGATGACTAGTAGTGGGAAAAAATGAGAGGAAGGGGAGGGCTCTGGCTGTTATAGCCTGGAACATTGCCAGAATAAAAGATAGAATAATTGACAGGGATTGGATTACCTTCTTTAAAAAATTCCAAATTATAATGCTGCAGGAAACATGGATGGAAGGGAATTTCTATTTGAATGGGTATCAAACATATACTGTGGGTATTTTCAGATGTGACGGGGCCTATATTGGCCCCGTCACGGAAACACCCATTGATCCCCCGCCGGGATCAAACTGGCACATCCAATAGACGTGTCGGCTGATCCCGGCAGGGAATTGGGGAGGGGGAGGGGCTGCGTGGCTCAACGTGCGGCCACACAGCCCCACCCCCCCGTGCTCCCTAGACCACCCGCCTTCTGGGAGACGGGTGGGCGTCGCAGCCAATCCTGCCGCAGCACCCGCCCACCCCCCCAGGGCATTGATCACGGCCCAGAATCCCGCTGCTGATTCCGGCCCGTGGTCCAGGGACAGACGAGACGATCCCCCTGTTCACGTGCAAGAATCACATTGAACATGCAAATGGAGATGGTCCAGGCAGGACCTCCATTTGCATGTTCAATGTGATTCCCCCCCGTGATTCACGGGGGTGAATATCTGGCGGGCGGCTTCCATTCACCCCAACAGACGTTACGAGACCACGATCACCATGTGGGAATTCCCTGTGGTTGAGCGTGATCTTGTAACATCTGAAAATACCCAGTGTCAGCTCAAAAGAAATTTAAACAGGGCAGACACCATGGAGGTTTGCTCGTGCTGATAGACATAACAATAAACTGCACTACTAAAGAAATTTATTTGGATACCCCTTATATGCAGGCAATTCAAGTGAATTTTGCAGAAGGAAATTTTTTAATAATAATCAATGTATACCTGCCCCAAAGGAAGATTGGAGTATTTACAGGATGGTGGGTTCTTCTTTTGGAAAACAAGATTGAATATATTAAACAGCTGGTCCCACGAGCAATGTTACTCATGGCAGGAGATTTTAATACCAGGATGGGAAATGACCAGGGTAGGGATATAAGATATATGAATGAGAAAAATACAGTGAAACATTTCCAAATGTTGGATGGGAGAATAAACTTTGCTGGCAAACAACTATGGCATTTCCTACAAAACAATAATTGGAGAAAGCTAAATGGAGAACTACCTCCAGACTTACCCGGCCACTTAACCTGTCATTCATGCTGAGGATCAAGTACAATAGATTACATGCTGATAGAGCATGAACATTGGCATATTTGTCAAGGGTTCTAAGTAATACCGAGACCGGGAAGTGACCACTATCCTATAACAGCTCAGATAAATTTCAAGATAGGAGAAGAGGCTGAGAAGCAAAATATTGAGGTAACATGTCAGGGGAGGGTGAAGTGGACAGAAGAACTAGATAAAAAAACAACTGAAATCTGTAATAGATTTGAACAGAATGTAGATCAGATTTTACAAACTGAAAACATGCCGGTTAAAAATGTGGAAGATTATCATAAATATATTAATTATTATTATTATTATTATTATAAAAATTTGTATAGCACAAGCCATGTACCTGGTGCTTTACAGAACAAAGATAAAGATGCAGTCCCTGCCTATGGCTTACAATCTAAAAAGACAAGGAGGGGACGACAAGGAGAGGGGACAAAGGGAAGACAAGGGAGAAGCAAACAAACATGCAAGCGGCTGAGAAGTCTCAGGTGCACGTGCTTGGCTTGGTTACAGTTAGGCAGGAGTCTGCAGAGGAGGGCAGACAGTAAGTATTTGGGGAAAACAACTAGCAGGCATTGGGAAAGGCGGCAAGGAAGAAGTGGGTCTTGAGGAGGGATTTGAAGGTGCGGAGGGAGGAGGCAAGGCAGATGTGGGTAGGGAGGAAGTTCAAGGCATGGGGGGCAGTGAAAGAGAAGGAACAAAGGCGGTTAAGGGAGCATGGGAGACGGGGGAGAGTGAGGGAGGGGACAGAGGAGAAGTGCAGGGTGCGTGCAGGAGTGCGTAAGGAGATTAGGGCTGTGAGGTAGGGGGGAACTTGACTGTGAAGTGTTTTATTTTTATGTATTTATTTATTTTTTATTTATAAACTTTTACCCCACCCCTCCTGCCATGCAGCTTGGGGCAGCTTCCAACAATTTTTAAAATACAATAAA
Source organism: Sphenodon punctatus (assembly GCA_003113815.1). Taxonomy (NCBI): domain Eukaryota; kingdom Metazoa; phylum Chordata; class Lepidosauria; order Sphenodontia; family Sphenodontidae; genus Sphenodon; species Sphenodon punctatus. Next base: position 759,135 of record QEPC01012897.1, on the reverse strand, counting down.
AACAATTTAAAATAACCATAAATATTATAAAAATAATTAATTAACAAGGCTAGACAAACACTCTAAAAACCAAAAATAGGTGGGGGAGTTAAAACCCCCCACCCTACTCACCCTCCCTCCCAAAGGCCTGGGCGAACAGCCAGGTCTTACAGTTTCGCTGGAATGTTAGCAGGCTATGTTTAAACTGGATGCGTTCAGGAAGGGGGAGCCAGTGGAGAGAGAAGAGGAGAGGCTGCACGTGGTCAAAGCGACGGGCTGAGTGGATGACCTTGGCAGCGGAGTTTTGGATGGCAATAAGGGGCGACAAGTGAGAGCGAGGGAGGCCAGAGAGGAGAAGGTTGCAGTAGTCGAGGCGAGAATTACCATGGCATGAACAAGGGTTTTGGCAGAGAAGAGAGAGAGAGAGGCGGATCCAAGCGATGTTATGGAGGGCAAAGCGGAAGGACTTGGCAACAGAGTCAATGTAAGACTTAAAGGAAAGATGAGTGTCAAAGATGAAGCCCAAGCTACAGGCTTGGGGAACAGGATGGATGGTAGCTCCATCAATGTGGATGGACAGGGAAGCAGGAGAGGAAGAGGAGGGAGGAAAAATAAGGAGTTCAGTCTTGACCATGTTGAGATTGAGCTAGCATTGGGACATCCAGGCAGAGATGTCAGCAAGACAGTTGACAAGGCGTTAGTGGACAGAAGGGGAGAGAAGGGGGGTAGAGAGATAGAGCTGAGTGTCGTCGGTGTAGAGATGATATTGGAAGCCGTGCGAGGCAATTCGTTTGCCAAGGGAAAGGGTGTAGATAGAGAAGATGAGAGGGCCAAGGACAGAGCCTCGGGGAACCCCAACTGAAAGGGGGACGGAGGAGGAGCTGGAGTTGGGAAGAGACACATTAAAGGAGCGGTCAGCGAGGTAGGCGAAGAACCAGTCAAGGACAGAGCCGCAGAAGCCCAAGGAGTGAAGCGAGTCCAGTAGGAGTGATTGGTCGACAGTGTCGAAGGCAGCAGAGAGGTCAAGGAGGACAAGAATGGAGTAGAGGCACTTAGATTTAGCGACAAGTAGATCATTGGAGATCTTGGCAAGGGCCATCTCAGTGGAGTGAAGGGGGCGGAAGCCAGATTGGAGAGGGTCCAGGGAGGAATTGGCAGAGAGGAGGTCCAGGCAGCAGGAGTAGACAACACGTTCCAGAGGCTTAGAGGCAAAGGGAAGGCAGGAGACTGGTCAGTAACTAGAGGGTTTAGATGGGTCCAGGGTGGACTTTTTGAGGATGGGAGAAACAGTGACATGCTTGACGGCGGAAGGGAAGGAGCCACTGGAGAGGGAGAGATTAATGACATGGGGGGGGAACAGTGAGAGCAATAGAGGTCAGGAGGCGGGAGGGGATTGGGTCAAGAGGGCAGAAAGAGGGGTTTGAGGAAGAGAGCAGAGTGGAGACTTCCTCAAGGGAGGTCGGGGGGAAGGAGGCGAGGAAAGAGGGCGAAGGGGAAGGGGGTGGTAAGGGAGTGGGAAGAGAAGATGGGTGGGAGGCAATGTCCTGGCGGATCTTGTCCATCAAGACTGGTATGATAAAGAATATTTAAAAGAAAAAAGGAAACTGATAGAACAAATGGAGGAAAGAATGGAGATTGGGGAAAAGAATATAGGTCTAAATTAAGTCAGGCGAAAAGGAAATATAAACAGCTGCTAGCACAAAAGAACTTTGATTTTCAAAAATTGAGCTGGCAGTGGTTGACGCAGGCTTCTGAAAGAAAGGATTTGCGTGCTTTTTGGAGAATTGTATCAGGGAAACATAGAGATAAAAATGCTAAACCAGATGCCTATATAACAGCCTCTGTCTGGAAGAATTTTTATAGTGAGAAATTCAGGATGATAAAAGAAGAGAAGGAGGCCTCCCAGGCTGAGTTGGTTTCTTTTAGGGAGAAAGGTGGATAGAATATAAGATCTCTAAAGAACAGGCAATTCACCTCATAAAGGACCTGAAGTTGGGGAAGGCGCCCAGCCCAGACTTGCTGCCAGCCAAACTGTTTAAATTGGCACAAACATTCTGGGCAAGAGTCCTGAGGGATATTATTAACAATGTGATGGAATTTGACATCTTTCCGTCCACTTGGAAACATAATACACTAGTTCCCATATATAAAAAGGGGGACAGGACAAATCCCGAGGCATACAGACCTATTAGTCTATTGACCTGCCATCTAAAATTTATGGAAAACATCTTTTAGTACACATTCAAAACTGGATTGAGCAAGAAAATATAATGGGAGAGGAACAGGCTGGGTTCCGGCATGGCTATTTATGCCGGACCAATGTTTTTCACTCTTCCATCTTCTAACAAAATATACTTTTCAGAAACAAGCAGTATATGTAGCCTTCATTGATCTGCAAGGTGCTTGCGATACGGTCTATAGGCAGAAATTGTGGCTTAAGTTAGACAAGATGGGGGTGGATCCAAATTTGTTAAAGCTGATTCAGTCCTATTACAGTGACACGACGTCAACCGTCAGTTATGGACAAAGGGAGAACTCACAGATCCATTCCACACCGTGAGGGGAGTCAAACAGGGCTGTGTGATCGCCCCAAGGCTTTTCAATCTTTTCATAAATGACAACATCAAAACTCCTGAGTAAGTCTCATCACCACTCAAAAATAATAGGGGATGAGATGTATTCCTTCCTTTATGTAGATGATATGGCCTTCCTCTCCCTAACAAAACTTGGGCTATGAAGAATGTTAAACGCTTTGGAGGTCTATGCAGAGGAAAATGTCCTGAAAATAAACGGAGTCAAGTCAAAAGTAATGACCTTTGGCTTGAGTAAAGCCTGAGGGTGGGTAATAGGTAAAGAAAAATTTGAGGTAGTAAGGACCTTTACTTAGCTGGGAGTTACTTATAACAAATCCCTAATGTGGGGGGATCATATGCAAAGGACAAAATCGAAAGCTGCACAAGTAGGGGGAGGGATTCTGGCCTTTTACAACAGCTGTGGGAAGCGTACTTGTATGGAAGCATTAAAGGTTGCTGAAATCAAAATGGAAGTGACCCTTCTTTATGGGGCAGAGCTATGGGGTCTAGATCCCAGGGCTTGTGAAGCCCTGGAAAAAACACAAGCAGCCTTTTTGAAGAAATTGTTACGGGTGGAAAGGTCCACTTCTTGCGCCCTCGTAAGGATTGAAACAGGTGCATTGAATATGGGCACAAGAGCTAGACTAAGGGCCCTGACTTACAGGCTAAAGCTCAGATCCCTCTCTCCAACTCGTTCTCTGAAGTGAATCTATCTGGAGATGGTGGGCCCTTTGAAGGGGAAGAAAATGTGGACGGAGGAGGTTAAAAAGGGAATTGAAGAACTAGGTTTAGAATACCTTTTGGCAAGCCTGGATCCGATTCCCATAGCATTTGACAAAGATTTTATTATATAGCACCTTCTGGATTGCTCTATGTAGGCTGACAGGGTAAAGGCAGGAAAGCAGAGACATATTTTAATAAATCAATATAGTCTCCCCTTAGAATCACCGGCTCCTTACTTGAGGATTCCACAACACTATCTAAGACAGGTGATCACTAGGATGCGCTTCTCCCAGTTGGAATCCAAAATCCAGAAAGGAAGGTGGGCTAAGACTCGGATGGCCCAAAGACTTTGCCCTTGTAATATGAATAGAGTAGAGGATATTATCCATACTATTGTGGGAGTGTCCCTTTTATAATAAAGAAAGGAAGAAATGGTTGATGCCCTTGGAGGATTCAAAAAAATGGGTGTACAGCTTATAAGAAAACAATAAATATTCTCCAAGACTTAGAAAAGGACACTGTAATTGTATTGTCAGAGTTTCTCCATGCAGTGCAGGGCGTAAGAAAAAAGCTGGCAGGAAAATATAAATGTAATGGGCCAAGTGAATCTCAGTAAGGAAAAGTCTGTGTTGAGTAACTCATATGAAGTGGTAAGGGTCTAGTTTGACCAAACGTTGAAATTTAAAAAGTATAGTGAACTGTAAGAGAGAACAACTGACTGATATGTTGTAATGTATGTAAGGAGGTTGTTCCTTCTTTCTTTGTGTGTGTGTGTGTATATATATATATATATATATATATATATATATATATNCAGCTCAAAAGAAATTTAAACAGGGCAGACACCATGGAGGTTTGCTCGTGCTGATAGACATAACAATAAACTGCACTACTAAAGAAATTTATTTGGATACCCCTTATATGCAGGCAATTCAAGTGAATTTTGCAGAAGGAAATTTTTTAATAATAATCAATGTATACCTGCCCCAAAGGAAGATTGGAGTATTTACAGGATGGTGGGTTCTTCTTTTGGAAAACAAGATTGAATATATTAAACAGCTGGTCCCACGAGCAATGTTACTCATGGCAGGAGATTTTAATACCAGGATGGGAAATGACCAGGGTAGGGATATAAGATATATGAATGAGAAAAATACAGTGAAACATTTCCAAATGTTGGATGGGAGAATAAACTTTGCTGGCAAACAACTATGGCATTTCCTACAAAACAATAATTGGAGAAAGCTAAATGGAGAACTACCTCCAGACTTACCCGGCCACTTAACGTGTCATTCATGCTGAGGATCAAGTACAATAGATTACATGCTGATAGAGCATGAACATTGGCATATTTGTCAAGGGTTCTAAGTAATACCGAGACCGGGAAGTGACCACTATCCTATAACAGCTCAGATAAATTTCAAGATAGGAGAAGAGGCTGAGAAGCAAAATATTGAGGTAACATGTCAGGGGAGGGTGAAGTGGACAGAAGAACTAGATAAAAAAACAACTGAAATCTGTAATAGATTTGAACAGAATGTAGATCAGATTTTACAAACTGAAAACATGCCGGTTAAAAATGTGGAAGATTATCATAAATATATTAATTATTATTATTATTATTATTATAAAAATTTGTATAGCACAAGCCATGTACCTGGTGCTTTACAGAACAAAGATAAAGATGCAGTCCCTGCCTATGGCTTACAATCTAAAAAGACAAGGAGGGGACGACAAGGAGAGGGGACAAAGGGAAGACAAGGGAGAAGCAAACAAACATGCAAGCGGCTGAGAAGTCTCAGGTGCACGTGCTTGGCTTGGTTACAGTTAGGCAGGAGTCTGCAGAGGAGGGCAGACAGTAAGTATTTGGGGAAAACAACTAGCAGGCATTGGGAAAGGCGGCAAGGAAGAAGTGGGTCTTGAGGAGGGATTTGAAGGTGCGGAGGGAGGAGGCAAGGCAGATGTGGGTAGGGAGGAAGTTCAAGGCATGGGGGGCAGTGAAAGAGAAGGAACAAAGGCGGTTAAGGGAGCATGGGAGACGGGGGAGAGTGAGGGAGGGGACAGAGGAGAAGTGCAGGGTGCGTGCAGGAGTGCGTAAGGAGATTAGGGCTGTGAGGTAGGGGGGAACTTGACTGTGAAGTGTTTTATTTTTATGTATTTATTTATTTTTTATTTATAAACTTTTACCCCACCCCTCCTGCCATGCAGCTTGGGGCAGCTTCCAACAATTTTTAAAATACAATAAAAACAATTTAAAATAACCATAAATATTATAAAAATAATTAATTAACAAGGCTAGACAAACACTCTAAAAACCAAAAATAGGTGGGGGAGTTAAAACCCCCCACCCTACTCACCCTCCCTCCCAAAGGCCTGGGCGAACAGCCAGGTCTTACAGTTTCGCTGGAATGTTAGCAGGCTATGTTTAAACTGGATGCGTTCAGGAAGGGGGAGCCAGTGGAGAGAGAAGAGGAGAGGCTGCACGTGGTCAAAGCGACGGGCTGAGTGGATGACCTTGGCAGCGGAGTTTTGGATGGCAATAAGGGGCGACAAGTGAGAGCGAGGGAGGCCAGAGAGGAGAAGGTTGCAGTAGTCGAGGCGAGAATTACCATGGCATGAACAAGGGTTTTGGCAGAGAAGAGAGAGAGAGAGGCGGATCCAAGCGATGTTATGGAGGGCAAAGCGGAAGGACTTGGCAACAGAGTCAATGTAAGACTTAAAGGAAAGATGAGTGTCAAAGATGAAGCCCAAGCTACAGGCTTGGGGAACAGGATGGATGGTAGCTCCATCAATGTGGATGGACAGGGAAGCAGGAGAGGAAGAGGAGGGAGGAAAAATAAGGAGTTCAGTCTTGACCATGTTGAGATTGAGCTAGCATTGGGACATCCAGGCAGAGATGTCAGCAAGACAGTTGACAAGGCGTTAGTGGACAGAAGGGGAGAGAAGGGGGGTAGAGAGATAGAGCTGAGTGTCGTCGGTGTAGAGATGATATTGGAAGCCGTGAGAGGCAATTCGTTTGCCAAGGGAAAGGGTGTAGATAGAGAAGATGAGAGGGCCAAGGACAGAGCCTCGGGGAACCCCAACTGAAAGGGGGACGGAGGAGGAGCTGGAGTTGGGAAGAGACACATTAAAGGAGCGGTCAGCGAGGTAGGCGAAGAACCAGTCAAGGACAGAGCCGCAGAAGCCCAAGGAGTGAAGCGAGTCCAGTAGGAGTGATTGGTCGACAGTGTCGAAGGCAGCAGAGAGGTCAAGGAGGACAAGAATGGAGTAGAGGCACTTAGATTTAGCGACAAGTAGATCATTGGAGATCTTGGCAAGGGCCATCTCAGTGGAGTGAAGGGGGCGGAAGCCAGATTGGAGAGGGTCCAGGGAGGAATTGGCAGAGAGGAGGTCCAGGCAGCAGGAGTAGACAACACGTTCCAGAGGCTTAGAGGCAAAGGGAAGGCAGGAGACTGGTCAGTAACTAGAGGGTTTAGATGGGTCCAGGGTGGACTTTTTGAGGATGGGAGAAACAGTGACATGCTTGACGGCGGAAGGGAAGGAGCCACTGGAGAGGGAGAGATTAATGACATGGGGGGGGAACAGTGAGAGCAATAGAGGTCAGGAGGCGGGAGGGGATTGGGTCAAGAGGGCAGAAAGAGGGGTTTGAGGAAGAGAGCAGAGTGGAGACTTCCTCAAGGGAGGTCGGGGGGAAGGAGGCGAGGAAAGAGGGCGAAGGGGAAGGGGGTGGTAAGGGAGTGGGAAGAGAAGATGGGTGGGAGGCAATGTCCTGGCGGATCTTGTCCATCAAGACTGGTATGATAAAGAATATTTAAAAGAAAAAAGGAAACTGATAGAACAAATGGAGGAAAGAATGGAGATTGGGGAAAAGAATATAGGTCTAAATTAAGTCAGGCGAAAAGGAAATATAAACAGCTGCTAGCACAAAAGAACTTTGATTTTCAAAAATTGAGCTGGCAGTGGTTGACGCAGGCTTCTGAAAGAAAGGATTTGCGTGCTTTTTGGAGAATTGTATCAGGGAAACATAGAGATAAAAATGCTAAACCAGATGCCTATATAACAGCCTCTGTCTGGAAGAATTTTTATAGTGAGAAATTCAGGATGATAAAAGAAGAGAAGGAGGCCTCCCAGGCTGAGTTGGTTTCTTTTAGGGAGAAAGGTGGATAGAATATAAGATCTCTAAAGAACAGGCAATTCACCTCATAAAGGACCTGAAGTTGGGGAAGGCGCCCAGCCCAGACTTGCTGCCAGCCAAACTGTTTAAATTGGCACAAACATTCTGGGCAAGAGTCCTGAGGGATATTATTAACAATGTGATGGAATTTGACATCTTTCCGTCCACTTGGAAACATAATACACTAGTTCCCATATATAAAAAGGGGGACAGGACAAATCCCGAGGCATACAGACCTATTAGTCTATTGACCTGCCATCTAAAATTTATGGAAAACATCTTTTAGTACACATTCAAAACTGGATTGAGCAAGAAAATATAATGGGAGAGGAACAGGCTGGGTTCCGGCATGGCTATTTATGCCGGACCAATGTTTTTCACTCTTCCATCTTCTAACAAAATATACTTTTCAGAAACAAGCAGTATATGTAGCCTTCATTGATCTGCAAGGTGCTTGCGATACGGTCTATAGGCAGAAATTGTGGCTTAAGTTAGACAAGATGGGGGTGGATCCAAATTTGTTAAAGCTGATTCAGTCCTATTACAGTGACACGACGTCAACCGTCAGTTATGGACAAAGGGAGAACTCACAGATCCATTCCACACCGTGAGGGGAGTCAAACAGGGCTGTGTGATCGCCCCAAGGCTTTTCAATCTTTTCATAAATGACAACATCAAAACTCCTGAGTAAGTCTCATCACCACTCAAAAATAATAGGGGATGAGATGTATTCCTTCCTTTATGTAGATGATATGGCCTTCCTCTCCCTAACAAAACTTGGGCTATGAAGAATGTTAAACGCTTTGGAGGTCTATGCAGAGGAAAATGTCCTGAAAATAAACGGAGTCAAGTCAAAAGTAATGACCTTTGGCTTGAGTAAAGCCTGAGGGTGGGTAATAGGTAAAGAAAAATTTGAGGTAGTAAGGACCTTTACTTAGCTGGGAGTTACTTATAACAAATCCCTAATGTGGGGGGATCATATGCAAAGGACAAAATCGAAAGCTGCACAAGTAGGGGGAGGGATTCTGGCCTTTTACAACAGCTGTGGGAAGCGTACTTGTATGGAAGCATTAAAGGTTGCTGAAATCAAAATGGAAGTGACCCTTCTTTATGGGGCAGAGCTATGGGGTCTAGATCCCAGGGCTTGTGAAGCCCTGGAAAAAACACAAGCAGCCTTTTTGAAGAAATTGTTACGGGTGGAAAGGTCCACTTCTTGCGCCCTCGTAAGGATTGAAACAGGTGCATTGAATATGGGCACAAGAGCTAGACTAAGGGCCCTGACTTACAGGCTAAAGCTCAGATCCCTCTCTCCAACTCGTTCTCTGAAGTGAATCTATCTGGAGATGGTGGGCCCTTTGAAGGGGAAGAAAATGTGGACGGAGGAGGTTAAAAAGGGAATTGAAGAACTAGGTTTAGAATACCTTTTGGCAAGCCTGGATCCGATTCCCATAGCATTTGACAAAGATTTTATTATATAGCACCTTCTGGATTGCTCTATGTAGGCTGACAGGGTAAAGGCAGGAAAGCAGAGACATATTTTAATAAATCAATATAGTCTCCCCTTAGAATCACCGGCTCCTTACTTGAGGATTCCACAACACTATCTAAGACAGGTGATCACTAGGATGCGCTTCTCCCAGTTGGAATCCAAAATCCAGAAAGGAAGGTGGGCTAAGACTCGGATGGCCCAAAGACTTTGCCCTTGTAATATGAATAGAGTAGAGGATATTATCCATACTATTGTGGGAGTGTCCCTTTTATAATAAAGAAAGGAAGAAATGGTTGATGCCCTTGGAGGATTCAAAAAAATGGGTGTACAGCTTATAAGAAAACAATAAATATTCTCCAAGACTTAGAAAAGGACACTGTAATTGTATTGTCAGAGTTTCTCCATGCAGTGCAGGGCGTAAGAAAAAAGCTGGCAGGAAAATATAAATGTAATGGGCCAAGTGAATCTCAGTAAGGAAAAGTCTGTGTTGAGTAACTCATATGAAGTGGTAAGGGTCTAGTTTGACCAAACGTTGAAATTTAAAAAGTATAGTGAACTGTAAGAGAGAACAACTGACTGATATGTTGTAATGTATGTAAGGAGGTTGTTCCTTCTTTCTTTGTGTGTGTGTGTGTATATATATATATATATATATATATATATATATATATTTTATTTGCATCATATACCACGGTCAAGGGTATATGAGGGCTGTGAACATGTACTTTGGCCTAGGCCATAAATAAAATCATTCATTCTTTGCTTGCCCTTGCTGTATGAACCTGTCAGGCAGATGGCACTCGCCCAGCTGATCACAGGAATCATGATTGAGATGCCATCATTATGTCTAATTATGCATTCTCATAATACGGTAAGATATACGGAGCCTTTTTGGAGGTTCCCCGGGCGAGGCGGGTGGCCACCGATGTTAGATCTTTTTTGGTGGTTGCCCCTGTGCTGTGGAATTCGCTTCCGGAGGAGGCTCGGCTGGCTCCCACTCTCCTGCTGTTTCGGCGTATATGTAAGACCTGGCTGTTCCGTCAGGCTTTTGGCGGGGGGTAGGGGTGGGGTGGGGGTGGGGATAGGGATGGATGGGGGTTTTCCCCATGTAGTGTATTTTAAATTGTTTAAACATTTTATTATTGTTTTAAATGAAATGCTGTTCGCCGCACCGGGCTGCCCTGTGGGCAGGAGGGGCGGGATATAAATTTAAAAATAAATAAAATAAAATAAAAATATCTGCAAGGGTACTTAGTCCAATATATGATTTCTATTTAGGCAGGGACCGGTGTTCCTTGTGTTTCCCCCATTGCTGCTAATGGGGAAAATACAGGGAATATGGGCCCCTGCCTATAGAACTGAAGGAGTTGGAAACACAGCCAGCGGTATGGCTCCTAATGGGCTAGAAGTGGGACTGTTGATAATGTCAGTTTTTACATGGACCAGGGTGGTGGTGGTGGTGAATGTGTCAGCATGGCGGGTGTAGGTGGGTGTGTGCCTGTTTACACAGACACACACCTACCGACACCCATCTCCACCCACGGAGCATCCTCCATTCTGTCGGAGGGCTCTGTGGGTGGAGGTGGGAGTGAGTTGGTGTGCGGCGGGTGTTGGTGGGTGTGCAGCGGGAGCACACAGGTACAAACACTCGCTACCTGTGGCATCTACACGGACGCACACCCGCCGCACACCCATCCCCCCACCTACCGGCGGCTGTTTACACAGACTGTCCCCCCCTCCACACACCCGCCCAAACACTGAGCAGCAGGGGGATATCCACGTAAAAATGGCCAACTTTTGTCAGGTGATGTGGCATAGTGTTTTTTGTTAAGGTCCACCGTACCTTTCTTCTCATAATTTGAGCACTGACAGAAGTGGCATTTTCTTGACTCTTCATTACACATTTCTCAGTTAAATTCTCTTTGGACAGGGATCACTATCCATAGGCTAAGGCAGCAGGTGAACGCTATATTTGGGGAGTCTCATTGTCTCTCCCACCACCACCACCACAATCCCCCTAAAGAGAAGCAGTTGGGTGATGAAATCCATTAAATTTGAGGGAGTTTAACATCCTCTAGCCACCATTTCCTACCTCTCATGTCAGTATCACAGAAACCACCACTATCACAGCCATTTGGAACTCAGCGGCACTCTTAATGAAGGTCTTGAATTAAAAGACCAAACCACCTCTAGGAAATCTGGCCAACTCTCCCCCAGGACAGGGTCTATGCTTGATAATCTAGTGTAAGAAAGTCTGCATTAATTTCAATTTCCAGACTAGACAAAATCTTTGGGTGTTTTTAAGCAAGATGCTACCACACATGGCAACCCAGGAGCCACTCATTCGACTGTTATTATTATTATTATTATTATTAAACATTTATAAAGCGCCAGTAACAACCTGGCGCTGTACAGAACATATAATCAGCTGCGGTCCCTACCTGTGGCTTACAATCTAAAAGACAAGGAGGGGGAGACAAGGAGAGGGGACAGCGGGAGAGACATGGGAGAAGACAAACAAACATTCAGGCGGATGCGAAGTCTCAGG
>QEPC01012897.1:723654-742662 GCA_003113815.1 Sphenodon punctatus | reverse complement strand
CCTCCCCTCCATTTTCTCCTCCTCCTCCTCCCCTGACTCTGCCATCTCTGCTCTCAACACCTCTCTCTCCTCCACCCTTGACTCTCTCGCCCCCCTCTCTTCCCATCCCGTTCGGCCCTTAAACCCCCGCCCCTGGCTCACCCCTAACATCCGCTACCTCCGCTCCTGCACCCGGGCTGCTGAATGCCTCTGGCGCAAATCCCGCTCCCTCCCTGACTTCCTCCACTACAAATTCTCCCTCTCCTCAGCTATCTCCCTAGCTAGACAACACTATTATGCCTCCAGGATTGAATCTTTCTCTCACGACCCTCGCCGCCTCTTCTCTACTTTCGACTCCCTTCTTAAACCCCCTGCCCTCCTCCGCCCTCTTCCCTTCCTGCTCAGTAGGGATGGATGAACAGATCACAGTTCGGGTTCAGCCATTCGGTTCGGCTGCGTTCAGTTCATCCGTTCGGTTCGGCATTTCGGTTCAGCTACGTTCGGTTTGGCCGTTCGGTTCAGCAGTTCGGCTAGTTCGCCAAGTTCGGGTTTGGCTGTTCAGTTCGGCCGTTCTGTTCAGCTGTTCGGTTTGGCCATTTGGGAAATGTTATGGGTGGTTTTTTGTTTTTTATATGGTTTTTTGGTTTTTATTGGGTTTTATATGGTTTTCTTTTGTTTTTTATTTGGTTTTTTTGTTTTTATATGGGTTTTTTTTATTTATTTTTTTAATCTAATATTATATATATCTATCTACACTAAATCTAACTGCTATTAACTATTCTAAATGCTATGAACTAAATGAATTATCTAATAAGTACACAGATCTACTCCTACAAACACTAAAACTAAATCACTAATGCTATCTCTATCACTAAGCTAACTCCTACAACTCTCTGCTATCTATCTATCTCCCCCCATCCCATATCCATATCCATAGCCTCTACTCCATCCTTCGCTCGCTCCACTCCTGCACGTGCTCTCCGCTCTTCCTCTGTCCCCTCCCTCACTCTCCCTCATTTCTCCTGCTCACCTAAACGCCTTCAACCCTTCTCCCTCACTGCCCCCCATGCCTGGAACTCCCTCCCTGCCTATATCTGCCTTGCCCCCTCCCTCCACTCCTTCAAATCCCTCTTCAAGACCCACTTTTTCCTCTCCACCTTTCCCAATGCCTGCTAGTCATTCCTCATATACCTACTGTCTGCCCTCTTCAGACTGCTGCAATCAACCTGATTGTAACCAAACTAAGCACATGCACCTGAGACTTCGCATCTGCTTGAATGTTTGTTTGTCTTCTCGCCTGTCTTTCCCACTGTCCCCTCTCCCTGTCTCCCCCTCCTTGTCTTTTAGATTGTAAGCCACAGGCAGGGACCGCATCTATTTCTATATTTTGTGCAGCACCAGGTCACACGTCTGGCGCTATATAAATGTTTATAATAAAATAATAATAATAATAATTGGGGGAGAATCACTCTCCACACACCCCAGCTGATTGGGTGCTCCGCAGCTGTGCCATTCAGCAGCCATACCCCACCCCACCCCCAAGCCTTGCTTGTTAAAATACCCTTTGTGTGCATTCATTTCAAGTGCATGAAGTGATGATAGATACTTCTGAACCTTCATATGATACAGCATATCAGATCTTCAGTGCTTCCTTGCCACTAATTCCTTCCTTAATCCTGAAGTGGTGCCTTGTTTCTTATTGCCATTTTGCATACTTAAGAGTTCATTTCAGGACAACATCTGTATGTACACCAAGCAGATTTGAATAGGGCAGGATAAGAAGTGTAAATAAATTTTAAAATTGCATATATTTGATATTTAGGTGTCTACACATTTAACACTCTACTTTTTCTTCTCTGCCACCACACTTGCATCAGAGCCCTCTCAGTATCAGCCAGGTTTGTGTAATATTTTTACAAATTAAATAATGGAGACATTTATATATTGCTCTGTATTACATGGGGTCATGTCAAAAAGAGGTGTCAGTCAGCCTGCCCAAGGTACGACAGCTTGTCGGCTCGGTGACAGTCTGCCCCACCGCACTGTGGTGGCTGCCCGCTCCAGTCTCATGCAGCCACGTCGTGACCAGGAGCAGGATAGCGGTCAGGCTGGGGAGGGAGACGGGGTTAGGGCCAGATGCCGGCTCATCTAGCTGGTGCAATGGCAGGAGGTCCAACAGCAGCCTTCCCACCTAGCTTCCACACAGGGGGAGGGCAACTCTCTGCCTTGCTCCCCACACTGGCCCCGCAGTGTGGGAGCTGCCCTTGCCCGTCACAGGTCTGTGAGGGGATCAGTCCCTTCACAGCTCATGTGGCTGCACCCAAAGAGATTGTGCTGGATGTGAAGAGGTAGAGCGAACCAGTGGAAGAGGGGTTGGCCATGTTTAAGTAACCGGTGAGGTGGATGACCTTAGCAGCAGAATGTTGAATCAAGGCAAGAGATGCCAAGGGCATGGACTAGAGTGATTTCTTTGAAGGAAGGAAGGGAATAGGGAGAGAGCAGAGCATATGTATTCAGAAAGGAAATTCCAAATATAGAGGGCATGCAAGAATTATGTGTTCTTGTGTATGCAAACAAATAAATCAGAGAGTTGCTACCTCTGAAAATGCACTTGTGTGAACCAAACCTTCTATGTTATTTAACTCTAGGGGTGTTGTTTTGACATAAAAAAGAGGCGAAGATACCTCCTATTGCCTTAATGTGAAAGAGGGAGAAGAAAAGAAGCTGGAAGATCAGTGCACTGCTAATCATTTTCGCAGAAATTGTGTCTGTTATTCTGTTCCACTGTGAGAGATGCAAGGGAGCCATCTGGTAAAATCAAGCCCATGTTATCAGTAATATGCTCAGATTTTGGAAAACAATACAGTTTCAAAACTTGGAAGTCAGCTCACATTGATTACGATGCTCACATTGCCAAGATAATCTCCAGGATGCTACAGCGCCATGGATGTCAGTTTGAAGGCAGCCAGGACCTGTCAAAAGGTGACTGTCCTTATCAAACAGAGGTAGAGCAATCTATTTTGCCTCTGTATGTAGCACTGTAGTCTCTCCCAGTTTTGAGGTGAGACATAAGGAAACCACACTATTTAGTCTATCAATGAGAAAGTTGAGAGGTGACTGATGCCAATCTCCTTGGAGTCACATGTGTGAAGTCGGAGAAATAAAATGTGTCAGATCACCCAAAAGAATAAGCTCCTCCTACAACTTATCTTGCTGCCCTGGGTAAATTGAAGGACCAAGAATTGGTTAAGTTTAACTTTATTTTACAAAAAGCTTTTGTTTAGACCTAATCTCTATATGCACTGCAGGAACCTGTACTCACCGTGTTTTCTCCATTCCCATCAATGTGGAAAACGTAGTGAATGTGGTCCCCTGACTATATGCTAAAATACCTTTAATAGTTTTAGACAGCCTAGGGAGAAACAAGCATTAAAGACCCCATTTTAAGAGTGAGTTCTGTACTCACATGAGGGAACATTGTTTTTCTTCCTTGGGATCTTTGGAATAGCAGAAATTAGGTGCATTGACTACACAGCATTCACCAAAGTCCAAAGTCTGCAGCTGTTTGCTGGCTTGTAGGCAAGTTTTGGGTGACTACATGCTTGGCTATAGATTTCAAGTAGGGATTGATGCCTGGGATATTTTTAACCATACGAAGGATGTTAATGGAGACACTGCATTTTCCTCTTTAGCCATCAACCAAAGATAGGAGGCTTTTATAATACTGATGACACAAAGGCCTCAGTTTTGTAGTTTGATCATGGTGGAACTCTACATGTTGCCATATCTGATGTTTACAAGACTTGTTAGGCAAGCTTTCTGATGTTTTTGCCATTGCATCCTTTTCCAAATTGTAGTTTCACATGCCAAAATGAAGGCAATTAATTCCTACTCTGCAAAATTACTGGTGCTGAAGGACCTTAAATGTTATGAATCTCTCTTTGGCACAGAAGTTTTAAAAAGAAAACCAGTGTTCAAAAAGGGCTGTATGTAGGGTAGTGAAATTTCAAACTAACAGGGCCGGCCCCAAGCATGTGCCACATGTGCAGCTACACATGGCCCCGCAGCCAGCTGGGGCCCCACACTTGCCTGGTTGGAAGGCAGGCTGCAGTCAGCTTCTCCCCCAATAAGTTCTTCTGCCTCTGCACCCTGGCTCTGGTCCCCTTCCCTCACCTGCCTCTGCCTCTGCCTCTGCCTCTGCCTCCTAGTAGTGCTGCAGCAGCAGCAGTAGCAGCGGGACACAGGGACACCAATCGGACTGGGAGATAAAGCTGTTTGTTTACAAACTCCACATGTGAGTGATCAGAAGGTTATTGCCTTGTAAAGAAGGTTCTTCGAGATAGCTCCCAACATTCTCATAACTGGGTTGTGCACGCTAACCCTAATCAAATAAGAGATCACATGATGGTCTTGAGCTCCTCTAGTATAAAAAGCACTCTCCCCCCTCAGAATGACAGTTCCTTCCAACCCTTTCTAGGAATATAAGAAAATTCCATGCGGGGCTGGGAGGGTGGGTGTTGTGAGAATGTTCTAAGCCATCATGAATCACCTTGTTTACAAGGTAGCAACCTTCTGTTCTTCTTTGAGTGACTCCTCACAGGCCATTTTTACATGGCTCCGCCGGGTCGGGGGGTCCATGGGCATGCTGGTGTGTGGGCGGGGCATGCACACAGCCTCACACGCATCTCCACTCACACACACACACACACACACACTCATCCACACCCACAGAGTAACCCGTTTCCCCCAGTTGCTCCGTGCATGGGGAAAAGTGGAGGGTGAGTGGGGATGCATGTTAGGCAGGCACACACGCATCCCTACTCACCATGGACGCATGCACCACGTTCACACAGGGTTTCCCCCACCCATGAACACACAGAAAACTGTGTGTTTATGGGTGGGAGAGGCCCATGTAAAAAGGGCCACATTCTCACAAATGTCTTACTTATATTACCTTAGGTAGGAATTTAGGTTGTAAAGCAATATCTATTCTATCTTGGAAAATCTGCAGATATAGTTCTCAGATTATTATGGCTGCTATTTCACTAACTGTTCTTAATGAAGTTATTGCTAACAGGAATACTGTCTATAAACCTGCACCCCATAACCAGTTCATTTGCACCCCCCATATAATCAACTCATGCTGCCCATGGGGTACAAATTAAATGGTTATGAGTAGGGGGGGCACCATGCCAATTTACAGATTTGCATAATTAGGTGGGTCTTAATTATGCAAATTAGGCCCCACACCAAGACTTTGCACATGGTCTCACAAACCCTGGGGCCAGCCCTGATTCTCTAGACTATGAGCCTGTAGAAGGTTTGGGCTTGCCAGTATGGTAAGTATTCACAGGATTACTTATTGGGAATTAGCGGTTCTCAGTCCTCTGGCTGACTGGCTTACTCACACATCCTCCCTTTAGGACACTGCTTCTCACATCAGCTCCTCAGGCTCATGCTCCATAGCCTCCTTAGCTCAGATCAGCACTCCAACAGAGATGTGCTCTCCTTGGCTTCCAACCCGCTTCTGACTTCTGCTTCCTGTTTCCTGGTTTTTATACTGTAGGATGGGAGTGGCTTAAATTCCACTCTGGTCCTCTTAAAGTGTCAGTGGCCCACAGGGAGCCTGCCCTGTTACAGAGCTGCTCTGAGACTTGTGAAAAGGGTGGCATATAAATTTGAAAAATAAATTAAAAGTATTTTGTCCTGTAAAATAAATTGTTGAGGGGGAGGGTGTAGTCAATATTCACAGAGTATAGTGTAGCAGGGTAGCGCTTGTTAGGCGTAAGTCCATGCAGGATCAGGGCCCAAATAATCAACTGTCTCTGGGGTAATTAGCTCAAATATCAGATTAGTTCATTCCAACTCCATCACCAACCATTAACGCACCAGCAGTGTCTCTCTACAAGGGTCCAGTGCCTATGTTACAGTTTCACAATACAGGCTTACTAAAGTCCAGCAACCCCCTGATTAGCACAGCAGAGACATACCGTTTGGTCCAGCTACACAGCTTCCTTCCCTGTCTGTCACAATCGTCCTAGCCAGACTTCCAGCTCTTGCTGCCCCAAAGTCCTCCCTGCCAGTTCCCTGGATAGTCCTTCACAGGAACTCACAGTCAAACTCCTTCCTTGTCAATAGGGGTGAAACAGCAAGTGGCAGCTCTTTTTGTCGGACATGTCCAATTCGACACCGCCTTCATGTACACGGCAAACCCCATTGAAGCAGCAGCACTTACCGATATTTTCTGATGCTTTCCACTCAAGCATATCGCTGTTTTCCTCCTTTTTGAAAGTTTCAGAGACTCTCGTGGACTTCCGTGAACTATCGTAAACCTTTGGGAACTTCCGTATAATTTTGCAAAATTACGTAAATTGCTGTGAGCTGTCGTAAATTGCTGTGAGCTGTCGTAAATTGCTGTGATCTGTTGGAATGTGCTGTGTGTACTGTTTTGTGATTGGTGGATGAGAGCCCTGCTTTTTATTGGTTTTAGTGGCTGTCCTTTCTGCTTGAAATAGCACAGGTAGCTCTCCCTATATTCCTTACCTTTCTATTTGACTTCTGCTGAGGGCTCGCTCATTCAGCCCCTTGCATGCCAGAGCTTCCCCATCTAACGTAAGAAACCCACATTAAAACAGGCACACACAGAAACAAGACTTTTGGATTCATACCTGGTAAGTTGCTTTGTTATTCAATTGAATGAGATAGCAGAAAAGTAACTTGCTCATAGTATAAATGCCATTGACTGCAGGCACAGCAGCCAGCCAGCATGCACACACTGCTTAGCGTATTTTTTTTCCTGTTTGAGGATATTTTTGACCCAGGAAATTCTGCTAGCATGGGGCAATTTTGACAAATTAGATAGTAAGGAATAAATGCAGATCTCTTCTTCTGCTAAAAAAGACTCCCCATTAACAACTTAATCCTCAAAGTGTTCTACCAGGGCAAGCCCCATTCAGGTGAACAGGGCTTGTTGTGTGATCAAACAATTTGAGGAATGAGTTGCGAAGAGGGAGCCTAAACAGTCTATTGATATACTGAAAAGGTGCTAAAAACCATGGGACAACTGCCAAAAATTGTCATAAATGTCATTAAAACTGCTGTAAATTGCCGTGAACTATCGTAAATAACGTAAAAGTTACGTACACTCCCATAAATTCCACAACTGCTGTAAACTGCCGTATACTACTGTAATTTTTTGAAAACTGCCATAAATTGCCATCAGATATCATAAATTGCCATTTCTTTTCGTCATCCCATTAGCAGACATGCTGAAAAAGCGGCAGCCCAAACCAGAACAGCAAACAATGCTGCCGCTTCAGGCCAACTTGTCAATAGCCTCTCACCAACTGAGCTGCTGCTCAGCTTTATCTCTAGGCTGGCTAAAGCCACGTCCATTCACAGGTGTTCTGTTAATTACAGCATTTCTGAGTCTTTAAAAGACTTGCAGCCCACTGTGGCTCCACTCTGCCTCATAAAAAAGAGCACATTTCAGAGCCCCAAAATATCAATGCAAAGAGCTCTGAGCAAGGGGGCAGGTCAAAGTAGGGCTGTAGTGGAATGTCACAGCGGTAGCTATTTCCGCCAGAAACAGCGTTTCCGCAATTAGTGGTACAGCATGGCAGAGGCTTTCATTCCGCTAGTTTCATTCCACTACTTCCACAGTTCCACTAATTTCATTCCGCTACTTCCACAGGCTTCACAAAATAGCAAAAACATGACATTTTTGCTACTTCTGCCATTCCACCAGCACCACAAAATAGCGGAACAGCAGTTTTCTGACAGTTTCCGCAATTTTTCCGCAATTCTGCAATTTGCAGAATGCCAGCGGAATTAGCGGAATGTCCACAGAAAAGCCACGGTGTGGCGTGGGCAATTCTGAAATGGCGAAATGGAATTGCGGCACGGTAACAGATGCTGCCGCATCAGCCCTAGGTCAAAGCATCAATGGAGCAATAAAATGAGGGAGGGTGGGGACTCAAGGATGACTACATACTAAAAATATCCAACCACCGATTTCTTTTATGTTCAGGGCTGATGGCCAGTGTCCCACAAGTGCCCCAGGTGCCGCTGCCACCACACTAACCCGCTGGCTAGGCTCCTTTGTCTGTTGAAGGCGTGTGGTGTGGCAGCGGCTCAGCTACACTATGCTTTGAAACCTCAAAACCTTTGACAGCGGCAATGGCCACGCTGTCATTCAGGCTTTCCTCTCCCTAGGGCTGAAACAGCAAGCCGCTGCAGTAACTTTTTCCAAAGGAAAAAGCTCTTCTGCAATGAGCAGCATGGTGCGTAGAGATGTTCATTCTTCTACTTTCATTCTGCTACTTCTGCCATTCCACTACTTTCATTCCGCTACTTCCACTGGCTGTGAAAATAGCGGAACAATGTTTGTTCTGACAGTTTCCATCTGCTGCAATTTCCGTTGGCACTGCAAAGTAGTGAAACATTGGTATTTTTACACACACATTAAAGTTCTGGATTTTTCAGTCTTCTGGGTTTACAAGTCCACAAGTAAGTTCCGGATTCATTTTTCACACACACACTGCCCTGAGGCAGTTCCTGGATACATTCTTCACACAAACACTGCCATGAGGTAGCCTAAAGTAGCTGCAGCTGTAGATGTGACAGGCTGCCATGGAAACCAAGTAACCACAGCTGCCTGGGGCAAAGCAGTTTACCAGGAGAACCTTTTACACACAAAAGTTCTGGGGAAAGTAATATGCAGAAGTTCAAAGATATGGATGTTTAAGATCTGGGTGAGTGATTTAGACACACAGAAAGTTCAGGATGTAACAGCAAACATCCAGGAGAAATGTGTGTGTAAAAACACCCAATGTTTGTTCTAACAATTTTCGAGATTGTTCCAACAGTTTCCGAATTAGCGGAATACCAGCAGAAAAGCTGCAGAATGTCACAGGCAATTTTGAAATGACTGAATGAAATAGCAGAGTGGAAAAAGGAGTTGCTGCTTCAGCCCTACCTGTCCCCATGCTACGCTTTGCGCATGTACACCAGAGGGCCACTCATCCACATAGCTACCTCCCTGCCTCCTCTTTGACTGGGTCATGGACTCCTCTGAACTCTGATGACATCATGTGTTCACATCTCTTGACAAAAGAGTGAAAGCCAGTGAACCACCCCACTGCATGCTGAGCGAGGACTAAAATCAATGCAAACCATACATAGGGCCACCACTGTCACAGGTAGTTCAAATCTGGTGGGTCTGTAACAAACGTAACATAACAGCTGGGCCAAAATGGGCTGAACTGGGTGCGTGTTATGTCTGTTAACACCCAGTGATAGTAGATACCAGAGACTGGGTGGTTTTAGATGGATGGCAGCTCCAGTAATGCCCTACCAGCCTGCTTCACCCCTGAGTTGACTGGTCTATTTAAAAGCTCCCCACCAGATGTGCAAGTAGAGCCGGCTTCACCTGCTCCAGGACAGTCCCACTAGTGGCGCTCTGGAACATCCCAGAGTGTACCGCGAGGAACAGGACAGGCTGACCAAACCTGGAGCACTGGCCAGAAGTGGAGGTGCTGACTCTGTTGGGTGGATTCACGCTTCACTCCCTGGTCATCACCATGGAGTTGTGGCCATCAGTCTATAGCATCAGCTGAGCAGCCACAGCTCTATGGTGGC
Source organism: Sphenodon punctatus (assembly GCA_003113815.1). NCBI lineage: Eukaryota > Metazoa > Chordata > Lepidosauria > Sphenodontia > Sphenodontidae > Sphenodon > Sphenodon punctatus. The sequence continues at coordinate 733,044 of QEPC01012897.1, read as the reverse complement.
GGGTTGCTGCACAGACCCATGCAGCCCGGAAGAATGCCCCCAGTCCATCTAAAGTGAAACTAGGTGGATGTGGGGATGCACCCCGGAGCAGCTCTGGGGACAGGCACCCTACATATACGTCTAAAAGCACCCTTTGTGTTGTAGATTCATAGAATTGTAAGGTTGGGAGGGAATTCAACTGTTGTCTAGTCCAACCCCCCTGCTCTGAGGCAGGATATAATCTACCTACAGCTAGGGATGGGTGAATGCGGTTCAGAAATTCGGAGTTCGGACTGAACTCGAACCGAACTCGATTTTCGAACCGAACTGAATTTCCGAACTCAGTTCTGTTCGCCCATCCCTATAAGATAATATTCCATTTAGTTCAATGGGGTTTGAATTTCCAAACTCTGTTTGGAAGTTCAGAGTTCGGAGCGAACTCGAATAGTTCAGTCGACTGAACCGAACTTCCGAACCGAACTCGGTTTTCGAACCAAATCAAACCGAATTTCTGAACTTGGTTCTGTTCGCCCATCCCTACCTACAGCATTGTAGACAGATGCTTGTCCAGCCAGGTTTTGAAAACATCCAACAAGGGAGATTCCACAACCTCCCAGGGCAACTTTTCCCATTGCCTAACAGCTCTTACAACTAGGAAGTTTTCCTAATGTCTAATTGAAATCTACATTGTTGTAATTTAAGTCTATTCCCTCTTCTTCTATCTTCTGTGTCAGTGGGAAATGAATGCCCACCATCTTTTTAGTCAGGTATCCTTTAAAATATTTGGCCATTTTTAGACAAGTTGCTAATATGCATGTCCACCCAGTGGACATGTGTGCAAATGCCCATCTAAGAGTGGCAGTGGGTGGGTGCGCGGTCCTGCAACCCATGCACCTCCACCCATCCCCACCCATCTCCCTGCATGGAGCAACTTAGGTTTTTACTGGTTGTTCCATGCGGGGGCATGAATGGGTGGTGCATGGGTGTGGGCACACACCCAGAGCACAACCATCCCCCGCCACGTGACACACACACCCTTGCTGGAAGTCCATGTGCGCTACACCGAATGCACATGGACCCACCTCCCAGCCAGGTCCATTTAAAACAGCCTTTGAAAACTGCTATCATGTCCCACTTAGTCTTCTTTTCTCTAGGCTAAACATACCCAATTCTTTCAGGATTTCCTCATATGGCTTGACTTCCAGCCCCTTTATCATCTCAGCTGCCCTCATCTGAATCTTCTCCAATTTGTCTACAACGTTCTTATCAAAGACCTTTTTTACCTGGCCCCCGCAGAGTGGGGGGTCTGTGGTCATGCCTGTGGGTGGTCAGGGCATCCATATGGGACCACATGCATCCCCACATGCCTCCCCACTCATCTCCATACATGGAGCAACCACCATTTCCCCCAGTTGCTCCATGTGTGGGGATGAGTGGGGATGCGTGTTAAGTGGGAGTGCACACGCACCCCCATTCACTGTGTGCATGCATGCCACAACCTTCACATGGGCATCTCCCACTCATGAATACGTAGATTTCTGTGTGTTCATGAGTGGGGGAGTCTCGTGTAAAAAGGGCCATGGATTTTCAAATAGTGTAGAAAACTGGTCTCTTAGTTCAAGGTGCCACACAATCCATCAACAATGCTAAACTATACATTTTGAATTTGAATAGAAACTATTTAGTTATGAAATGTGTAATTAATTATATGTTTGCAGATCATTACCTAAGGCATAATGAAACTGCAGCATTCAACAAGTCCCAAAGAAATAACTAAGGGCGTCTTTAGACATAACAAAGATCGGATGTCATGTCAAAACCCCTAAGCACGTGTTTGGTCGTTGTGTGCAAGCACTATAACAATTTCAGCACCAATTTGGCCACCCATTAAATATGCAATGTGAACACCATTGCATCACAAGGACAATTTGCATGTTCTGGCTGAACACATAGCCAATGTTGCATCTAATGATATCACGTGGTGTGTTAGCAGGTACAACACAGCCAATGAGGCAACAGTGCTTGCGTGCTGAGACTGGGTGGCAAGCAAAACACTGATTTGTCCCAAGATGGACTGTGTGTCTAAGCAGCACCACATGGTGACGACAGGGCCAAGCTGGTGTTCATATCAAGGTCAAAATACACATTCAGACACCCTTTGATGTTATATCTAAAGACACCCTAAGTTGTGAACATCTCTGAAGGAAGTTCAGTGTGTACCACTGCAAGTACTATGCACTATTATTTATTTATTTACTTATTTTTAAAATTTATACCCCACCCCTCCTGCCAGGCAGCCTGGGGTGGCTAACAAATCAATCAATAAAATACAACGGGCCACCACCAGAAGGGAGTTCCACAGGCGCAGTGCAGCCACCAAGAATGCTTTGTCCCACGTGACCCCCCCCAGGAAACCCAGGGACCTCCAACACGGCGCCCCCAGATGATCGCAGGGGCCAGTCCAGAACCAGGGGAGTGAGGTGATCTCGCAAATAGGCAGGGCCCAGACCGTGTAGGGCTTTATAAGTCAAAGCCACACTTTGAATCAAGCCCAGAAGACTATTGGCAGTCAGTGCAGAGATCAGAGCACTGGTGTAATGTGCTTTTGGCGGCCCAGCCCCACCAGGAGCCGGGCCACCGCATTCTGCACCAGCTGCAGCTTCCGAGCCGTCACCAGAGGTAGCCCCACGTAGAGCACATTACAGTAGTCTAACCAAGAGGTGATAAAAGCATGGATGATCATGGCCAGGTTCGGAATCGAAATCAGCGGCCGAAGCCGCTGCACCAGATATAACTGTCAGAAGGCATTCCTTGCCACAGCCTCCACTTGGAGATCCAGGCAGAGCTGCGCATCAAGGAGCACCCCCAGGTTCCGTACCTGGGAAATCACTGGAGGGCACACCCCCTCAACCAAGGAGGTCACCATCTCCATCGACTTACCCACTAACATCACCTCCATCGTGTCAGGATTCAGTCGCAGTTGATTAGCCCTCATCCAGTCCCTGACAGTTGTCAGACACTGAGTAAGCACCTAGACAGCCAGGCCTGGGTCAGTTGAAAATGAGAGGAACAGTTGGGTGACATCCGCATACTGATGACACCTCACCCCATACCTCCTGTTCACCTCACCAAGCAGCTGCATGTACACGTTGAACAGGAGAGGGTACAAGACAGAACCCTGCGGGACCCCACATGAGAGGTCTCGGTGAGATGAAAAATGAACACCGAGCACCACCTGCTGAGTTCTCCCGGTCAGGAAGGAGCGGAACCATTAGAGAACAATCCCACCCACCCCCGCACTGTCCCGCACGCGCGTCACCAACATCTCGTGGTCAACGCTATCAAATGCAGCGACAGATCTAATAGGATCAAAAGGGTCGACCGACCCTTATCCTTTTCACAGTGCAGATCATCGACCAAAGCCACCAATGCTGTCTCAGTGCCATGCCCCGGACAAAAGCCAGACTTCAAGGGATCCAGCTAACTGGTGCTGTCAAGATGCCCTTGGAGCTGCTGAGCCACTACCCGTTCAATAACCCATTCATTTAGAGATAGGCCAATAGCTGGCATGGAAGTCAGCATCAAGTGATGGTTTCTTGAGCAGAGACCGTACCACCGCCTCCTTAAGGCAGGCCAACACCCTGCCCTCCCTCAGGGAGGCACTGACAACCCCAGCCAGCAACGGCCCCATTGTCTCCCGTCAGATCTGAATCAGCCAGGACAGGCATGGATCTAGTTCACAAGAAGTGGCTTGAACAGCCCCAAGCACCCCCACCACATCAGCGGGTGTCACTGACTGAAACTGATTCCACAAAATTGGACAAGGCAAGGCTTCTGCCACCTCTACCTCACCTACTGTATTAAGTGTGGCATCGAGATCTTGGTGAATATGAGCGATTTTCTCCGCAAAATAATCCACAAAAAGGTCACAGCAGATTAATGTGACCTTTTTCTGTATTAATGCAGAAACAATCTCCATAGCTTTAAAGGAGCATTCTTGGTTCTACTAGTCATGTAGACAGGCCCTTAGACACTGAAAGGAACCAGTTTTTAGAGATAGATAACTATTCTGAAGCCCATGATTATTTAAATAGTTGATATTTTAAAAGGACGGAATGGAATAGAATAAGACTTTGTCATTCATTCAGTGTTTGCCATCTGATCCAATAACTTCAAAAGGTCTAGAGGAAGGTTAAGAAAGATAATGAACTGATGAACAGCATGTTCCTTTTCACCATAATTTGCTGTTTTTCATGTGCAATTATAGGGAGTTTTAAACTTGGATATTTTCCCCTTTAATTACTGTACACATCCCATGTTGTAATAGTCTCAGCAAAGAGAGGAAGGCTGGACACTGCCTGTAACTTGCTGCTGTTGTAACTACAACCACTACATGTTTAGGGGTCATCTGAAGGCCTGCACATATGAATCAAAGAGTTATTGAGATATGTAGAACCAGACAGGTTGAGACCTAGAACATGGAAAACCAGTGGGAAGAACCAGGAGGATATTGTTAGCTGTCACAGACTGAAGGGAAAGAAACTGGAGTGTACAGTTGCTTTTAGCAACCCTGAAATGAACTGATGATAACAAAATATGGCAACATCTTTTTTCATTCATTTTTTGGTTCTTCCACGAAGCAGCTGGAAATCCTAGTGGAGTTTTATTTGATAAAATATGGATGGGCTCCTAGTCTGTCTTCAGCAACCACTTCAGCATCCTAGTCAATTTTTTGCACACCATACAACGTACCCTGATTAGAATCTATGAGAATATTTTATATTCACTCCAACGAATAGGCAGCATGACTACAAAGAAAGGTGCATCAGTGCTCAACATGTGTTCATTCCAGAGCCAGCAAAAACATATTCACGCCAGTGTGAACTGCAGTTAAAAGTGCTGGAAAACTCAGAAGACTGCTTAAAAATTTCCACTATTATTTTTTACTAAAAATACTTTTGTTTGAACTAAGGATATACCTTTTATAAGGTAGACTGTTCCATTTGTTCCAGTGATTTAAGGAGATAAAACGTCTTCTACATACCATTGAAAACTTGTAAAAGACCCTAATTAGAAAAAAAGACCTTAGCTGACTCTGCTTTCATGAGTTTACCAGACTTCGCTTAAGCCATTAAGTATGTAACCACTCCTCATTATTATTATATGTGTGTCTCACGTGTGTGGATCATCAAAGGAACAATATGATTTATTTTTTTAAAAAACCTAGTGGGCAGTTGTTGCCAGCATCAGAAAAGCCAACAACTTACAGTGAAAGTCCAAATGTAAAAATCTCCTGTTACAAAGGGAGACCAATTTGCAAAGTATTTTAACTGCACACAGGAACAACCTTAGAGGTTTGGCCACTCCTGGCACTTTCGACCTTCTTCCACTCTTGCCACAGCACTGCCTTTCTCCCATCCTCAGTACCAAGGTTTTGCACAGCCCTGCTGCTTTTCCACCAAACCAGTGATCAGGAAGTAGAGAAGTGGCAATGCTGATCCATGGAATTTCCTCTCATGCCTGCCCCTGAAGTGCCTCCAGTCCTCTCCCATCTCCTTGCAACCCCCTGTGGCCACCTAAGTTTCCTCACACATTTGCAGTGCCTCCCACTTCCCTTGCAGCCCATATGAACACTCATGCTGCCCCAGCAGCTCCCTGTAGCAACCCTTCTCTTTGCTCCCTCTGTAGTGCCTTCTAACTTTCCACATCCTGCACTTCCTCCTGGCCTTCCTCCTCTCCTTCACTCCTCAAAACCCCTTCTCCTCCAGCTCCTGGACTTCCCGGTCTTCCCCTCTCCTTGCACACCAATAGCCACCAAGCTCTCCTTCTGCCCCTGCAGCATCCCCTGGCCTCTCTCCTCAACCTATAGCCCCCTAACTCTCCCACTCCCAAACCTCTTTCTGTGCTCTGCCATCCTTCTTTCTCCCCTCACCTACTGCCAGACCATTCTGTTTCCACTCCCCCTCAGCCTCCTACTCCCCAGGCACCACTGCTTTACATCAGACTCAGCCGTAGGCAATACCTACCCACCCCAAGCCCAACATCTCTAACTTGGCCATGGTTCCACACTCCCGGGAGCAGCAGTAGCAGCATCACTGCCACCAGGGCAAGCAGAATGCTGCAGCCCACACAGATCTTAGCACACTGCGTGCTCTGCCCGCCAATTGGTCCTGGAGCCTCACACCAGCAGATTCAGACCCTGCCCAATGCCCCCACTCCCACAGCCCTGTGAAGTTGCATGATCGGAACCTGCCTGGATTCTGCCCTGTCTACTCACTAAAACTGGGCCTGATTAGTCAACTAGCTTTAAAGTATGAATCATGCAAATAAAGCAGAAGCAAACAATTGAAAATAATTACAGTTTTAAAGCAGCGGTTCCCAATGTTGTGGACCAATGGACTAGGTTTGAAACAAACAATTCATGTGAATACCTAATTCAATGAGTTTGGTCTATTTGTTTAGTTTCTGACTAAGAGAAAATGAAGCGATCAATCACAAGTGTACACATAAAACATCCAACCAATTGTACAATAAACTAAAACAATAATTTAAATAAAATCATATAAATAAACAAACGGAATACTTAGCAAGGCTAAGGCTTTTTTTTTTACTTGAGTCTGCTGTGAACTCAGTCACTGCATAAATGACATCTTTTGAATTAGTTCCAAGTAAATATTTTAGTTGAAAGGTTACAGGCCAATGCAAAAAAATCTGGAGAAGGAAAAGAGGCTACAACCACAATTTATGAAGATCATCAAACAGAGGACAAAGTAGCAAATCATGAGGAAGCATCTCCACAACCCCCGTATTGTATGGGCAAAGGTGTTCATTTAATGGAATATGAAATTAACTTTAGGAAGTCATTTTGTATTACTTCAATTTTACTTCTGAGTTGCAAACTCCAAATTTCCACTCCATACAAAGTTTGAGCACAGATTTTTGCCCTGAAAACTTTTAGGGCTTAAGAAACATGGATGCATCACATCTGTTTATAAAAACCAGAGGTGTCCACAGGTTGACAGATAGACAGATAGTTTGAAGATAGACCAAATTCTGGTTCCACTAACCTGAATCAGAAAAATAAATTCCCAAATACGGGAAAGCCTTCACTTGCTCTTTATCATTTCCAGCAAGAGTCCATCAATACTTATTTTTATCTCTCCCACATACCATGATTTTGGGTTTTTTATAGTTGATGTCAAAGATTCTGAGCAAGTATAGTTTTCATGCTCGCTCAAAGCTCTTTTCAATCCTGTAGAAGTTTGAGACATAACAATAATCTCATCTGCATAAGCCAAAAAAGGAAGTTTGTGAGTTCCAATTCTAGGGAAATGGAATTTTTCATCAATCAAAGAATTTTTAAATTAATGGATGTTAAATAAAAATAGAGCTAATATGCATCCTTGTCTAACTCCCATGTTAATTGGAAACTCATCAGTTACTTGACTGTGGAAGGAAACTTTTGCTCTCGTATTTGTATACAATGTTTTAAGGAGGTAAATCAGATGAGGATTGACTCCATAATTATAAATTTTTTCCCTACAGTTTATCCCTATCAATAGAGTCAATAGAGCCTTTAAATCAACAGAGGTGACGAAAGACTTGCTAGATCTAACTATAACATAATTATAAATTATATGGGGCAACAAAAAACAATTTCTTATTGTGGAAAACCCCTCTTGAAATTCTGCTTGTTCCAGAATAAAATAATATTATTTTCTTTCCCAGTCCTGTAATTTTGAGAAAATAAAGCACTATCTGCTTTCCTCTTGGTTTGTCAGAACAAAGTTTCAGGTTTCAGGTATCATTTCAAGTTCATTTTGGTATTTCATTTTGTTCATTTCAATATTTTGTTCATTTCAGTATTTCAGTTCATTCATTTTGAATTTGTTCATGTTGGTATTTTGGTTCATTTTGTTGAAACAGTATTTTTGGTATTTTGGTATTTCATTTGTCCGTCTTTAGTGCTGTAATGCACCAAATTGTTTCACAGCAGCATTACTGTACCAGTAGCAAGAGTGCAACAGCACTTGGTCAATGCATTTACTACATACTACCAAACAAATACCGAAACAATCAAAATGAATGAAACAAAATGCTGAAAAAAACAAAATGGACAAAACAAAAAACAGATATGTGAGTAATTAGGGGTGGGACTTTCTGTTTTGGTTTTAACCAAAACAGCTGGATAACGGCTGTTTCAGTTTAAAACAGAAGAATCAAAAAATTGGGTCGCTCTCGGTTTCCAATTTTAGGATCTTATGTTCCCATTGAAATCAATGGGAAATCCTCCCATTGACTTCAATGGAAAGAGCCATCCATCCAGGGAAACCTCCCCCACCCCCATTCCCCAGGGCCCACTCCCATCCTTAGAGAATGGGGGTGGGGATCCATGTCCCTAACAACTCCACCCCCACAGCCCGGTTTTACCCGCAGCCTCCGGGCCCTTGAACTTACCACAGCTGTTCCAGGTCCGGAGGATGGGGTTGAAGAACAGGTGGAAGCAGTGACTGTCCTTCCAATGCTATAGAATTATCTCTCACACAAACACTCATTCACACCTCTCCTGTATTTTTTAGTTTTCATCTTGATCCCATGAACACAACTTCTTCCTGCTGGGTGTTACTTTTCTTTGTTCTTTGATAGTGGTGCTTATCCCAAACTTCTTAAAATGTGAAAAGGTGCCCCAATCCCACCTCTCAGCTATAAATAACCATAGCAACAGCCAGGACAGGTCATCAGCCAGCTCTTTTTCCATCTGGATAATGAGATATTAATGGTCCCATTTGTCTGCTGAACCCAGTAAAAACTTTAAATTGCTGGGGAGGCGGTGCAAGATAACAAAATCCGTTACTGTACTGGCCAAAATCTGTTCAAGGTTATGCATTATATCTCATTCACACCAATAACTCTTGATCCTGAGTTTTCTTTCCATTTTATTAATTTTGGGGGAGTATCACTTCTGGCAGCTATAGTGGTTCCAGGACTTGATGGTTTAGTGTCCAGAAGCAGAGGCTTGGCACTCGGTTGAAGGTAATGTAAGACGCACTGGAAGAAACTATTATAGAAAAACATTGGGTGATTTCAGACGTTACGGGCGGGCGGTTCACCACAGTGAACCCCCAGGGGGGGTGAACAGCACAACCACGCCCCGGGGTGGAAAAACGACCCAAACAGACGTGACGGGACCTGGACCACGGCCGGGAACCGGGCCGAACCATCACGGACCGGGGCAGCACAACAGACGTGCAGCCGAACCCCCGCCGTGGTCAAAACTCCCAGAAGGCACCGGGCAGGGGCGGGACACAGACATGGCCGCCTGAGGGCAAACGAAGCCAAAAGGCACACAAGGGAACGCCCACACAAGGGAAACGGGAAGGGAGGGGGGAAGAGGGAGAACAGGCTGACAGG
>QEPC01012897.1:685918-717685 GCA_003113815.1 Sphenodon punctatus | reverse complement strand
CGGGGATTGGCGTCCAGACATTACTTTTCCTTGGTTCCGGGTGGGGGTCCGTTTGACCACGCTTCCCGGGATATTCCCCCGGCTAGCCCGGGAAGCGTGGTTGAAATTGACCCCATGTGGGTATTGAGCGTGATGAACATCTGGCGCGAGCCGAACAGACGTTCAGGGCCCTTTGGCCCCGCCGTGGGGTTGAGCGTGGTTCACTGTGGTTGAGCGTGATCTCGTAACGTCTGAAAATACCCAATGTGGAATGGTAATTCTGAATAACTCTCCACTGTCACCATGAGGAGGAAATGAGGCACTGAGTTTAAGCTGAAGAGAGGTCAATTTAGGTGAAATATTTGGAAAAACTCCTAACTTTAAAGAACAGGTGGCAATGGAACAAGTTGTCTAGGGAGGTTGTGGAATCTTTCTCACTGGAGGTTTTTAAGTAGAGGCTGCATACCTATTCATTTATTGGGGCATCAGCTCTCGCCTTAGCCAAAACAAAAGTAATAACAATATACAACATACAATACAATACAGTATACTAACATAAGATAACAAAAGTAAGCATACTAGATACTAGATAAAAAGTGATTTTAACTGACCAGCTGGGTTGATAAATCTAATGGGACAGATCATCATATCTTACACTGAGTCCACTTAAGGCAGGAATTTCAAGTTACAAAAGAAGCAGTTAAACAAAACAATCGACCAAAATTGGAGCCCACAGTGCATTTCTATATTAGGTGTTTTAAGCAAACAATCAATGTTCCGCATCCCCATTCCAGATCAGTATAACATCCCTTCATTATTTAGATATTGACCGCCTGGTGCAATTGTCTTTCTTTGGCAGCCAGCCAGACAAATGCGGCCACTGCAAAAAGGTCCTCTTTGGCTCTAAGGGTTAGCAGGGACTTATAAAGACTTCCTTCATCTAAATGCCTTCTTGAAGAGCTCAGCGGTTTTAATCATGATTCACCCAACTGGTGATAGAGGGGACAGTGCAGTACAAAGTGCTCAGTTGATTCTATCTCATCCGTACTACACATACAAGTTCTTGTATAAGATGGTGTTCCCTGATACCTTCCCTCAGTAACTGCTGTTTTCAGCAGCTGAAATATCAGCCTAGTATAGGTCTTTTGTAAAACTGGGCTTAGTAGCAGAGAAAGATAAGGCTTGAATAGAAACTCATGTTTAACCTGCGCCAACCATGGTGCTGCCTTCCAACTCCGTACCACAGCCACATCATCCTGCTGGGAGATATCCTTAATCCTTGTACATAGTTCCTGTCTAATCTTACCTAAGGGCATCCCCTCAAATGCACCAAATGTAAATCCCAGGCTACTTAGCAGGGTAGACAGATATTTTAAACAGGGATACATTCTCACTCCTTTATATTCAAGTTGCTGTAGTAGGCAGAGAGACTGCATACATTTTAGATGCTTAGACAGTGTTTCAATACAGTGATATTGTGCATCTACCTGAGAGGCTCCATCCAGCCCAACAAATCTCTGATTCTGTATGTCCTCATTTTCATCCCTTGCTATGCTGCAAACCAAGCAAAACTTCCCTTTTGACATAATTTTTTTTAAAGGGCTGCACTTTCAGCTGCTAAATATAAAGTAAATTTGCTTTTTCCATGCATATGATATATGGGGGGGGGGGATGTTTGTACTCGTTGTGTATATGTATGCTTGCGAGTGGGTGGATGTTGCTCTTTTATCAGAATTATACTTTGGGTGTAGTGGAAATGAGTAATTCTTTCGCAACTGTTTTAGATTTTAACTACTTGTTTACCCCATTTTATTATGAAACTGCTTGCAGGTCAATTCCAGTATGGAAAAAATGACTTTATACATTGATCCAATGGGTCGTAGAGACAAAGTAGTGTAGAGATATCTTTTATTGGATCAACTTGGGTTGGTGGAGGCTTGCAAGCTTTCGGACCTCACAGGATCCTTCATCAGGCAAGTAAGAAATCCAAGCTGTACACTGAGCAAAGCAAGGCACGGGGATTATATGCAGAGGCTGGGGAGCATTACATCATGGGGAAGGGAAGGACAGAGAGGGATGGGGGAAGAAGTATTCATTTGTAAGGGAGTAGGTGTGGTATTATGGGGCAAGTCATTGAGAGGGTGCCTGGAAATGGGAGTGGAAGGGAGTAAGGTCCAAAACTTGCAAACCTCCACCAACCTAAGTTGGTCCAATAAAAGCTATCTCTACACTACTTTGTCTCTATGACCGATTTTTGGGACCAACACGACAAGCACACTCTCTCATTGATCCAATGTAGCAGACATTAACACCTATACAATGTGAAAGCACTTTTCCATTAAATGTACATTTCAGCATCCAGTGGAAGAAAGGGGGAAATCTATGAGAAACAAAAACTGTGAAGTAAAACCAAAGGCAAATAATTGCTATAAATGCCATCAAATCGGTTTCAAAACTCCCAACTGTAAATAGCTAAGCAACAAGGACTGCGTCAAGTTGGGTAAGCACAGAAGTATTTGAATACCATTCTTTCTAAATTTCCTTTAAATCCCAACTTCAAGTGGACCTTGAAACTTAAAAAAACAGAAAATATGTTTCAGCATTTTCTCATTGGAAAGTGGTTAAGAGGAGGGCTGAAGTGGACACTCCTTTTTCCATGCCGATATTTCATTCTGCCATTTTGGAATGGCCCGTGACTTTCCACAGCTTTTCTGATCGCATTTTGCTAATTCCGCACCCTTTGCTTTGCGACATCAGAATTTTCGAAAGTGTCAGAAATCATCTCATAAAGTATCAGAAATCATCTTGGAAAGTATCGGAAATCATCTCGGAAAGTGTTAGAATCATCACGGAAAGTGTTGGAATCATTTTAGAAAGTGGCAGAAGAAACATTGTTCCCACTACTTTTGGACCATGACCGCATGTCGGAAAGTACCGGCGGAAATTGCAGAAGATCACAGACAAACGTAGTGGAATTAACGTCTCTGTCTCACCATGCAGCTCATTGCAGAAACGCTCTTTCTACTGGAAATGGCTACCATGGTGGCTTGCTGTTTCAGCCCTAGGATGTAGCTAAATAAGACTGAGGTTAGACCTTCAAAGAACAAATTAGGCAATGGAGGCGAGAAGGCAAACGTGAAATGTCTAGTTTGGGACTTCAGATTCTAATGATTTAATAAGTATTTTATGTCAAAAAGGGAAGGAGAATTGTGGGGAGGAAAAGGAGGGAGGGAAATCAAGTAGTGCATTCTTTCCCATTCATGAGATTTCCACTCCAATCTGGAAGTTTAGTGAACAAATCAAACTTCCTTCAAAACTGGTGAGGACCTGAGAGATCAGTAATTACACGTTTATTTTATTTCAACCATCAATATTGCTTGACATCAAATAACCAGGAAGCAATGTCAGTCTGAATTAATTAAAAAAAAGGCACACCTGCTCAAGATAGCCAAAAGGAGTGGCCTGAATGATAAAGTATACTTGTTCACTACGAACATCTAATTCTCATAATCACGGATGTAGTTTATTAAAATTCTGGTTCCTTATGTGTCATCTGCGGATCTTTTCCAGTGAGGACTTCTGTGGCGTCTGGTGTAGTCTGAAAAGACATAGCTACATGACTGTGAGGTTCACCCAAGATATATTTCTGAGAAAGAACTATAACCTCCTTTTGTACCCATCCACTCACACACATATTCATGTAAATAAGTGTGCACATATTCTCACAACATATACACACATGCATCATAAACATAGAAAAAAGTCACTCCCGTATAATTACCACTTACCCCTGGAACCATGTGCAAATGTTCTCACAACATATATTTCATATTGAAATCATTCTGAAGATGCTGGCAGGGTAGGGACCCCAGGATGAGTTGTGAGTTACATCAGGATTTGTAACCCATATCTCCAATCTACATCAAAATGGACCTCATAGACTTTTGTAGTTCACCTGGACACATACGTTTTCTTGGTGGATGTTGCCTCTCTTCTTTAAAAGTGGCTAATAGATGCTTGGCACACATTTTCTTTTCAGTGTGCAGTGAATAAGACTTTGCCCAAATTACTGCTTCCAGTCATAATACTATGCCAGTGCCAACACTCTGCTGCTTCAAGCCACAGAGAGATGTTTTATTTCCTGGACATCTGGTGAGACATTATTACACATAGGTATCTAAGCAACAACCACTGAAACCAGGACATTAAACAGGACATATCCCAAAGGACAAATGCAAAGGAGGATGAGAGATGCTATGCATTGTTGCAACATGGTTAAAAACATCAAGAAGCGGTACCGGAAGACAAACTACAAAAATAGCTGTTCCAGTAGCTCTTGGTCCCTGTGGAGACACTTTCAGGAACAGGATGGTATATTTGCACAGGATGATGCTGATATAGCATGCTTTGAAGAGGAGTCGCAGGAGAAAGTCCTGACTAGGAGATCCCAGGTACTGCTCCGTAAGGGTATTCAGAAAAAGAAAATGAAAGAAACTTAAAGTCAAAATACCATGGATAAGACTCAAGTAGAGATGCAGGAATAACAAGAAATGCCTCTCTAGGGAACAAGAAACTGGAAGAACTGGGAACTGAGCTGGAGGGCCTGGAAACTAATGGAGCATGGAACTGTTGGTGAGTGTTTGCATTGTATTAGCAAGTGCTCAGTCAGCTTCTGGATGTTCTAGATGCTACCATGTTTTTGTGGATGAAGAGGGAATGACTAGAGCTGAAATGAGTACCCTCAAAAACTGATATACACATCACTTTTATAGTACCCAACTAAACTAGTAAAATAGGGTACTAACTGGTATCTGATTGGGGCCCAATGGGTTACCTGATTTACCAAAATATCATTTCCACTACCAAATTTCCAGTTTCCATTATCAATTTTCCATTTCCGCCATGTACTGAGACAGGGAAATGGTTAGGCACATTCAGAAACAAATGAAACTAAGTGAAATGGTCAGTCAGAATTGGTCATTAAATGGAAAATTGATCCAAAAAGTGAAACGGTAAGTGAGAATTAATTGGCAAGCCAGAAATTGGTCAGTAAATCAGAAAATCAGTAACTCAATCATGGTAATACCCAGTATTTAGGGTAATTGAGTGCCTGACTTGGCAATCAGGTACCAATCAGGCACCCAATGGACTATTTGAAATTTCAGGTATTACCTGCGGGTCTACCAGTTCCAGCTCTAGAGAAGACCAAGAAATGCTACTCTGCTGTTTTAAAGGGTGATGGGGTTTGTGCCCCCTGATAAGAAGGAGAGCAGAAGCACAGCATTTGGTGAAGGCAGCTAAGTGGGAGGTGAATGGGACTAGCCACCCTTGGCTTTCCTGCCAGCACAAAAGCCAGGCACATGCAAAAGACATGAAAGTACCCTTGGATAAAAGTCCCCACTCTTCAGATATCAGCTGCAGTTGCATGGGGGCCACTAGCTGGGATGAAAGCCTGCCTGCCCACTATTTATTTATATGTATTTATTTTTACATGTTTACCCCACCCTTCTCCAAAGACTCAAGGCAGCTCACATGAGGGGTGGGTGCCCAGAGGATATTGCAGGTTCGGATCCATTATGGGTCTGGATCTTTAATTTCTGGATTTAAATATGGATCCGTATTTAAATCAATTCAAAATTCAAAATCATTAGGACAACAAATCATGTGCAGGTGCATAATGGCTGTCACACCGTTCTGCACATGTATGCATATCCTTCTCCAAAATGGTGGCAACAGCATTGCCACCATTTTGGAAATGGTTAGCTGGTCTCTGCATGTACAAAATGGCCACTGGGCATGCACAGACCAGGTGTCCTTTCAAAAAAGCCCTCCATGTGCAGAATGGTCTCGCGACCATTTCCATTTTGCACATGCACAGTTACTTTTTTTATTATTTAGAGATTTTAAACCAAACTGCAATGGGCATGTTTGGCACAGCTACGATTCGGTACTGGAACTGCCAATTATGGGCAGTTATAGCTTCATCCAAACTTCCCACCCCTACTGTAGAAGGCTGGTTTGGAGCATTGGTTGCAACCCCAAGCACTGGACAGGAAATCAGAGGAATAAAGCCAGTAAGGAATTCGGCTTGCCTCATCACTGGGGCTGACAGCGAGGACAGGGTGAAATGGGTTTCAGTGGGAGCAATTCATGCCCACCCCAAGGCCATTTTATGGGGTGGGGAGGGACACCTTAGCGGAACCAGGGAATGTACTCAGGAGGGAATTATTGGAGCCCTGGGGATTGTAAGGGTTAAGTGGACTTTAAGCATTGAAAGACTCTCCCATTTCTATCATTGAACTGACCAAGCCAGGGTGTAGCATGAAGGCTGTATTACACCTTAAATGGACATACTGAAATGCTCATTCATTAAATGGAAATCATGAAAATATAAATGATTGAAATGTGATCTTGGATTAGAGATTGAAAGAGACAGTTGTTGTACACTTTTCAGATTCTCGTACAGGAGAACTGAATTATATCCCACCAGCAGCGTGCATTAGCCTACATGAAGGGAGAATGCATATTATATCCTTAATGCCCAATTTTGGGGAGTTTTTAGGTGGTTGGGTAAGGTGGGGGTCGGATCTGTCCAAGCTATGTCGGCGGCTCCTTGGTGGCAGAGGTCCAGTACTGTTATGGAGTTGTGGAGTGAGAGTTACATAGCAAACTGGGAGTCATCTCCTTAAGAGATGGGGAAATGATACCTGGTGCAGAAGCAGGGTATGGCGAGCACTGGGGTTGCATCCTGGGGAGGGGTGACGATCCAAGGCAGAAAGGGGGCAGAGGAGGCTTCCATGCCTTTCAGGCACCTGACTCCTTCTTCTGGTCCTTAACCTGACAGTTATAGTTAACTGTGTTAATGCTCCTCATGATAAAATTGGAGGCTGGAGCATCAAGGTCACTTCCCCTGACACTTATGGTTAAATGTGTTAATGCTTGTATTGGACCGAAATTGCCAATGGGAATTTACCCCACCCAGTCCGTTGAGCTACGATAAAGAGTGCGGCCATTAAAACCCCATAGTAATGTTATCCTTGTCTCATTCTGGGATGTGTCAACAAAGAGAACTTGTGCCAGATCCTTACAGTGTAAATCAGAATAGTTTCATTAAAGTCAAAGACTACAATCCAGGTGCGACCACACCTGGAATATTGTGTGCAGTTCTGGTCGCTCCATCTCAAAAACAACATAGCTGAACTAGAAAAGGTACAGAGAAGGGAAATGAGAATGATAAAGGGTATGGAACAGCTTCTGTACAAAGAAAGGCTTGACAAGCTGGGTCTCTTCAGCTTAGAGAAGAGAAGACAGAGGGGACATGATAGAGGTTTTTAAAATCTTGAGTGCTGTGGAACGAGTAGACAGGGAATGGTTATTTACCCCCTCAAATAGTACTAGCACTAGGGGACACTCCATGAAACTAGCTGCTGGCAGATTTAAAACAAATAAAAGGAAGTACTTTTTCACTCAACGCATAATTAACTTATGGAATCTGTTGCCAGAGGACGTTGTCCGTGTTGTGTTCAGAGAACAAACTTGTGATAACCCATGGGAAAATGAAAATTTTAAATTGGGATAGGTCCATGCCATTCTCTTGATATCTAGAGGGGACCAAACTCCAAGTGGCTCGAGAATATAGTTATCTGGGCCTTAATTTGAGTCCATCCTTGGGCTGGAAGAATCATTGTAGAGAGGCAAAAATAAAGGCAATGCAGGCCACATCAGCAATAATGAAGTTCCATAGCACTTATGCTAGGAAATCGCTGTTAGATCTCCTACCATCAAGGTCTATAAGGCAAAAGTGGCTTCCCAATTGTTTTATGGTACAGAGGTCTGGGGCTGGGCGGTGGTGGATTCTATCAATGTCCCTCAAAACAAGTTTCTCCGCCACCTTTTGGGGCTCCCCCAGGCTATTCCTGTAACTTTTTTGAGGTTGGAAACTGGATTGCTTAATGTGAAAACAACTTTGGCTATTAGAACTCTGAGACACTAGTTTAAGATAATGACCGTGTCCCCATTAAAATATGTGAAGTTGTGTCTGTTGGAGGACATGGGTAGGTCTGTTGTTAGGCAATAGGGATGGACGAGCGCAGTTCGGAAGTTCGGAGTTCGGACCGGACTCGACCAGTTCAGTCAACCGAACTAAACTTCCGAACCGAACTCGATTTTCGAACCGAACCGAATTTCTGACTTGGCTCTGTTCACCCATCCCTAAAAGATAATATTCCATTTAGTTCAATGGGGTTTGAATTTCCGAACTTTGTTCGGAAGTTCGGAGTTTGGACCGAACTCGAATAGTTCAGTCGACCGAACCGAACTTCCGAACCGAATTTCCGAACCGAGCTTAACCGAATTTCCGAACTCAGTTCTGTTCGCCCAACCCTATTAGGCAATCCCCTTGGCTGAGATATATTAATCTTACTTTACATAGAATAGGGTTGGGCTATCTCTTGAATAACAACAAAGATTGGTTAGAGAGAGAGGGAGAGCCCTGGTTTCTCAGAGGTTGGAAGATATTTCTTGGCAGGAGGATATGGCTGCTCTGTGTTGGTCTAGGATGACAAATTAATTAGTTGTAATATTTTAGCATTTCCCAAATCTAATAATATCACCATACCTTAACTCCTATACTTTCAGCTTATTACTTCACCACATCACATCACTGTTTTTCACCCTTTGTATATCCTTCCTCTCTCAAAATTATCACCCCTCGTCTTATTATTCACATGCCTTAACGAGTTAATCAAGGTATTAATGTTTTTTACTCTGTATCTGGAATTTAAAGGTTAATATTAGTGTGATATGTACTATGTATAGTTTAACTCATTAAAGCATGTGACTAATACGTAATTAATTTATTTAATTTTCGAGTGTGTGAAATGATGTAATATGTGTTGTTATGACAGAATTGTCATGTTCTTTAAAGACGAGGGGGTGATAATTTTGAGAGGTGAAGGACATACAGAGGGTGAAAAATAGTGATGTTATGTGGTGAAGTAATAAGTTGAAATCATAGGACTTAAGTATGGTGATATTATTAGATTGGGGAAATGCGAAAATATTGCAACTAATTAATTTGCCTTAACTATGAATTTAAAACCTTGGTTTTTAAATTTTGGAATTTAAGGAGGTTTTTGAAATGTTGTCTTGAGTGGGGAAGAGTGTTTGGGGTGCATAGGGAAGGGAAGGGTGTTTGGCGGTTATTGGGGGGAATGGATGTGGTGGCTGGGGTGAATGGGGAAGGAGTGTTTGAGTTAATGGAGAAAGAGGTGGGGGCTGGAGCTGAATGGAGAGGAAAGGGAAGATGTGTTTGGAGGTTACTCGGTGAAATGGGGATGTGGAGGGGTAATTTCAAACGTTACGATACCACGGTCAACCACAGTAAACCACCTGTGGTGGCCGTGGTATCATAACATCTGTAGTGCGTTCTGCCAGATGTTCACCACAGTGAACACCTGGCGGGAAACACACTGACCATGGTTATGGACCTTCAGCCGCCCGGAGGTCCAGAACCGTGCTTAGCTGGGCCAAGGTCCGGAATTGGCGGAAAGTAACGTCTGTTACCTCCGCAGTTCCTGGACCGTGGCCCGGACCCCAATGCGGGATTGGGCGCAGTGGCCAGATTGGTCTCCCGGAGGGTGGGCGGCCAGGGGAGTGTGGGGGGGCGTGGCTGTGCAGCCACATGTCGCACCACACAGCCCCGCCCCCTCCCTGATCCCCTGTAGGAATCAGCCGGCACATCTAAAGGACGGCCNATGTCATTTTTTCAACAAGAACCTTTTATTAAAAGCACCATTCTCTACACAAAACTATCAGTGATTCCTTCACCCACAATGTTAACTGTCTATAATCTGTCTCTTATACACATCTAGATGTGTATAAGAGACAGGTGCTCGCCCGTCTCCCTGTGGGTGGGCGGGTGGGGGGGCGTGGCTGTGCAGCCACATGTCGCACCACACAGCCCCGCCCCCTCCCTGATCCCCTGTAGGAATCAGCCGGCACATCTAAAGGACGGCCAGACTGAGTCCTAACCAGGATCCGAAACGGATCCCAGTGGGTGATTGGACATGCCCGGTGCACATCTGAAATTACCCGAGGTTGGGTTGAGTGGGGGAGGAA
This sequence comes from Sphenodon punctatus, assembly GCA_003113815.1. NCBI lineage: Eukaryota > Metazoa > Chordata > Lepidosauria > Sphenodontia > Sphenodontidae > Sphenodon > Sphenodon punctatus. The sequence continues at coordinate 707,587 of QEPC01012897.1, read as the reverse complement.
GGGGCTGTTTAGGGATTAATAGGGTGACAGGGATGTGGAAGCTGGGAGTTAGTGAGGAGGGAGGGGTGTGGAGAGGCTGGGGGTCATTGGGAATGGGGGATTTTCCCCATCACACCCCGGCTGGGATGCAGGGAGGTCAAAGGTTTAATCTTCCCTGAGGCAGCTGGATACACGCTGGATCCAACCGCATGAGGGAAAATTAAACCAGCTTCCCTTCCCCAGTGCACTTCAGCTGGGATGCGCTGGGGCAGGGAAGTGGTGATGGATTAAATCCTCCCACAGGGAGGCAGCTTCACTCTAGTGGATCCAGCCACCTGGGGGACATTTAAACCAGCTTCCCTGCCCCAGCGCATTGCAATTCATCTCTCCCCCGCAGCTCCCCCTCCTCCCCCCTCACTCTCCTCTACCCACCCGGTCCCAGCTCACCTGCCCCCCCCCGCCAGCCATATTTACTCCCCCAACTCAGTCAATCTTATCTCCCCACCAGTCATACAACAGCCCCCAAAGTCCAAGGGGCTCCCCACCCACTGGTCCTTTTTTCCTGCTCTCCCTCTCTGCAGAATACAATCCTCCCCCCCACCGGTCCTTTTCCCCTGATCCTCCTTCTCCCCAGTGCACAATCCTCTCCTCCCTCCCCCTAATCCCAAGCACACAGGACAGAACAAGGTGGAAGGCAGGTCAGGCAGAGAGAGCAGCTAGCAGTATAATGGCAGAGGCGGCAGCAGCAAAGTAAAAGTCACACACGTGTGTCTAAAAGCTCATGGAGCTCCATCCTGCCTAGTTCCCCCATCTCCTTCCTTTGCATTCCATGGCACCACACCACCCATCTCCCACTGCAGGTTCCTGGTGCACACTGCACCATTCACCCACTCACTCAAGCTACAATGAGTCACCAAACCCTGAATTCCAGACATTTAAGTGGGGCAGATGAGACAGCAGCTAAAAATAGCTGCATTCCATGCTGTCCTGCCCACTCCAAGACAGTTGAAAGGACTTCAGAGTTTCATTTTTTTTTACAATAACTTTTGTATTAAAATCACCATTCTTTACACAAAACTATCAGTGATTCCTTCACCCACAACTTTAATTGTCTATAACATTTACATTTTGTTATGATCCCTGACTAAAGAACAATCGCCTTCTAAAGATTTATGTTGTATATTAGGGATGGGAATTTAGGTTTCGGATAAAACTGAAAATACCCGGAAATGGCCATTTCAGATTAATTGAAAATTTTGGTCTTTTTCAGTTTCAGTACTATCAGATCTTTTGCATTGATTTTTATACCGGCTTTTTAACATTGCGGTTTCTCCCCCATCGAAGATCCGCAATGTTAAAAATCCAGTACAAAAATCAAAGCAAAAGATCCAATAGTACCAAAACCAAAAAAGAACCGAAATGCATGAGAACCGAAACCAAAATTTTGTCCAGAGTCCCATCCCTATTGTATATACAATGCTAAGAGAGCTACAATACTCATGCGCAACTTAGCAATTTCTTCTATGCACTTCAACATGTCATTTTTTCAACAAGAACCTTTTATTAAAAGCACCATTCTCTACACAAAACTATCAGTGATTCCTTCACCCACAATGTTAACTGTCTATAACATTTACTTTTTGTTAAGATCCCTAACAAAAGAATAATCACCCACAAAAGATTTCTGTTGTATATTCAACAGTAGGAGAACTACAATACTCATGCACAACATAAGGATTTCTTCCATTCATTTTAATGTGGTCGTTATTCTTTCTAATTTTTTATTTAGAACACCATAACGTTCCAAAATTCACAAGGGAATACCTGAATGTCAACTTTACTATTGTATTCCAATTGTTTTACTAAGGACCTGAAATAACTAATAAAATTGTCTGCAACAATTTTTGGTTGCAAGCCAGAACTGCAGTGAAGAACTCCTCCCATGTTAGAGACAGGCGGAGATTACACTGAAACTGCATCTCGCCTTAACTAATAGAGATGTGACTGCGTCTCTACAATGTATATGTGTATGGTACATGCGAATGCGCGGGTTGCACATAGCGCACAGGTGGCACGGGATTGACCCCACCATCAGGTCCATTGTAGGATCACTTATATACTTGTAGAGAGTTGGTACAGGATGGAGAATGGAAACCAATTTATTTTTAAGACAAGGGTAAATATATCTAGAGAGTTTGCTAGGCCCATGTTCCTAATTTATCTACCAATAACTGATGAAGTCATAACATCTGAAATTGCCCATAATATTTTTGTTTTCTTTATAGGGTTATTGAGTCTTCTAACATTCCAAGATATAGGCCCTTTTTACATGGATGGGGGTGGGTGGGGGGATGCGTGTTCTGGCACGGTGGGTGGAGATGTGTGCATCCCTTTACATGGACGCACATCCACCTCCACCCATCTCCACCCCCGGGGCCTCTTCCGGTTTTCTGGATGGTCCCATGGGTGGACATGGGTGGGTGATGGGTGGAGGTGGGTGTTTGCGCCAGGAGCACGCACACACAAACACCCACCACCCGTGGTGTTCGCACGGACAAACACCTGGTGTACATCCATCCCCCCACCCACCGCCAGCCCATTTCCACAGACGCCCCATCCCCCACCACACACCCACCAGAACATCCAGTGGTGGGTGGTGCCATTTGTGTGAAAACGGCCATACAGTTAAAGTTAGTCATTCTCAATAAATTGGTCTTCTGAATTGAGCTGATTATGCTGCAGGCCATCTGCCATATTCCTTAGTTCAAATATAACAACTACATACAAGTGATAGGGGTGGTCTCATGGACTTTGGATTGATCTGTACATAGGCTCCCCTCTCTTTACAGCCTATGGGGCTCAACCCAAGTGCCTCTTCTCTTAGGTGTGTCCTCCTCCCCAATCCATACCGAACCGAAACTGTGCCAAACATGGCAGTTGAGGCTCAGTTTAAAATCCATTTAAAAAAACCAAATACACTGTGCATGTGGAAATTGGTTGCCAGACCATTCTGCACATGTGCACCCTCTTTCAGAATGGCGGCGGCAGCTTCATGGCCATTTTGGGAAAGGGCAGCTGGCCTATGCATGCACAGCAGCCATTTTTCACATGCACAGACCAGCTGTCCTTTTCCAAAATGGTGGTGACACTGCGCTGTCAGTTTGGAAGTGGGTGCGAATGAGAAAAATGGTCTGGTGGCCATTTTGTACATACGCAGGGATTTTTTAAATTTATATATATATATAAGTCTTTTTATCAAAAAGGTGAGGCATTTTTATAATCCATAATACTGATCCATATTTAAATCCGGAAATCGCAAGAGTAGAACCGCAAATGGAACCGAACTGAAATTTCCTCTGTAACACCACCCCTAATACTAATGTTTGCCCTTTTTTGGTAACATACACATTTTCCCATATATTTAGAGCTCATGAAAGTGTACACACTCAAGAAGCCATGAAGGGAAAACTAAAAATGAAAAAAATAAAAAAGAGAAAAGAGAAAAAATAAGTGTAGAATACAACTGTCAATGATGAACAGTAATTTTCAAACAAAGAAAACAAGAGAAAAATATAACTTATTTATTTATTTATAATATTTTTATACACACACACACACCCCACCACCAATGGCAGCCTCAGGTGGTGTCCATATCAAATATAAAAAAATATCCTCTGGAAAGGTTTGGACAGGTATGACCTAAAAGCCCATCACTAACTGTGACATTAATGTAAAAAGAAGTTTTACCAGAGATTAAATACCAGCCATCTATCAACTTACAATTTTAATCACCTTAAACATTTGTCAGCCCTGGGGGCTCACGGTCTAGGAGGACTTGGCTGCCCCTCCGTGCTCCCGTCTTGGACCCGATGCCTGGAACCTCGGTGGGGGACGTGCCACCACCAAGGCAACTGGCCCCACTGTGGGCGGTGCTGTGCCACCCCTTGTGATGCCACAAGGAGCAGGGTCACAGCCACAGCTGACACGGCACTCTGCACGCCTCAGGGCATGCCAGGGGGGCGTGTCCCATGCTTCTTAAGCCGGTGCAGGGAGTTCCCTGCTGCCAGTAATCAGAGCAAGAAACTGGCCACTGAAAGCTAAGTGTTGTGTTCTTTTGAGTATTGTGGGACTTGTATGTTCAGGTGGTGCTTGTGTAACTTAGGGCTAGTGTGTAAGAACAGGTGTCTTCCTGTATATTGCTTACCTTGGTGTGTTTGGTGACTGTATTGGGTGCGAGTGTGGGAACAAGTGCAGGTGTGTGAATCCTCTCCCTTCCCCTTTCCGGGATTTCCCTTCCCCAATTCCGGGGTGTGTGCTATCCTCTCTCCAGCCCCTTGTCCTACATCCCTCCTCACATGTCCCCACCACCTTCCACACTACGACCTTCCCTTGTCCCCTCCCTGTGTGAGTGAGTGGGTGTGGACTTATGGCAGGCTAAGACCCAGCCGGGGCTTGGTCTCGTGCTCTGCGCCCTATGATGATAGGGGCCCCGTCTCTGTGAGACATATCAGGCCACAATACTAATCTGATGGGCAGTTTCCCCATCCCCGTTAGAGCACCGGTGTGAGCATAGGGTGCGTGTGGGGGGTTGTGCATGTGTCCTGGTCCCTACTCCCCGCCCCGACTGACAACATTTAAACCCATTACTTAAACAAAATATTGTTGCCATAGAATAGCCTAATAGGCCCTATTCACACAGACACTCTTAACACTGATAAAACAGGTGTTACATTTTATTATACATGTTGCAGGACATCCATAGAGCACACCTGCAGCCCTGTAACATGTAGAATCAAATGTAACACCGATATTATCAGTGTTAGAGTGTCTGTGTGAAAAGGGCCATTGTCTTACAATAATAATTCAGTGCAATCTGTTACCTGAGGTCTGTGTATTCATATCCTCACCACACAGACCAACCAGCCATCATTCTCAAGGTAACCAAGCCAAGTGCGTGCACCTGGGACATTGCATCTTCCTGAATGTTACACTCCTTGTTTCTCCCTCTGTTCCCCTTCCTTCATCTCCGCCCCCGCACCTCGTCTCCCAGATTGCAAGTCCTAGGGCAGGGACCATGTCTATTCCATTACTTTGTAAAGCACCAGGTACATTGCATGCACTATATAAATGCTTGATAATAATAATAATAATAATAATAATAATAATAATAATAATAAATCCATAAAGATATAGTCCTACATTAATTCCCTCCACTTGTAGATTTGCCTAAGTCTGAGTCTACTCATCTTCTGGAACAGATGTAAGTCCTTTTTGTTTGGCCAGGCATTCATTTCATTTCATTTCTGCATGGCATTTAGCTCTCACCATAGCCAATAAAGTAGTTCCAAAAAACTCCATGCAAACATATTAAAATATTAAATCGGGGGGGGGGGGGGCAAAATTGCAAAGATTATACATTCTCAAAAACAAATTATTTCAAAGCCATTATTGGATACAAATTCCTAATGACTGTTGCCCTACAAGCAAAGCCTGCCAGTCTATCAATTGCATCCCTGTCCACCTGTTGACAGAGCCATATCAATGTATCTTTCTTGGAAAAGAAAGGGACTTTCAGCAAGAGAGGGGCAAGAAAAGCATTGCTAATGTCAGTTACATACATACTCCAAAACATAGTGAATTAAATCCTCAACCATTTCCAAATACAAATTCCTTCCTGCTTAGGAATACCCATTCTGTGGCCCATCGTTACTGCAGTAGTCATCTGTCCTAATCGTAGTCTAGTCAGGTGAATACGGGAAGTATGTTTCAAATTAAGTTGTAAATATTTTGCCATAACGCACTCTGGTTTCCAGTAAATATAAAGCGGAGCTATTCAGGAAGCCCGAATAGTGGCATAATCCTCCTGTAATGCTATATCATTCAATCTTTGGTAGACTGACTCCTTCACCGATCTAGGAAAAAACCTAACATCCTTATTGGCAGCATAGCCAAAACTAATTTTATTCAGAGTGTTTATCACAAATAATAACCAGGGCGACTGTTCAGAAGTGGATCTCATTGAAGTCTCCAAATAATACAGTTTTGGAATGCAGGAAGGGCTAAAAGTCAAAAATGAAAACCAATATTTCAAAATTCCTTTAACAACAATTGTAGGTATCACCTCAATCCCAAATTCTGCTCTCAAAAAAGCTGCAGGAATTGAACACGGAAGATCTAACGCTGTCCTTAAAAATCTATTTTGGGGGGATTTCTATACTATCATTAACCACAAATCCCCATATTTATTTTCAGCACCATAAGTAAGCTGAGCAATTACCTTGGTCCGAAATGCCCTGAGTGCCGCAGCAGGTATTGATCTTCCTGTATGCATATCATGAAATTTCTTTATAGCAAATTATGTTTGCAAGGATTTCAGTTTTACAGATTTCTGATGCTTTTTCCATCCATAATTATGAGAAAAAAGAACACCCAGATAGCTAAGGGATTGGACTACATCAATATTATGGCTCAGAATGAACCATGAATGGAGTCTCAAAGTTCTGTCCCAATTAACAATTTTGGTTTTGCCATGCTTAATACTTAGGGGACAATCCAGCATCCTGCTTATTGCCAGCCCCGACACGCAGTGCACAGCCAGAACACATGCGCTCAGACGTACACGTGGTGCCGCACGTGCAGCACAGCTGTGCAGGGCAAAAGTGCAACCCCATCCTATAGGACCTGCCCAGCGTGGCTGTGCTGTGTGCAGGGCACCGGGTGCATGTTTGAGCACTCACGTTCTGGCTGTGCGCCACGTGTTGGGGTCAGCGTAAGCAGGATGCTGGATTGTCCCCTCTGTCTATTCTGCTCACACAACTGAACAAATTTAGACACAGCCCTTTGAAGGTCTATAGGTGTTCTTGATATGATGATAGCATCATCAGCATATAATAATATGCCAAGATGTGAAGCCAAAAGTTTGGGAGGATGAAAATTCGCACTTTGCATCTCAATTAGAAAGTTGTTCACATATAAATTAAATAGCAAAGGAGCCAAAATCCAGCCTTGGCGAACTCCCCGGTTAGTAAAAAAACTATATGACAACTCCCCCACACCCCATAGTGGACATATGCAAGGTGTTCTTATAATACAAAATCAAAAGCCTCAGCAAATGGGGATCAATTCCCAAACAATGTAACTTAATCCAAAGTCGCTCTCTGTCCACTATATCGACTGCTACTGATAAATACATGACTTTAAAACCTTGATATACTTATGAATTATATACTGTAAGTGATCTGAAGTAGCATACCTGGCTCTGAACCCTGATTGTTCCTCTCTTAATATGTCCTTCTCCTGTAGAAGCCAAAGGTCTCTACAACAGATATCTCCCAAACATTTTAGCTACAATATTTATGAGAGAGATTGACCTATAAGATCCAGGGTCATTCTGTGGGCCTCTCTTATAAATGGGAACTACAAGATTCCCTTTCCATGAATCCGGAAAAGAACCCGAGACAATAATACAGTTGAACCATAAGGTTAGAATTGGGTCTCACCATTCACCAATCTAAATGGGCTTGGAAAAGTTCTGCTGGGAGACCATCCAACCCCGTGATTTGCCCATCTTCTGAACCCTAATCAATGTCTCTACCTCTGTTTCCGTGATCACATACAGAGGAATATCCAAAAGGGGATTTCTCTCTCAGATCCAACTAAATTCTCAGAACTGTATATTTCCCAGTACAGAAATCTATCCAAGCCTCAGCAGAGATATGAGAATCAATCCTGTTGTTAAAATGCAAAGAACCTTCAGTCACCATGGACCGAAAAGATACGAGTCCCCCATCTTAGTCATAGACCAGCAATATTCCAGGAGAGAATACATTGTGTTACACCTACTCGCCTCCCTGACCGGCATCAGTCCTGCATCCCTTCATTAGCCTCTGTAAATGTCTCCAATTCAGGCATAGTGTCACAGGACTCAACAGAAAGCCTTTGCTACAATCCTCCAACTTGGGAAGATGTTCTATTATCATCTAATGGGTAAGGAGCCCCATCGTTACCCAAATCTTTACTACATAGGCCCTTCAACCTTCTTCCTTCAGACTCATCAGGAGGTCCTAAATTCTGTAAGAGATGTGCTGCACATGTAATTCTTTAAGGTATATCAAGATACAGCCTTATATCTTCCACAGGAGGGGAATGTCCAGCATTCTCCTCAACCTGGCTAACTATAGGCAGTGACCCCTCTTCTATAACCTTCACTGATTTATTTAGATTCTTCTTCCTGAGCGATACTGCTGGCTTAGTCACATATCCATCAGTTACCTTACACTGAGAAGATGGCATTTCTATCTGTGATATTTGTCCAACCTGGGTCTTATCTTTAAAAACTACTAACTGATCATACAGGTTACACATCCTTTTAAGTATTTTGTTTTGACCCGCCAAAGGAAGAGGCCCATATGCTGCCAGTGTAAACTTGTTCTTCTGGCAATAACCTCCCTATACTATACTCCTTCCGTACATCATTCACCATTTCCATTCCCTGGATTTCCATATCATCACAGAAAATTAGCTCTATCAATTCTGGTAGTTCCTTGGGAATATCCTTATGAACCAAATCCAACTGGGAAGTTGTACCACACAAGGAACAATTTTCCACAGATTCTAAGACAGTTGTCCGTTTGTACTGGTTTATTTCTAAGAGGAACATCATATGGAGGCAGGAGCAGAGCCTTCACCAGAACCCTAGTTGGATAAATATTATTATTATTATTATTATTATTATTAAACATTTATAAAGCGCCAGTAACAACTTGGCACTGTACAGAACATATAATCAGCTGCGGTCCCTACCTGTGGCTTACAATCTAAAAGACAAGGAGGGGGAGACAAGGAGAGGGGACAGCGGGAGAGACATGGGAGAAGACAAACAAACATTCAGGCGGATGCGAAGTCTCAGGTGCGTGTACTTGGCTTGGTTACAAGGTGGTCGGTAGCAGCAGTCAGCAGAGGAGGGCTGACAGTAAGAGCAAGGGGAAAGACTAGAGGGCATTGGGAAAGGCAGCATGGAAAAGGTGGGTCTTGAGGAGGGATTTGCATTAGCCCTAGCATTCAATGTATGTTCCTTATCCATAATACTGGATGCTAATAAATGTGTCCCCAAATGTAATATAAACCCCCTGCAGTTTCTAACATGAACCCTTTTTAAATGGATCGCAGTGGCTAGGGGAATGGATGTGCAGCTGCAGTGGTTGGAGGTGGGTGCGCGCCTGTTCTCACGGGCGCACACCCATCTCCACCCACGGAGCATCGGGCATTGGAGCCCATTTCTTCATGGGTGGGTGATGGGTGTAGCATGGGAGCATGCACCCCTGCCCATTCCCTGCGGCATTCCCACCTGTGCCTCCACCCATTTTCCACACAGCGAAACTATGTGGTGATGGGGGAGGGGCATGGCAAAGATGATCAATTCTCTTAATATCATGACTAATAATGGAGATACTGAAAGTAATGGACTAAGGGAGTAATGGAGTAATGGACTAATAATGGAGATACTCCAAGAGTGTATTCCAAAATGGAAGAGACCCATTAGCTAGTGGTAACGTTGTAAATGTTTCCGTCTCCTGCTGTCTCCTTCTGTCACGTTAAAATGATCGCTTATAAAATACTCCTTCTCTTGCTGTTTTCTCTTTGCATAGCAATCCACCTTCTGTCTAACACAATTTTCCATTTCACAGGTGATTTTAGATGTACCTAATGTCACTTGTTGGCAAGATATAGCTGTCTTTACTACATCATCCATCTTGCAACTAAGCAGATTCAATTGTTTGAACAAATACATAATTGTCTGGGCTGTCAGGGAAACATGCTTCGGTGCCAGCAGAGTGGTAAGAATTTGAGATTTATCTAATTGCAATTCTCTACCAACTCTGTATTGCATGGGCTGAGAAACCTCACTACCATCCGGGATCCACCAGGATTTTGCATGCACAAGGGAGGTGGAGCCAGACATTTTATTCTGTCTAACCAAGTGGCTAACCTGCCCATCCACTAGATAATCTAATTGCTCCAGATCACTACACACGTTCCTCATCCAAATGTCCTAAAGTTCTCTCCAGGTCTACTCATGTTGCCAAAGGGGCAAAGGAATGATACAATAGAACAGCAGTATCCATGATATTTTTGGAAGCATCAAAAGAGCCAACATTATTCAAATAAGCATCTAGTTTTCTTTGCTTCAAGGGAGGAGATATTAAAGATCCTACTCAGTTGGCTCTCTTGGTTTTAGAAGGCATTATGTAAGAGTTGTCACAAGTTTAGGGGGAAAAAACAAAACATTCCCTGACAGATAAACTAGATTATTCTTTACTGGTATCCACAGTCAAACTGAAAAAAACCATAAACTCCCAGGGCTCAAAGGCTGACTTATCATACCCCTTAGTCATATAACCACCCCTTATCTTCCTCACACACAAAATGAAGGGAGCAACAACCACCCAAATTCTACACAAATCTATACAAAAGTTCTAACATGACAGGAGCAAAAGTTGAGCAAAGAAAGCTCCACTCTCCCAAGACAAAATTTCAGTCGAAGTAGCTCGACTCTCTCACGACGCAACACAGTTCCTTCGCAACCAGGGCTATCCCCCAAACCTTCAAATCTTCAAATAGGGGCATAAAGTGCCCTTCTTCCTCACAACCTTAAATAAGCAGGGATATTCCTAAAGCAGTTCTTCAAGATGGGTAGATATAATAAGTGGAACAAGTTCTCCACCTCCTGATGGGCAGAATCCAAGGCCAGAGCTGCCCAACTCCGCACAAGGAGTGCATACAAGGGGCATGCCCTTCTACACGGTGCCCTTCGGTGTACCACCCTACGGCACGGCTATAGGCCACCCTCACTGTACTTAAGTGTCTGACAGGAGAAGAAGATATGACGGGGCTTCCGGTCCCCCAGGTGTGTCCACAAAACTGGACCCCACACTCATCCTTCACAGGGGTCAAGCAGAAAAATTTCCCAGGTTGGCAGCAACTCAGAAAGGGGCAACAGCCCCAGCAGCAACATAAACAATAAAAAATAAGGGCCGAGGCAGCTCTCCCCAAGCACGTCTCACCAGCTCTCAGGCCAGGCATTTGGCAGGCAGGGATAGGGTTGAGTTGGGTGGGGTTGGGTGGAGGGAATAGGGAAAAGGCTGGGTTAGGAGATTTTGTTAGTTGTTTTATATATTTATATTTTGTAAGCCACCCTGATCCTAAAAGTGAAGGGCAGGGTAAAAAATAGAATAAATAAATTAAACAACATAACATTTAAATCTATTGCATAGATCCTTTTTCCTCAACTGGAAAAGTTTCAGCCTCCTTGAAAGCATGTTTTGTTCCATGATGAATCACTGAAAAGAGCAAGGTGCTCTTGAGCAAGGTGAAGTATTTAACTGCTTAAGTCTAGTTTGCACTTTAACTGGTTTAAACATAGCTTGTTTTCCAGCTACCTCACAAGCAAGTTCAGGAAACAGCATTATATGGGGGCGTTTTCAGATGGACAAACTAATCCTTGATACCATCCGTGATTATTATCTAGTAATTACAAAGTCCTGCCTGTTTAGACGGGCATTCTGTTACTTGATAAATTTAATCTGTGATAGTCCTTCTGAACAGAAACTTCTGTTAATCAGGAATTAGAGTCTCCAGGATGAATTTCAATCCCATGGTGCTTTATGTCCGTGCTTAGCGCACTGATTTCTGGGATTGAAGAAAATCTGATTTTCTTCATTTCTGAGTTGAAGAAAATGAAAACTCATCCCTTTGTTCTGTGGGTATTTAAACTTCACACTCCACAATGCATTGCAGAACAATGATGGGGGTAATACAATCACCCCCACAGTCATGTGCCCCTAGATACCATAGAGGCAGAAATGCCTAGAGAGAATTTCAGGTCTTTATGGAGGACTCTGTGGTGCTAATATAGGACTGGTTACCTAATCCGTGATAGTCATTTAGACGGACCTAATCTAGGATTAGTTTAACATTCGCTAGCTAGGGTTTATAACATCTGATGTTTTTCCTAATACTGGATAACAATCTCTGATTTACAGCACTTAGACTGACATTTCATTGCCGTATTAAGGCTCTAATTCCTAATTAAATGTCCATCTGAAAATGTCCAGCAGGCTTCTCCTAAGTTTTCCTAATTCTCTGGCACTTTTCAGCATTTTCTCTTTTGTGGAAAATCTCAGAAACCTGACATTAATGGCATGGGGTCTCTCACCATGGACAGGCCTCCTCCAGAGTGTGCCCTTTCTATTTCCAAGTCAGTATCTGGGAGTTTAAAAATATTAATAAGCAGGTTTGTAGCAAATGTTACAAGATTTCCTTTCTCACAATCTTCAGGCACTCCAATGAGCCAAATATTATATCTTAATCTGGACCTACTTTCCAAGTCTATCACTTTAATTCTCAGATACTGTATTTCTCCTGTATTAGCTCTCATTTGCTTGCCAGTCTCCACAGCCTGATTCTCACACACAGAGACTATCTCCTCCACTCCCTGAACTCTCTTTGCCAGGTTACCCAGCAAGCATATTTTTTTATGAGAGCAGCCACATTCTCTGTCTTCCCCTCACAGTTTATGTCAGAGGCCAGGCTGCCATCTTGGGAGTTAGTGGGCTGTGTGAACTCTGTGGTTTCTATTTACTGGCCCCTGACTGTGAAAGTGAACAAGGATTATTTGGTCTAGGCATATAGAAATGTAAAAGAACGCTTCAGTATCAATTTTAACCTCATCCAGAAATCAGGGGTATTTTCTTACCCCAGGTGTGCTTTTTAAACAAAAAATAAAAAATCAAAAGTAAGTGGCCCTAGGTCTTTGTCCTTTTAGGACATTGTCACTGGCACCCCTGTACACTTTTATGCAAAATTTCATTCATTTGCCATTAACTGTTTGCTTTCTGTGGGCAAAAAATCCTTGGGGTAACTTTGTACCCCAGAGAGACAGTAGATAGAATGGGTTTTCCCACTGGGAAATGCAAGGATTTTCCTACCCTGGGTGAGATTTTTTTAAAAATAATTCAAAGGTTAGTAGCCCTAGGACTTTGATGACCTTGTCACTGGCAACCCTGTACACTTATGTGCACAATTTCATTAATTTACCATGAAACATTTGCTTTCTGTGGGCATATACCCCTGGGGTAACTTTGTATCCCAGATAGACTGGGTTTTCCCTTTGGGATGCAAATTGGCAAAACCTGTTTGACTGATTTCAGGTTACCAGATAATACTTTGTCCCAGGGGGAAAAATAACCAAAAACAAGGGGTGGGGGGAGGAGGCCAACACTGTGGAATTTGTTTCATAAGAAGGCACTATGGAGCCTGCTTCAACGGTAAATGTTTTATTTTCCCCCATATTTCCTTCTCTCATGAAGCCTCTGACTGCGTGGCAGCCACCTGGACTCCATGCCAGTGTGTGTGTTGGGGGGGAGTTAATATTTTTCAAAATGAATCCAATTGTGTGGCAGCTAATATTGTGGTAAAAACATATTGGGGTACAAACATACCCCACAACACAGCCTTATCTCCATTGTGTATGTGGTTTTTGGCATGGGAAGGTTGTGGGTGTGTATTGGGACCCATACTGACTTCTGTAATTTTCACTGGGGTATATTTCTACCTTATGATAATGTTTCTGGGGTAAAAGGTTACCCCACATTCCCCAGAACGTCATTATTTTTGTGGACTGGAAGAAGGTGTTCATTTTTAATACCAAAAGTGACAGTTTGGGTAATTTCAGACGTTACATTACCACTAGGGCTGATGCGGCAGCAGCTGTTACCGCGCCATGATTCCGTTCCGCCATTTTGGAATTGCCCACGCCACACCGTGACTTTTCTGCGGACATTCCACTAATTCCGCCGGAATTCTGCAAATTGCGGAATTGCGGAAAAATTGCGGAAACATTGTGGAAATTGCGGGAAACCGCTATTCCGCTATTTTGTGGCGCTGGCGGAATTGCGGAAGTAGCGAAAATGTCATGTTTCCACAATTCTACTAAGTAGTGGAATTAAATAAGCGGAAGCGCGGAATTAAACCGCGGAATGAAAGCCTCTGTTATGCCGTTTCACTAATTGCGGAAACATTGTTTCCGCCAGAAATAGCTACCGCTGCGACATTCTGCTACAGCCCTAATTACCACAGTCAACCACGGTGAACCCCCCCGTCATGGCCATGGTCCCTTAACGTCTGTTGGGCCCAAAAGAGATTCCTGCCAGATGTTCACCCCCGGTGGGAATCTCTTTGACCATGCTTCCATCCCTCCGGCCGCCCGGATCTCCAGAAGCATGGTCAAAGGGATTCCCGCCGTTGGGCCCAACAGACATTACAGGACTGCAGCTGCCACGGTGGGGTTCACCGTGGTTGACCATGGTAACATAGCATCTCTTACCACCCCATGGCCCAGAATTGGTGGATGGTACCGGCTGTTACCGCTGCAAATTCCGGGCCATGGCCATGGCCATGGCAAGCGGGTGCTGCATCCAGATTGGCCTCTGCGCCCGCCTTTCTCCAAAAGGGTAGGTGGCTGGAGAAGTGGGGGGGGGGCTGTGCAGCCGCACGTTGCACCGTGCAGGCCCGCCCCCTCCCCCGATCCCCCTTCGGAATCAGCCGGCACGTCTGTTGACCGGCCGGATTCTGGAGGGGGATGAAAAGGTGATTCCGTGCCGTGGTCCAGGGGAGGCCCAACACGTCTGAAATCACCCTTTACTTCACAGTGTAGCAAGAGCCTCCCAGACCTTCATCTGGTTTGTTCCACAGCACCCCTGGAGTCCCACTTTAAAGTTTTTGCTCACCCAGCTTCTGCTAAGAAGTAGTTGTCTGGTCTCCCAAACCAAGGACTTCTGTACAGGTAGTCATCAGACATATGAAAAAGGCTGTCCAAAAGTGCACATGATGGACTTTTAGTGCATAACCGCTTGACTGTAGCTTTATTGCCACTTAACATTGTCGTTATTGAAGAGCATAGCCAAGTGGATAAGCTATTGGACTTGGACCTGAAAAACCCAGGTTCAAATTTCAGCCATGAACTTGCTGGGTAGTGTTGGGCAAGTCACTATGGGTATTTTTAGACAATATCCGTTGTCTAAAATGGATCCATCATCCATCACCCACGCATCATGCATGTTGCAGGGCTGCATTGTCACCCTATTCAGCCCTGAAACATGCATGATGGGTGGTTAATGGGTGAGGAGGTGCTTGTCTAAAAACATCTTATCAGTTCCCAACTGTGAAATGGGAACAATGGCCTTCCTCACAGGGTTGCTGCAAGGGTGAAGTAGACAGGATTGTAAGCATTTTGAACAGTGGAAGTGCTATGTAAATAATAAAAATAATGACATTAGTTATGCATGCCGGTGGATGAAGTGAGGCAGGCAGGATGCTTTATGTCTATGTTCAAATTTGTTAAACATGTGATGTTAATATCTTTAGTGAGATAACAAAATGCCTCTTGCATTACTGTAATGTGATACACCAATAATACTTGCCCTCTCTTGGGACCTTTTAGCCCCTTGTCTTTCAGAGTCTGGCTACAGGCCTGCATGAATGTTAACTTTCTGGCATGGAAAAGAAATATGTATTGAATCTTGCCTTGTGAGCATACCATTTGAATGAATCAGGATATAAAACCATCATTTCATAATGTGGCAGTAGGAGACAAGGAGGATTTGGGTTTGTTTTTTCTCCCTTGTTTCAGCTAAATTTTCTTTCTGTCAGCCTGTAGTCAGTAAAATATCAGTTAAAAGTGCTCTTTGAGAATGCACAAAACCTACAGTAAGTCATACAAACCTAATCTCCATCAAGTAGAAATCAATGGAGCAGAGCTGATTTTTTAAAGTAATGTTCACCTTAGAATCACAATGCATTGGAGAATACAAGCTGGATTCTGAATACAGTCACTCTTCTGGGGGAAAAAAAGAAAAGGAAAAAAAACAGTTCAGCAGAAGTTCACGATCCTGGAATCTTATTCTGAGCTCTGTGCTTGCTTCGCTTTGTAGCATCCATGCCGACAGCCCTGACAGCTTGCCGCAGCAGTAGTTCATATTCGAGAGTGTGGTGTCAGTTTGGTGCCATTCTCAGCAGCTTTCAGATGGGAGTTTTCATTACAAAGTAAACAGCAGAATTTTTCACTACCATTTCCATGAGAGTTTGGAGTGGCTGGTTTCCCAAGAATAACAATTTCTCAACCTGTCACAAGCTTTGTAGCGATGTTCTTCAGGCTGTCAGATTTTTGTTTTTGTTTGGAAGTTTCTTTTAGGTTTTGCAGAAGAGTGTCTAGTTAGCTATCATGAGACTGCTAGAATGGCAAGAGCATGATTCAGCAGATTTAGGCAGTTTTTACTTGACAATGCTGGGTGGGGGGTGCACTGGTGCGTGCATGGTGGGGGGGTGCACACGGCCACACACACATCCCCACTCACCCTCAAATTATTCCCACTCACAGAGCAACCTCCATTTCCCCCGGTTGCTCCATGCATGGGGATGAGTGGAAGGTGAGTGGGGATGCATGCTAGGTGAAAGCGCACACGCACCCGCACTCACTGGGCGTGTGGTGCGTCCTTCACACAGATCACGCCCACTCATGAACACACAGATTTCTGCGTGTTCATGAGTGGTTGCGTCTCATGTAAAAAGGTCTAAGAGTGCTAGTGCCATAAAGACTTTTCTTTATTACAGCCGAACCTATCCACTACGTTTTCTCCTGATGGCACAATCAATCATAATTCTCCCAATTTCTTTTTTATTTCCCCCTTCCTTCCCTCCACCTTTTTCATATATTTTTGGCAATTTACCTTGATAGCGGTGGGTGCTGGACAGTATGGGTGCAAGCAGACATCACATCAGATTTGGGGGAAATTAAACACATGCTAACAAATGTCTGTTGAACAGATGTACAAGCTATGTAAAACCATTCAAACATGCAACTACCCATTAACTGGCATGAGAGAAAGAAGAGGGGAGCTTACTGGGAGTGGAGTGGTGGCAGCGGTTTACAGGGAGCAGTACGGTTCTGGGGACAGCAGGTAGGTCCTCAGGAGTGGCGGCAGAGGAGGGACCATGCTGCTTCCTCTGCCACCACAACTACACCAGTTGCCGCTCTCCCAAGTGAGTGACACCCTTAGTCATACCCAGACTCATGCCCCATTCCTCCAGCCCCAAGCCAGCAACTCCCCACACAAGCCAGCTCCATCCTTCATTCTCCCCTCTTCCAAGCCATCTGCATGCATGACACTCCCTCAAACCAGTGATCCCCCTGAGCCAGACCCATGCTCTGTTCCACCATCTCAAACCAGTGTTCCCCTTTTTACATTGGTAGCAGATTTAGCAACAGTTATGACTGCATTTTCCATTCCTTCTAGGCCTGTCAAACTGGCAGAGCTTCACTTCACTTCTGTGCCAAAATAACTCATATGCAGAGACCCATGTTCACTGCATTTTCCTCATTGGTAACGATGGGGGAAATGCAGTGAACTCAAGCAAAGACACAAATACAAATACAAATAAATGCAAACACCTAACCCCAAAATCTAGACAAAGATGAGCCTATCCATCAAATTTTCTGTAATCTGGGAATGCCCCAAATTATGGCCCTTGCAGCCCAACCAGGGGATGTTCTCTGATTATAGAAAATTTATTTGGAGAGACTCATCATTGTCTAGAATTTTGTAACCAGTTTCAGCAAATGAACACATAGAAGCTTTAAGATAACGGAAAGCTTTATAAAGAAATCAAGAAAGTTTGGTTCAGAGTTACAAATAGTTGCTGCTGGACATACAACTTTAAAACATACTTCTTTTCTTATTTGGGTAGGAGTAGCACATAAATCATATTTGCCTTTCCCCTTTTAATGCCCTTAGATTCTTTCATCAGCTTCAGTGCGTAAAAACAGACATGATGGTGGCCTGCTATGACCTGGTCTCACCTGGTCATCTGTTCCCATGCCACCAATTAGGCAATATTGGCCATGATCAGAGACACAAGCAGGATGAGTTTTGGACAACTCAGTTCAGCTAATTCAGCCACAGGCCTCAGGCTGACACTATCCAACTAGGCCCATGAGAAAAAAGTTGTCAAAATCACTTTCTACGCAGAAAATGTATTTCCAAAGCCACAATAACAAACCTCAGACAGCCACTATCTCTGAGAACACAGAAAGAGGCCTGAGAGAAAATAAAGAGAGTTTGTAAGAAAGAGAGGTACCCTCCCCTATGAATAAACAGTAACTCCCTAAAACTCCCACAAAACTCCAAAATAGCTTGGCAACTGTGCTCTAAGTGATAGCATAATGAATAGTCAGCTTATTCTCTGCACCTGGCAGAGAGGACCCTGCAACATGAATTCATAATAAATAAAGCTATAAAAGAGGGAGCCCAGCTCCTTGTCACTTGTCATTGACAGTAACGGCCACTAGCATTTGCAAGTGAACTGGGTGGGTCTTTGATCCTAAATGACGCTCTCAAAGATCCAGAGAGACTCTTACCCAGCTGCCTGCTGGGCCCCCTCCCCTTCTCCTCTGAACCAGCCTCGGACTGTGCCTCTGACACATAAGATACCTTGGGTTACTGGGGTTTGTAACTGAGAACACTGCCATGTCCAGATGTTAAGTGTCTATCAAATCAAATTGAGTTGCACCTATATACTTTGGCTTGTTAATTGGCAACCTTCGATCCCATTTAGGTAAACTCAGACAGCAACCTCATTATTCCTTTCAATTGGTGGAGAATGCGGGCATTGGGCAGTGGGAGAGGGGTGTCTCCTCTGACGATGAGCACCTTATTAACAAAATATGCATGATAAAGCAGCCAGAGGAACTCTCCATTCCCCCACCTTACAGCCCTGACACCCCCGACCATAGGGTAGCTATAGTCACTAAGGGGTCACCAAAACCATAGAAAAAGAATCAAGCACAAAGGGGTCACCAAAACCATAGAAAAAGAATCAGGCAAAGGCTCTGATGGGAATGGCAGTGCCCCACATAGGGAGACCACCACACATACCACCAGGGTTATCACTAAAGACAATCCCATGTCCCCTGCTGATTTCAAAGCAGCAGTATCATTCTTGGGCCCCTTAAACAGGGAGACAGTGGTGGGATGACTGGCCAAGGCTATTTCATTCACACAATAGACTCAACAGGACCTGCGTGATGTGGCACAGGCTGCTGCCGAACCCCACTTGTGGGCTGATATATACAGTGCTTTTGCAGATAATACCTCCCTCACATCAATTATTCGGGCCATCCTAGAGGGAATTTTCTACCATCGGGGAATCAAGAAATTCTACCTAAACAATGCACAGGGAGTGGGGGAGCCTGTAAAAACATATGAAATGAAACACAAAATACTTGCCATAGGGGCAGGAGAAGTGCAAGGAAGGGTAGATGAGGAGGGGCATACAGAACAGTGATGTTGGGGAAAGGATTTTAAGGATAGTTCTTGAAGGATAGGATTAACACTGTATAAATGGGCATGGAGTAGCATCTATGCAAGGAGAGAAAACCCAGGCAAATCCTAAATCCAGTTTGGGAAGGGGTTCAGGCAGAGGCCAGAATGGACTTCTAAATCTACCTTCCCCAGACCTTTAGGCACTGGACTAGGCTTTTTGGTGTGTTCCCTACCCCACAAGCAGAATTTTGTGTAACTTAGAAAGAAGACTAGAGAAAATGTTTAAAAAGGGTAACAAAGATTGCTTTTATTGTTGTGATTAGTAGTGTTGTTTGTTTAGGTATTTTGTTTAGGTATTTTGTTAAAAATAGGGCCTCATTTACACTGTTTTTGCCACCATTTATCTTTGCCAGCAACAGCTAAAACTGTCTGTAAGGAAGAATAAAATTAGCAGTCTTAAAAAGCATGTACTTCCCCAAGCATGTGTTGTTTATTTGCCTTTGACCATGCTTCGTCCTCAGGAAAATCACTGAGGCGCATCCCAGGCCAAGGGCTGCCCACACGGGTCACTCCGGATCAACACAGGCCCATATGTTTGTTCAGGGTCCCAGAACAGGGGAGTAGCGGACTTCCCATGCTGCCTCGACGTTGGCTCATCTGTTTTTACCCAGTGTCAACTCATTTTCCTAATCAGATTCCCTTTATTTTGCCTCTCCCTCCCATGAGACAATACACTTTTTTTTCCCAGCCCTTGGTCATATAATGGATTCTCCTACCAGCGTGGATTTACTTAACTGAGTATGTTTGGCTCAGGCCTGTTTCTGTCACTCACATAAAAAGTTATGTTTTATAGCGTTAACATTATATTTTGTAATTTTTACATTATTGTGCTCAGTGTTTCTCAATAATTAAAATAATACCAAGGATAGCTGATTTACATATACATGCATATTACTTTTAACATAATATGTGACATATTTCCAATAATCATAAGCTTGTCGTATTGCATAAATCATGCCCTACTGTCACAATAGGTTTTGACAAATTACCACACCAAATCTTTGTATATCTACATTATGGTGCACTTAAAAATTTAGGGAGTTAAGAAAAACATAATTTCACCACCACCAGTCTCATGGGAAGGATTTTTTCCTTGCTCTTATTATTCCCCCACTTAAATGGCCCAACCATTTAAAAAAAAACAAGGAAATTCATCATAAGTAAACAATTAATACAGAATTAAAACTCCATACTTTGAAACCAGAAAATGAGGATATACTAAATGCTGCATTTCTGTAGCAATCATAAATCATTGGCACTACATTCCTATACAGTATTTTTCATTATGATTTAGGTGTCTAAACATGTAGCTTAATTCCCAGAGATGAAGATGATCTTAAGGTTAAGAGGACATATCAGTAATTTAGGATGAAATACATCAGTTAAGTTGCAATTATCCAAAACCCAGCATTAAAACTTTAGGAAATGAATTTTAAATTTAAAAGAAAGCCAGACAAGTAAAAAATATTATAGAAGTACACAACTTGGGTGCTTATATAGCCTTAACTCTATAGTGAAACCATGAAATAACCATATGATTATGATTATACAAATTAACTTTATGTGCCCCCAAATTCTATTTAACTGATTTTAAAGGACACAGCAGTTCTTTTTTTTCTTCACCTCCCCCAGGCCCAGCCACTAGGGATGGGCAAACGTGGTTCAGAAGTTCGGAGTTCGGCCCAAACTCGGCCTGTTCGGATGACTGAACCTGAATCCAAACATGAACCGACCAAACCGAATTCAATTCCAAATGTCAAAATGACCGAACAGTTTGGTCAGTTCGGATCGCGTTCGGGTGAGTTCAGGTGGCTAAAATGACAAAAACATGGTGTCACTGGAAGGCCAAACATGGCAGGGAGGGGGAGTCAGCTGAGGAGCAAACTTCCAGGCACAAGGGGTGGAGAGTTTTGGATTGACCAGCCTGCCCAATCATCATCCCTTTTCGCCTCAGACCACTGACTTCACAGTCTACGATTGGCCACAGACTAGGCTGCATGGAGCCAATGGGGCTTGCGGTGAGAAGGGTGCAACAAGAAACAAAGCTGATTGCCTCCCCCCTTCCCAACACCTTCTAGCTAGTCACTGTTCCTGAACAGCAGGCGTTTCAGAAGGCTCCCTCTCTCCCAGCAGTTTTTGTTCCTTCCTATTCCTAATCCATTGCCATCCTCCTCCTGTTTCACCCATCCAACCCATTTACCTCCATATTATCATTTATTTAGATTATATTAGATAGATTTAGGTGTTATTTTTT